>VXBS01007914.1:0-24582 GCA_013400255.1 Sitta europaea
GAACTCAACCCCCAACACTCTCATTGACACAGACATTCCTCTGTTCCCATCAGAAGGGGGTCACCTACTACGACTTTTTAATGCTAGAGGCAGTGATCCATCTGACAGATGAAGTGTAATTAGGAGGCTCTCCAGGCAGATTATTTTCTTTGATGTCATCGGGCTGACTCTCTGGGTCCACGGCCTCATACCTATTCTGAAGTGGCACCTGGGAGGGTAATGGGGGCCAGGAGGAATTTTTCTTACCTCCCCGAGTAGGGACCCATTTCCACTCCCCTTCATCCACTAGGTCTCCTCCTTTTGCCTGGTGGTAGGAGGCATGGGAGTCCTCTGACATCTGGTAGGTTTCTCTCAGGGATGGAAAGGTGAAACATCACCATTTTATTTCCCTTTCACATTCCCTATTACACCTTAGTCTTTCTACCTCATCCTTAAGCTCAGCCACCAGAGAGAGAGATCATTCACCTGTTCTCACCACACGCAGGGCTCTTTTCCACTGTCCCCTGGGACATCCTCTGAGAGGCTCACACACTCCTTGCAGGAAGGGGTCTGGACAGACACGTCCTTCTTGGAGGGTTCTGTTTGGCTTGGTACACTTCTACTAGTTATAGCTCTTGACCGTTGGAGATCATTGCAGGGAAAAATTTTACAAAAAAAAAAAAAGGAGAAATTAAAAAAAGAAACCACCAAACAAAATCAAGTTAAATAAAATAAAAACGCCACTAGCAGGAGGATGCCTGCGACCCCGCCGGCACAAACTGCTGTGCCATGCTCCTGTTTGCCAGCTCCGCCTCAACGCGCTCCCTGGGGACTTTTAATGGCCCCTCTGATGGCCGGAGGGAGCCCCGCCTTCGAGAACCAGGGGAGCACCTTTTCAGCTTCCTGAGGACAGGGGAAGCACCCGCTCCAGCGGACAGAATAATCTCCATGTGCTTGCCAAATGCTGTGCTGCTGCTGCAGAGTCCTTCAATGATTCAGCTGAAATTTCCTTGCAGCACAGTGCAGAAATCATGACCTGAGAAAGCAGCCGGCGCTTGATGCTGGGTCGTTAATAGCTGTGATGGAGATCAGGATCTTTAGGATTCAGTCTGGATGCAGATACCTGACAGCACTCTGCTAGATTATAAAATCCATCTGTTAAGGACAGTCCCAACACAAGAAGCTGGGTATTAGGAAGAACATTAGCAGATAAATAATTTTTCAGCACCTGTGAGATGCTAGCAAGGATGTCAACATCTTTGCTAATTCTCCTGCCCCTACTTTTGGCTGTGCAACCTCTTCCTCAGGGCCCCTTACTTTTCTCCTTGCTTAGATAAAGACTGAGACGTATGGAAAAATCTACTTGTCTCCAGTGCTCAGTGAAGGGAATGACTTCAAGGTTTTTGTTTTGTTTTGTGGGTTTGGGTTTTTTTTGTTTTGTTTTGTTTTGTGTCCATGATGAAAATTTTAGAAATGCAAAGATCAGGTTGGATGATCAAGTTTGAAATCTTAAACACTGAGAAGAGATCTTGGAAACGGAGAAGTAGATGGAGCCAGGAGCAACAACACTTAAATTAAGCAGATATTGATTTCACTGAAATGAACATCAACTTTTATTGATCTGAGAGATAAATATTGACTGAAGCATGCTCATGTGCTCCCTAACCTGTGTGGTTGTTTTTCCCCTGAAACAGGTTTCCATCTTTTCCCTTCTCCCTTCCCGGAGAATATCTTACCTCAGCTACTCTAAACTTGTGCTGTTTTTGCAAAGCCAGCATCGTTTTCCACCTTGCTGTTGTAAACATCAGAGACAGGAAAAATGGCTGTGACTTTATAAATCAATAAAGCCCTATGCCCAAACAGCTATTAACAAACTAAAAATGTGCTTGGAAATCCAAACAACCTGTAATAAAGTAATAACAAAAGGCTCTGCAGCACAGTCAAGTTCTTGGCTCCTCTTACAGAGAAAATATTTTTTAAAAATTACGAAATTGCACTTTGAGGAAGTGAAAATTTTGATTTTTTTTAAGGGAAAAAATTATTACCTAATTCCTAATGCTGTCTAAAAGAGTTTATTGAACTGATCCTTTATTACATTAATGGAAATGCCAGTTTACAAGGGCACAGAAGTTTTGCAGGCAGTGGAGAAATGAGAAATTGGAGGGAAGGAGCATAATAGACAACATGGGCCAATAGTGGAACAATAACTTTTGAACTATGAGGGTTGGTATACCTCTGTGTTAAAGAGATGAAAATATACCCAATAAGGACACAGTCATAAGTGCTCCAGGAGAAGACACACACACACAGAGTGCTCCAGGGGCGCACGCACACGCACACACACACACACACTCACACACATACAGAGTGCTCCAGGGACACACACACTCACACAGAGTGTCCCAGGGAAGGACACACACACACATATTGCCCCTTGGAAGAGCTGGTTTTTAGGAGGGGCACTGTTCCACTCTCCTCCTCAGAGCCGCCTTTTGGAGGGGAAGCTGGAGTACAGAGGAGCTTAATCAGAGCAGGGTGAAGAGAAACTGATATTCTGTCAACTGACTTACTAAAAATGGCATTAAATATTAGCAGAGGAGAAAGTGTCATATAGTTTAGTGGGAAGCATTTACTCTGTTCAATATTACTTAATGAACAGGTCCAGGAAAATGCCCACTTTGTGTGTTGAACTGTAGCTCCACTCACAAAGTGAAGGAACTGTAGGCTTTGAAACATCAATTAAAGTTTTCAATTACTGTGTGTAGATGGGAAATTATGTTTATTAGTCATAAAATAACACATTAATGAATCTCTGGTGATGCTGATTAATCTCTTTGTATCAGTGTAATATTCCAGTCAGTAATTCCACCTTCACAGAGCTCAGAAATAGGTGGCTTTCTGGAGCTTCCAGTCCCTGTCCATTGATAGTTTAGGAAGCCAAAAGTATGTGACTCAGTCTTACTGGTTCAGTTTTGGATGGTGAAACTTAGAGAGCTTAGGGAGTGTCCTAGTTTAGGGCAAATCTGGGAGAAAATCTCCAAAGGGAGATCCCTCCAGAGAGCAAACCCCCNTAAGTCCTGTGCTCTCCATGATGCAGCTCCTTAGATACTGTTAAGCTACCAATCAGATTTTAAAGTGAAGATTGAGGCCAAACTTCTTGTTAGGGTGTCTACTCTGACAAACCTGCATCTCCTTTTAGGCAGCCTGCTCCATGCTTGGGTATGGAATTAACCAGCCCTACACTTTAGAATTCTTTGCACTTTTCCTGGGCTCAATTCAAAGCTTTACTTTTTGCTTTCTATTTTTTTCCCCTCTTTTCTTTCAGATTCTGTTTTCCCCATTTCTTGATGATGGAGTTGTGCCACATCATTAACTGTAAGAAGTATGTCTGCAAATGTTCAAAGAGTGATGGGTTTTATTATGCTGTCACCACAGCCATGTTGAGGAGGCCATCTTTAATATATTATTGATGCTCTAAAGCATTATTTTTAATAGCATTGTGCACTGAGAGAATGCTGCTGGTTGAATGGAAGCACACATGAAGAAGAGTTCTGGAGCAATAATCCAGTAGGAAGTCAGTATCTCAGAAGCATCTCAGGTTGAACATGTACACTCTTTTGCTTTGAGCCATTAACTGTAGAGGAAGGATTTACTGCTGGAAGTGAAGGATAATTTGACAACTTGGAATTAATTTTTATATTGGCAAAAAACACATGGATAAAATTTGACATGGTAAATGTTTGCTCTTTGTCAGACTTAGCTAAATGAATTCCCTGTGGCAGTCACACATTGTAGGCACATGGCTTTGTTCATGCATAATTTCCTCCTTTGCCAGCATTTTTGTTTTGGATTTTAGTTTGTTTTTCTTTTTCCTAACCCATAAGACTGAAAAGTTATTGTCTTTCCTGACTTACAGTTCCAATCGTAGGCAATTCCAAATCTAGAGTTACATTATGCCACCAAATAACTAAGTTTTATGTCCTAAGAATGGAGAATTTTATTTCCAATTTTCAATACTTGAAAGCATAAATTTCCAGACATCTTCCTTGCCAGTATAAAGGTTGGAGTGGGTCTCTGCCCCAGGTGGCATACATGATGTGCTGTTCCACACTGACACCAGCCAGAGGCCCAAAAGGGAGGCAGATAAACCACTGAGATGGTAAAAATATCATAAAAGAAGAGGTGCTGAAATTTGCATTTTAGTGCCCAAGGTTCATGTGGTCTTATTTAGCTCACCTCTTGAAAAGTGAAAACAGTGTTGAACACGGTTATTTATATTCATATGTTGAAATACAGTCAAAGAAACTCTGCAGCCTGACATTACCCAGAAGAAAGGCATCTGTTTCTCTCTCGTTTTGTGTTTTAAGGAGAAATTCAGTGCTCTGCCTTGAGCTCTTCCTGTCAGAGGAGATCTCTCCCAAAGGGCCCCCAGCTGTCTTGGGCTCCGTCTCTGCACATGAAAGGCAAAGTGAATGGAATATCACAGTCCCTCGTGCTTGAGCTAAAAACCCAAAAACCTAGAAAATTCCAGCAGTAAGAAAGGGTGACAGAGGACAGTTTTAGGCCAGGATGGAGAATTTTGCACATCATGGACTCTAATAACTCCTACAAACAGAGGAAGAGGGAACTCCTGAAAGAACATTATAAAATAAGCAGGGACATTTCCTTCCCACTAGGAGTAATCCTGGAGCTCTGTGTGTATAATGGCATCTGCATGGATTGTAGAGTTATACCCAATGTCTTTTATAGCAAGCAATCATAGAGACTCATGCCTTCAGCATTTGTTTCTGGCATAGATCTAAGAGACAAGTTGCCATTGCAATGTTTCCCCAAACACAAACATACCCTTCTCCTTCCAGCCCATGCACACAGGCCTGTGCTTGGTGCTGAATGGATCT
This sequence comes from Sitta europaea, assembly GCA_013400255.1. Lineage (NCBI taxonomy): Eukaryota > Metazoa > Chordata > Aves > Passeriformes > Sittidae > Sitta > Sitta europaea. The sequence goes on from VXBS01007914.1 coordinate 4,878, forward strand.
GCCGAGGGAAAAGCCATTCCTTGCCATTGGAGTCAGGACAATGTCCCTGCAGAGCTGGCATGGCTTTCCAGAAGCTCCATTTGGCATTGCCTCTGTGATATGCAGCACCATGACTCTGAAATATGATGATGCTTTACTAAAAAGTCACCCTGCCTCCTGGTCACTGAAGTTCTTCCATGGAGAGGAGTGTCTGAAGGAAAAAGGGATTTTTCAGAAGTACATGTATGTGTTCTGGTTTCACTTGAGCAATACAGTAGTACCTTTTACAATTTTAGTTTATCTTCTGAGGACGTTAATTGCACCTGAAGCTGCATCCAACACTGAGTTGTTACAGGCTCATAAATATTCTGGATCTGCCAATGTTGCTGAAATGTTGCTGGAACCTTCTCAAGAACACCCATCTAGTAACAGTTTCCTTGGATGGACGTACTTTCAGCAGGCTGCCAGGGTCTGTTTAACAGGAAGGATTTAATAACATTGAGAAACTGGTGAGGCAGACAAATTAACAATGTGCATGAATTTGTATTTGCATGCTAAGTAATGCCAACACTAAAATCCCTTAACAACAATCTTGGTTTTCCACCTCCATAAAGCCAATTATTACCCACATTATGTTGCACTGAACTCTCAGTTCCCAGAAAACCTTACACTTGCTTCTGTTACTTAAAGATCTGGAAATTTCTGATAATTTTGTGCTGGGGCAAAAAAGGGAAATATCTGATCATATGCAAAACTTTTGTGCTTATGGTGCAGGGTGTAAGGTACTCCTGGAACAAGAAATCAATGTGATTTTTGCAGGAGACCTTTATTGTTTACATTATACTCCAATGATACATTTCTAAGGCTACTGTTCAGACATTCACACACCACTTGACTGGTTACTTGGCGCTTTCTCCCACCCAGCTCGGGGTTCCCAGGAAATATGTGACAGTGCCCCGTGTGCTTTTTATCTGCTGCTCATTTTTTGTAGTCACTTTCTCAGTCTCTTCGCTCCAGATTTAGCACAATTGTTTCAGCAACCTTGACGAATTCCAGAGTCTCTGATAACCATATCTAGAGATAATTTGGCTGGGGAACCTCTGGGACTAAGCTATGCAGATACACTGCAACATTATGGTGTAGTAACATTCTGTAATACATGAAAACAGTGTCTGACAACTCCAAACAAAACCAGTGTTGCTGTGATCTTAACCAGGAGTAAAATTTTATCTCTTCTGGTCCTGTCACAGCAACAAATTTTCCTAAGAAGAAGTGGAGAAAGTTCATCATTGTAAATTCAATTGTTTAAACTTGTTTGGCTACTAAAATTTTTGGATTAGGAATGAAGGGAGAACAAGTAGAGCATTAGGAAAGTAAACTCCTTTGAGCTGTTTGCCGTGAGATTAGAAGAGAGGCCACAGAAGAGGGGAAGGCAAGCATACAGAGCAGTTCTGTGTTACCTTATAAAACTGATGTTTTCAAAACCCAGTAAATCCAGCAATTGCTTCCATCTACATGTGTATGATATTTTAATTTAGACAACAAATTTGCTTGTAGCTTCTAAGGGTCCTTTAGAGAGGTTTTATGTTTCTAAGAATATTCTTGATTTTAAGGGTTTTCTTCCTACTGAGCTATGTGTTGTTTCCATAAGAGTAAATTATTTAGCAGCTTATCTTCAGGGTAGGTAAAAGGGCAGAGAGGTTCATCCATCAGGCACGGTGATGCTTTGCAGATATATGTAAACAACCTTTATTGGCATTTCCGTGGCTCAGGATTTCCTGGCACAGCTGAACTGTAGCAGGAGTGCTGCTCCTGCTGGCCAGGAGCAACATGGGGCATTGACCCACCTCTCATTCCCAAGCACCACTGAAGGTTTTCTGGGTGCCCTGGAGCAGAGCAGTCCCTGCAGTGCCAGATTTTAGGGAAGTCTTTATCTGTCTTTTTTCAGGGCTGCTGTTGACAGAGCACCTTGAATCACCTCTCTGCCTGCCTTTTCTGCCCTGTGTTTGGGGCTACAGCTGCTGAGTATCTTTGGGGATTCTCCTGCCACGAACAGGCAGAGTCCAGACACATCCCTGGAGGGCTGACTGGGCGCCTTTCATGGTGCACTGGGAATAAAGTCCTGCCTTTTAAAGCTTTTGAATATCACATGGAATGCTGGGTCTCATGGTGTCCAGGGCACCTCAGGCTTCTTCCTTCCCTGCAAGGCTGGTCCAGGTGTCAGAGCATCATGGCTAACTCTGCCTGTGTGCAGTGGGGCCAGACTAGCCCCCAAGCAAGCCTCAGGTCAGGGCTTGTGCTTTGCCTTTTCAGGTGCTCCCCTTGGCTTGGCAGAGAGCCCGTGTTTGTGTGCTGAGCACAGCCAAACCGTGGTGGGACATCCTCAGGCAGGACAGTGAACCTAGCCCCTCCTGCCTGACCTGGGGCTTTAGTTTAAACATTTGGCTCCAAACACTTCAGTAGCTGATATAATTTCAAACTAAAACTGGCGACTGGCATCTGGCTCCTCAGCTGTGTCAGGTTGAGACATCCCACTGATATGCATGAGCCATCAAGACTAAGATTTTTACTCCCTCAACATCAGACTCTCCTCATTTCTGTCATTTTCAGGAACTCTGCCTGTTACAGCTACAAGTTCTGATGTCGTATTTACCTGCTCCTCATTTAAATGGTTTATAGGAGGAAGCAACCCCTGAAGCCCACTTTCCCTTTCTGTACTATAACTGGATTAAAAACAGACAAAGCATCCTCCCTCAGCCTTTTTCCCCAGTGGAAGCAAAGATCATACCCTAGTGCATCCTTGCTGATGATTGTACAGCAATGGTTTTTCATATTTCTCTACACTTTTCTCTAGAACACTAACTTAATTTTTTGCCTTCTGCAGGCACTTCTGGTTATGTGTTTGAATTCCCAGGTCTTTTAACGTTTACTATATGGTTCACTCTATTTTATAGCCCTACTGTTAAGAATTATTTCTGCTTGATATTTTGTTCCTCGCAAGTTTATTTCACTTTTTTGGACACTCTGTTTCTTTTTTGAGAGGTGTCAGTGATATATCTCCTATTTTTCTTCTGCAGAAAAAAGAAAAAAAATCTTTAAAAAAAAAGATCTGCAGGGATATTTTTTTGGAGGAAATTTGCATGTGTTCAGCCAACTTATTCAATGCATTTTATCAACTGAGATAAGGAGCTTTTTGATGAGGCGAATCCAAACTGGGTGGGAACTTCTATGTTCAGAATTGGTATGTTCAGTGGTAAAGTAACTGTAGGAAATCCTAAAGGATCTTATGGATTTTGTGGTAGTGACTGTGTAACCAGAATCTAGTCTGCTCTTCTAAAGGTGTCATCAGTAGGTAAGGGCAAAGTGGAAAAAATGCTAAGTTGATGAATCATATTTGAAAATGAAATAAAGTGGAAACATCAGCTTTATACACAACCCCCCCACCTTCACACATACAAAAATGCTTTAACTCAGAAGAACATTCAGGTCTTTGCTCCCATTGCCAGAGAAAAGTAGTCAGGGACTGCTCTGCATCCAGGTAAAACCTGAGCCAAAAACCGTCCTTGAGATCTTTCACACTTGAGCATTTCTATTGCTCCTAGAATTCTTAATATACATTTATTCCTTTATCTTTCTTTAGCACTAATAATTATATTTTATCTCCTATTATACACTAAGAACAAAAATTCTCCTTAATCTGGCTGACTTGGGAAGCTTATTTTTTCTTCAAGGGTTCTTAAAACTCAGAGCCAGAGGTATGCTCTCCAGCAGAATTAATGAGGGGTCATGGATAGCCACATATTGTCAGGTTTTGCAGCCACATTTAATCCTTAGTTTACTCCTCTCACTAAGTTTTAGACACATCAGAAAGATATCTCTAGCACTTATTTGGATAAATGGGCAGATGTTCAGCTGCAGTGAATTGGCACAGTTTTATTTCAATGAGTGCATTTACCCCGTGTGAATGTTGAGACAGGCCAGAGGGCAGGGCTGGGTGGGATATTGGGCAGGAATTGTTCCCTGGCAGGGTGGGCAGCCCTGGCACAGGGTGCCCAGAGCAGCTGGGGCTGCCCCTGGATCCCTGGCAGTGCCCAAGGCCAGGCTGGACTGTGGAGCAGCCTGGGACAGTGGGAGGGGTCCCTGCCCATGGCCGAGCACAGAACTGGATGGGTTTAACTCCCTCCCAACCCAAACTGTCTGTGATTCTGTGAAACTGTTGCCCACCTGATTTGGATTTGCCTGTCCCCCTCCCCGCCCTCCTCCCCCAGGAAATCTGTCAGGAATAACCACTATAAGGGGAGTTACTGAGAGGTTCTCTTTGGGCACCTTTACCACAGACAAAGCTGGGGAATGTAGCCCAGGCTTCAGGAGCTTGTTGATAAAAAGGAGCAGCTGGGTGACAAGCCATGTACATCTGTGCATGCCTGCCTGGCTGGAAAGCTGAGGTTTGTGTGCTACTCTGCCCAGCCACCAGGTAGGCTAAAGATGGGTCCTCTCCATAATGATTTTAAGTAGGTCAGGTATTTTCATGAAGCTACAGCCAAAGTAAACATGTAGCTTCTGTGTTAAAACTCTGTCTCATAATAGAGACATTGGATGCTGTTTTGAATCCTTTAAAAATCAAAAAATCAAACCACTTACATAAGGTGGTTGTTTTTGTGTTTACTTTTAATCATCAGTAAGACAAAGTTCATCCTGATTGTAGGTAGTTTCAGCCTCCAACAGTTTCAACTTTTCCTGCTACTTTTGATCAGAAAGCTACCTAATCTGAAGTTATTTTCCCATGGAATCTGTCATAACGTGTTTTGAGCTATTGTAAACCATAATCAAGTAATCTCTGTGACTGTTCTTGAATAAGCCAAACAGCTTGAGCTTCCCAGAAGTTTCAGTGTGACGATTTCCAGTTTTCCATGTTTCACACACTTTTAAAGTTATTATTATTATTTTTTCTTAAGCACACACTGAAAAAGGGACACAGGACTCCATAAATATCTTTTGCAGAAGTAATGCACTTCTTTTACCAATCTGATGTTGCTCTGGTTATATTTTAAATAAAATCAATTTGAGTGTTACTCTGCAAGGTAATTACTGATTCACACTTGGCAAGGTTCCTAAGAACTCCTCGGGGTATGGATACTGTTTTATGGGGTGCAGGAGCTTTCTTTTATTAGCAAGCAATGAAGTTAATCACTTCCTAATACTCATTTAACTGTTGACATTTCTCCTCTCACTTCTCCTCATGATTGATTTCTGCTTTGTAAAGCTTTCTTTTTAGAGGGTTATGGTCCAGATTAATGACAATACCAAAGTTAGGAAGGTGGAATCTTAGGTTTTAGTGTACAGGAATTCTGATAGGACATGTTACTGCTGGGTCAGAAGGCGCTGGGGTATCTAATACACACAGTTAGGACATACAGGCAAGAAGGGATCATGGACAGAATAAGTGCCAAAAAAGAAAGAGCAGAAGAACAGCTGCCTCTACAGCCCTTTCTAGAGAGGACACTGCTGGCATTTCTGCAAAAGGAGATGCAGGAGATGAATTACCACAAGTGTGAGATGGGCAGGAGGAAGAGGCTTAGGTAGCAAAAGAAGGCAACTGCTTGGGTTTTGGGGAGTTCTTTCTGCTGTAGGCCAGGGAGCTGAGCACCACAGGGTTTCTGAGAGGCAGGGGAAGGGTGCTGGGGGCTGTGCCTCAACGAACAAGGCTGGAGAAAATTAAGAAGGTTATGGCAGCACAGGTTCTTCTCAAATTGTTTGAATATTTTTATTCTTGGACTGGAGAAGTTCATATGCCAGTCTTTCTAGGAGAAAAGGACCCATTCACATGTAGGTTACAGACAGATACGGACAAAAATATGTCTTTTTTTTTAAATATTCAAAATGTTTTATATTTCATAAGAGTTATTTTTTAGTGAGGGAATTTAGTATCTGGAGGAAATTAGTATTTGAAAGTAAAGGCAACTTAAGAAATTTCAGCTACAAATTATTTTCAACAGATTTTTTTTGAATACTAAAGAATTCTTTCATATCATCATTGGCTTCTCAGAACAAAGATTAAGTAATAGAAAAGACTTGTAGAAGCATAACTTTTTCTCTCTTTTTGGGGGGGCAGATTTTTTGTTAGCAAGAGTCCCTGGAATCATCAGCTTCTCTGCCCTGAGGTGAAATCTTACACAAAGAAGTCATCAGGATTGGGTAAACTCAGTGGTCCAGAAAAGCTATTAGCCAGAGAAGATAGCTTGATTATATTTTTCAGCCTCAGTACACTTCTGAGAAATGTTGGAAATGGAAGAAAATGGGATGTTTAGATTCTTTGCATACAAGGATGTCAGTAGCTGTTGCTGGGTGTTATGTACAGAGATAACTGGGAGAGAATGTCTGAAAAAAGGAACCTTTGAGGGCTTCCTGAAGCAGTGTTTGCCAGCTAAGAAGTGTTCCCATGGTCGGTGTCCCATGTGAAATAACTATCCAGAGGGTATTAATCAGAAAGCATGCTAGCAATCACAGGCAGAGCCAGCTGGGTGTGCCTCAGTGCCCCAGGCCAAGACATGGAGAGCTCAGCCTTTAAATAGGAAACAGTAGCCACCTTCCCTGTTGTCAGGTTTTTTTTAAAAAATGGTTTTTGTTGTTTCTGAACCTGACTTTGAATTTGTTTCTGTCTCTGTGAAAGTTTCTGTTTCCCCCAGCCCAGCGACTGAAGAAGAGGTCGAGATCATCTGTTCTCTTGTTCTTTCAAGGATTGTTTATTCTTTGTTATCTTGCATTTGTGGCTCTGGCATGCAGAGATCTTTGTTGCAGGCCAGGTTGTGACAAAATCCCTCCTCTTGGGACAGCGTTATTTTTTATACAAAAAATTATGTATGCTTTATTTACAATAACTCTCCAATACCTATCAACCACATCAATTGATCAATCAATCAATACTCTAGATCAATTAAAAAGTGCCACCTTCACAGCAGGAGACGCAGAACAAGAGACGAAGAAGAATAGGGACACATCCAAAATTGTCCATCTTTGCCCCTTAAACTCACATTCTAAAACCCCAAAATTCTACTTTTTCACCCTGTGATATGTTAATTATCATTCTGTCTAAATTCTTGTAACTTATAAGTTTTCCAGGACAGTCAGAGGGATGTCCTGGTTCCCACACCCTGTGTGCTGGGTGTGCTGGCATCTGCATATTCCAGTGGTCTCTGTGACAGTAACACACAGGGTCCAGGTGTTGTAGCAGTCATTTAATCACAGAACGAGACTTTCCGTGTTGATAAACAGACAAAACAGGAAAGCAGTAGGCTGGGGGAAGAAGTGATCTTGTATATCAGTCTCCAAAGAGCCCCAGCAGCCTGTGCAGGTCACCTCAGCCCAGGGAAAGCAGCTGGCTCCTGCCCAGAGCTCAGGTAACTTTGTGCTGCCCCAAACTGCCTGCACAGTCCTTGAGCAAGCCTTCATCATTTCCCCTAAACCCAATTTTTCTTCTTTGATCTCCTTCAGCTCTTGGCACCTGGCTATTGGTGTGCAGTTCTCTTGGGTCTCCTGTATTATCCTGTGTCCCATTTTTAAGGCCACATTTATCATCTTGTTCATTTATGTCTGCTCTGCATCCTTGCCCCAGTTTTCCTGGTCTCAGCACTATTCCATGCTCCCATTTCTCTGTGCCACATCATTAGGCTGGCACTGTTAATGGTCCTTCTGCACAGGATAACTGCTCACTATCACTGTTCATACCAAAGTTATGGTTGCACCATATGATTATACAATGCAAGCAAAGCATAAAAAGCCACTTAGTCATTAAAAATTTGCTTTTACAGCTAATGGAACTGAAAAAAATGCTCCAGGCAGGCCTGGAAAAACCTGGAGAAAGCAAATTTCTGTTGTCAGCCTTTACAGTGACCCAGTGGCTGGGGACTGCTGGTGGTATTGTGTAGGCACAACACAGTTTGTGGTAATTGGGAATGGGGCTGCAGTCAAGCCTCATCCCTAAAGGGCTACAGCTGTGTAGGACAGGTAAACAGTATTGAGGGCAAAAAACCAAGAAATACTGAGGTGTACTGACCAATCACTAAAGGGGAGAGAGGGCACACAGGTGTGATGCTTGTAACATGAAAAGTATAGAGGGTTGTACTGGAGAACAATAAAGTGCAGATGCTTGAAGCCTTCTTTGGTGTCAGTTGTACCTCCTCCCTCAGCATTACTGCATGGGTGGGGGTAAGAGGCTCCCTTGCCTCTGGGAATCTCCAGCAGGTACTATTCCCATGGCTGTTGGTGTTTCAAACAGAGAAGCTCTTTCCCCTTTGGCAAGTCCCTTCCCTCTGAGTGCTGGGGAATCCTGCATCTCTCAAGGTTTGCAACAAGAGATCTTCCCAGATTTTGTGCATCGTATAAAACAGGAACCCCATTCAGTGTTTTTGGTAGAGATTGTCATTTTGCCACTAATCTTTTTTTGTGTTCAAAATGGGGAGCATCACTCCATTAAACCTTACAAAACAGGAGAAGCTCCTGTAAGCTACCTACTATGTACTCACTGAATTGGACAACAAAATATTTCCTCCTTCAGTTCTTTCATCCTGTTTCTCCACATCCATCACTGGTAAACTTTCCCCTGGTCCTGGGGCCATGATGGACATTTCTTTTGTTGCACAAGTGTTTTACAGATCCTAGGGCAGTGCAAAAGTTTGTTGTGGCATTACCTATGTGTGTGCTTACAGTGCACATCCACTGAACCAACAATTTGCTCTCACTGTTTCTTTTAGAGGGGCAAGTGAGAAGTCTCCTCTTGAGGAACTTCAGTGTCCTGCACAGAGTAAGGAGTTTTGGGTTCCAAACTTGGCCTGTCTTTCAGAATCTCCGGCCCCTATGGCAAAACATGAATAAATCTAGATAAATATATGTATTATATCCTGCTAGCCTGAATGAGACCAGAAACAAGCTCAGCAAGATGCACAGCTACAGAAAGCATCAACCACCTGTGAACATTTTTGTCAGTCAAGGATGAGTCAAAATTTACTTGTAAATTCTTTGTTTTGGGAAATGCATTTCTTTTAACTCAGCAGAAAAGAATGTCTTAAATCAATGTGATTCTTTAATTCTACTGTGAGTCTAATTTCTCCATTAGAATGTAAGTTAGTTGGAGACAGCTTTAATTACCAATAGCTAGCAGGTAGGAAATTATGAATTTGGATACCAGTATAATGATGTGGGCAAAAATCAGTTGTTTTATTTTTTCATAATGAAAGGCAAAGTTATGGCATCAGCTGGATCTTTTTACCTAACACGGGGAAGAAAAATTAAGACCTTTGTCATTATCTGAGCCATAAAGGTACTGAAAAACAAATGATGAAAGAAGAGAGCTTTACTGCTTGGGATTTTTCCCCAGATTTCTGTTCATTAATATTCTGCTATGGCTGAACTTAAGCTGGCTTTTATTGCTCATGAGATTGTGCTCAAAATATCCATTTCATCCAGCAGTGATTTTACATCTTTCCATCTGCATGATTTCTTTATGTCATGAGCCAAATTGAGGCTAACCCATGTATCCTAAACAGAAATGCTTTTAATTCTGGTCTTTATTTGCCTTAAGTTTCATGTGCTCCTAGTCCTCTACAAGCACACTGCTATCTGTTTCAGATAAAATGTTATAAATCCTTGATGGATGATTTGCAGAAAACAGATCTTTGTAAAGTAATAGCTCAACAGAAGATACATCTCAAAGAGGCAATACTGCAGCCATAGTTAATGGCCAGAGCCTGGGAACAGTCAGGAGGAATATTGCTCCATTTCAGCAATGGATGAGAGGATCATCAAGTTAATCAGACCTCAGTAAACAAGAAGCTGGTTAAAAGCTTCATAAACAATGTATGAATGAGAATAAGATTGCTGTGGGGTAAACAACAAGAGACAGAGCTGAAAAGTAGTTAATGACACAGACATAATAATCAAGGCTTCTAATGACAACAAAATCAGGAAGACAATACTGTTTTCCCACGGAGTAAGGCATTATGGCATGGAAATGTTTAGAATTCATATTGTATTACTTTAATATGGAAGTTTTAGAATGAAGTCTAGTTGTGCAAGGATCTTTCTCTGCTGTTGCGATAGCAAAAAAAAAAAAAAAAAAAAAAATCAAAAAATTTCACAAGCTGCAAAACCTCCCCATTCACTTACCAGAACTGCAGAAAGGTAAATCCCCAGTGACTGCTTTCTCATGACCTCTTTTCTGTCCAATATACTGGGTTTCTTACATGTCTCCTTAGTTATATTTTACAAACTTTCTTTCCTTAGTTGAGTGTCCAGGTTTCCTGTTTCTTTTGCTTTGTGCTTCCCTTTAAGCCTTTTTGTCTGCAGTCCAAGGTGCCCAGTGTGGCTGAGAGGAGAGCACAGGACCTGCTGTGGGAATTTGTTGCCTGTCACTCTGTTGTGCTTTTCCTTCACTAAAACAGGGAGATGCTCTCTAAGTGGCCAAGCAGAGCACTCTGATACTCTGGTTACTCTATCAGACTATAAACTGGGCCTTTTTAAGCATTAACTAATTAATTAACTAATTAATTAACTAACTCTTTCAAATCGTTTGTTTTTATTTTCTCCTTTCAGTGGAAACAAATCTCCACAAGCAATACAGTGACACAGCAGAGACATGTTCTAATAACAGCATCTGCCACAGCTTGCTGGGACCTTGCCAGATGGATTTTCAAAGTACTAAATAAAGTTGTGCCTTTTGGTTGTTTCACACAGATGAGTTCAATCATTTCACTTAAAGAGAGAAATATTTCACTTCAGTTTCTAACCCATGTAATACGAATTTATGTAACTGAAACCAGGGGTTTGCAAAATATCTGTGTCGGACTCAGGCTGAAAATAAAACGAATTTAAAGTGTTCTGGGATTTGAGAACTTCACAGTCACCTAACAAACAATTTGTTCACAAAAAATGTCTCTCAAGGCAGAATTCGCTTACTAATTAGTCAAAGAGATCTAGTGTAATTATGCCTCTGTGGGAACAGTGTGGGTAATGAATTGATCATGTGAGGCTTTTTTGCCTTGATATATCATCTAATGGGTTTGCCCTGCAAGTTGTTGCTCTCAAGGACTGATGAAAAGCAGCACTGTTGGGCACTGAAATTTATAAACCAATCTACATCGTAGAAGGAGTAATGGTTTTCCATTGAGTTAATGGTTAATTATCTGAGATCTTTTGTTCATTATTTCCTGTAACTGAATTGGTTTGTCACCTCTGTTAATTAATTAGACAAAAGAAAAAATATCATCAAGAGCCCTATTGCTCAAATTAGTGTCAGCTGTGCATTTAGTGCATGGTTTATTGGCCCCTGAACATGTGCAAGGCCAGAGTGGGCTCAGAAGCTGAGCCACTGGCAGCACTGAGGAAAGAGGAAATAGGAACTGAGCCTTTCCAGGCTTGGGCAGATCAGAACACCTGACTGTGTCCAGCTGGAAAGAACTCCTATTCCTTTAGCACTGTGACCTTAAATATGTCAGCATTGGGAAATGTCTTGGCAGTGACTACACTTGGCTTTAAAGGGACTTATTTTGGGCTTGGGCACCACCGGTGATGTGAGGGTTGCCAAGGTTACCAGGAGCCCTCAGTGATGTGCACTGACATTCACATAGGAAGGAGGAAGCAACAAACTGAGTAAAGAAAACAATTTTGGAAAGTGCACTTTCAAATATATCTGGATGATGATTTTCTTGCCTTTCTTCCCTGACACCTGAGAGCTGCGTAACAGCAATTTAAGAAACTATTTCCCCAGGACACAGTAGGCTGTGTATGCCTCTTTCTCCCCACCAACCTTATGGTCAGGAGGGATGTTTTGTTAAGAAAGATGGTGGTGTGCAGATGACTGCTCTGTTTTAATCTAGTCTGCAGGAAACATCTTTTTTTTAACCTTCTTTTCCTTGAGTGATAATGATGCAGAACATGAGACAGTGATGTGGGAACCTGTCCCCACCTCTTCTCTTCACACAGCCTCAGATGGTTCCTCCCTTGCCTCCAAAATCCTGCTGGAAGGGGCCCCAAGGGGCAGGGTGGGTCTGGGCTCCACTCTATTCGATTGGGCTATAAAACTGACTGCTAGAGTTAAGTGAATTCACTGTTTTCCTTTTGGAAAGGAGGGGGAGCTGAGCTGGCTTGGTGACTGTGTTTTGTACAGCTGTGATGGAAAGGCTCTAGAGGGATGGCAGCACTCATGTGCATCAGGGAAAGCAGCAGTGCTGCTACTCCAGATCCCTGTAGACTACCTAATTCCAGCCAATCTTATAGGACATAATGCTAAAAAAGGAAGCAGACACTTGCAGTCTCCACAGCCTTCACAGGGTGTCTAACCCTGCTCCTAAATGCAAATGGAGAGATCTCTTTAATGTATGGAAATAGCAGGGACAAGGAGAGTCAAGGCATCATGGGAGAGTCTGCTGGCAAGGCTTATGTATAAACAGTATCCTGGGGTTTGGGAGAACTTTTATAGCCCCCTGATTTTCATCTTTATTTCCCTGCATCTCAGTTTGTGTAATGTTTTCAGAAAATAACAGAGGATTTACTTCTTTTTCTCTTTTCTTTGAAAATAGGAATGTAAGGAAAAATAATAGGGTATATCCCATTTTCTTAAGTGTTTGCTTTTTAATGAATGGCAGGATAAAACAGAAATCCAGACACGATTCTCAGTAAATAAGTACTACTGTGCTGTGAATAGTATGGTTGCATCAGGCTCTGTACCCAGCATTTACAGAAATGATGGGAATCAGGAAAGTTTGAAATGTTAACTAAAACATGGGAATACATATCAGTGTTTAAGAAAGATGGTAAAGCATGAAAGAAGAATCCCACTGAATTAAATAGCTTTTCTGAATGAGTATTCTGAAAAGAATACATGCCTTCTGTATTCAGAAATTTTCTTAACATTGACTTTAGAGGCCTTGTTCCAACTTAGAATTGGGTGCATTTTAGGTCTTTGAATAAACCTCACTGCTGGGGTTCTGGATTATTCTCCTGAATACATAATATATTAGGATATTTCACATTTAAAAAGAAACATCAGACTAAGCATTTTTTTTGTCCTTCAAGTATTGCTACGTCTATTCATTGAGAACTATGGTGTTAAAATCATGACTGTGAAATAATACCCTTCTCTCTTCTAATTTCTTTTTCCTTTGACTCTGTTCAAATTTTTTCCCTCATATTTACTTTTCTCCCTCCTGGTCTTGGTTCCACAGTTGTTTCAGGAGGATTTGTAGTGATTTCAGGTGCACGCATGGTATGGAAAGCATCAGCCTTGATCCTTAGTGAAGCATGTCAGAATGCTGTGAATCCTGCCAGTCAAAATGCTCTTTTATCCCCCAGCAACTGGTGTCCCTTAGCCTTGCTGAGATGGAGATATCCAGGTAGTTTAATATCAGTAGCTGGATTTGTTATGAACTTGTCCAGCTGTGCTTTTCAGCAGTGTTAGCTGTCCTGGAATCAAAACTCCTTGTTTGCTTCATTCCCAGTGACAGATGAGAGAGAGGGAAGTGTCAGTAGTGTGGTGCTGCCAATTGATTGTCTCACTGGAGCTGAAACTTAACTGGGATTGGGGGCCAGGCCTTTAAACGGAGGCAGGGAGAGCCTTACTGGTCTGGAGACACAACTGAACTGGGAGAGAGGGACTGTCAACCTCTTCTCTAAACCAGGCATGGGAATGGAGAGGGATCCACAACAAGCAGGTAGCAAAGGTACTACAGGTACTAAACTGAGGGCGAGAGTTTGCTTTTTCTAGCCAGTGTAGGCTGATGAGGTGTTCTCATTCATGGCAGAATATTGTTTGCAGGTTCAGGGAGAAGGTGGCCCAGGATGTTCTAGTGCCTGGGACAGACAGGCAGGCTCCCTTGCTGAAGAGTTTTCACCTGCACTGCTCAGGTGCTCCCTGGTCTCTAATGCCTCCTCTCCCTGCTGCAGTAGGAGGCTGCCAGAGGGAATGGGCTTGGGAAGGATGGTGTTAAGGGCTGTGTTGGGCTGGCACGGCCTGGTTTGGTTCACGGGGGGGGTCACAAGGGTGTCTTCTGTGAGAAGCTGCGAGAAGCTTCCACCATGTCTGGCTCCTGTTCAGTCGGCTGTCAATCAGCACCCCCAGGTCCCTTTCTGCCTGGGCACTGTCCTGTTTCCACTCTGGGCACTTTCATCCACTCTGTCCCCAGCCTGTAGCACTGCAGGGGTTATTGTGGCCAAAGTGCAGGACCTGGCACCTGGACTTGCTAAACTTCACATTGTTGGACTCAGCCCAGCCATCCAGCCTGTCAGGTCCCTTTTGCAGAACCCTCTTACCCTCCAGCAGATGCTTCCAACTTGGTGCCATCTGTAAATTCACTGATGGAGGACTCAGTCCTCTCATCCAGATCATCAGTGAAGTTATTAAAGAGGACTGGGTGCAGCACTGGCCCCTGGGGGACCCCACTGGTGACTGTCCCCAGCTGGATGCAGCACTGTTCACCACCACTCTCTGGCCATCCAGCCAGTTCTTGACCCAGCAAAGATTGCTCCTGTCCAAGCTGTGGGCTGCCAGCTTTTCCAAGGAATGCTGTGGGAGACAGTGTCACAGGCCTTGCTGAAGTCCAGATACACAACATCCACAGCCTTACCCACATCCACCAGGTGGGTGACCTGATCATAAAAGGAGACCAGGTTGGTCAAGCCTGACCTAACTCTCCTAAACCCTTGCTGGCTGGGTCTGTACCCTGGCCATCCTGAGGTGCCGTGTGATGACACTCAAGATGATCTATCTGCTCCATAACTTTGGTAGGTACTGAGGCCAGGATGACAGGCCTGTAGTTTCCCAGATCCTCCTTCCAGCCCTTCTTGTGGATGGGTGTCACACTGGCCAGCTCCCAGTCATCTGGAACCTCCCCAGTGAGCCAGGACTGTTGGTAAGTGATGAGAGCAGCTTTGCAGACTCATCTGCCAGCTCCCTCATCACCCTGGGATGGATCCCATAGATTGATGAGCATCTTAGTGGCTCAGCACTAAACTCCCAGCTGCATGTTGTCCTCTTCCTTTCCCCATCAGCTGAGGCACTAGGAAGGTATAGCCTTCCCAAACCACCTACCACATATTTCCCCCTTGAATATTTAATTTTCTCCCAAAGTTCAGAAGATCAGGCTTGTGCCAACCCATTTATCTATTTCAGGATCCAGACTGTCTGGGCTTGGTAAAAAGCCTACTGCCCAAAGTCAGTAAAGACATTAAAACCCGTTTCAAAGAGGTTAACATCCATCAAATTGTTTGTAAAGACATCAGCACACAAGACATCTTCCCTTTCAATTTGAAATATCTTGCATGTAGTTTTTGAGACAAAAGACTTGACAACAGCAGTGACTGGTAAAATGAATCCAGAGTTCACATACGCTGAGAGTATCAGATTTTCATTTTATGAATAATTCTGACAACAAAAGCAACATTTTGAATTGTAACTGAAATATGAATGTATTTTTAGGCACATATTAGCTGTCTAAAGAATGCCTTTTCTCTCTTTCCCTAGTAAGATAATGAATGCCTTAGGGCATTTTATATTTTGCTGGAAGCCAGGTTGGCATGGCAGTGGTTCAGGGACTTGCCTTGTGTTTTGCTCAGGGATATGCATAGCAATTTTGATCAGATTACAACTAAAAATACATTTTCCAGGTTATTATTGCAGCACACGACTTGTTAGCTGAGAAGTGAGCTGTGATATCTGTGCTGTCTCTGCTCCCCCTGCTATCAGCAGCACTGACTGCAGGAACAGTTCTGCCCAGCTGGAGAGGTTTGGTGCTGGCTCAGCGGTTGGTGGCACAGCCCCTCTCCAGCTGGAGCACAGGGGCTGTCCTGGGGGTATTCCTGCAACTTCTCCCCTTCCTGCCAGGGCATGTGAGCAGTGCCTCTGTTCTGCAGAGCTGGCCCTGGGACTGCCTGTTGTATTCCTCCGGGCTGTGAGGAGAGGCAGTGCTGGCAGGGTGACAGATCTCCCTTTCAGAGATGGGTTCCCTGGCCCTGCACTAGAGGAACAACAGTGTGAGGATGAGAACACCTCCCATGGCTCCAAGAGGTGCCTTTCTCCACTCACACATTCTCCTTTCAAAGTCCCTGCTGTGAAGGAGTGCTCTCCTTTGAGAGAGTTTTTCCTTTTAACAGGTATCACACCATCAGCTAGTTGGCTCTTGGCTGTGATCTTTGTTACAGTATTTTTCAGGAGCAAAATCAATGCCCTGCCTGCCTGCCATTGTCAGAAATTTAGTTGTTGTCTCTCCAGATCTCAGCTTGAACTGTCAACAATAGCAGCCACAAAGTCAGCCTCTTCTGGGTGATTAGAGGAGCAGCTATTAGATCAGAGCATCAGCAAACAGGACACTGGTGTCATTTTAGAGGCAGCTACTGGAAAGAGAAATACAGAACTATCACCCTCCAGGGAGATGGGGAGATGGGAATCCAAATGAAACAGAAATTCAAAATTGCCTTTTTTTTTTTTTTTTTTTTAATTGCCTTTAATGTGTTTGACCTTTTAGCAGCAGTCATATAAGTTACTATTTCCTGTTATGCTTTTGCCTCTGTCTGACAGACAATATGTTAGTTTGAGGTTGCAGTAATGCAATGTAGTTTCTAGCTGCATTAAAATATGGGCATGGGAGATCAGGTGTGCCCACTAAAGGTGATGTTGGTAAGCCATAGGGTAGAGTTTCTACCAGGGAGAGATTTCACTTCTGTTCAGACATCTGTGTGTGGCAATGGACAATATCAAGAACTACTATTGTTATTGTTATTATTGTATGGTTAACACAGCAAGAATAATAGTAGTTGAATTGTTAATATTAACAGGGTTAATATATTAAGTAGCTGTTGTTATTTTTAGGCATGAGACTCTCACAAGGATCATTTTAAGTGTAGCAGGACTGTCAGTGCTTGCAAAGGTTTCCAGTCTAAGGGAGCAAGCCAAGGAGCTGAGCCAGCAGGTGGCCAGGGCCTCAGCTGCAGGAGAGAAGAAGGAGAATGTAGTCTGGTTTCAGGCCTGATGTTTTGGTTTTCTGATGTTCTTTCCAAAGGAAATGTGATAAACATGATGGAATGTTTTTGTAATAACATTTATGTTATTCATTCCTTCTGATGGGAGGGATTTTTTCTGTATGTCCCTCTGGTTTGACCAATGTGATTGAAGAAGTCTGCCTTTGTTCACCAATCACATTGAACTGTGTAAAATTGTATATAAGGGAGATCCATCCCTAACAAAGGGATTAATTTTTTAACCTCTGATCACAGAGTCCATGTCGTGTGTTATCTGAAATAACAACAGGAGAGAGAGCTCTGAGGGTCTGTGAGGTCATGAAAAGAGGGGGGGATAAGTCAGAGTAGTAGAAAGTGGAGTGCTGCAGGCTTGGCTGCATTAGGAGTTCTGGTATAATTGAAACAGAAGGTTCATAGATTTATTGGGCATTTTGCTGCCTGGAGCTGTGAGTCATGGGACATGGCTCAAAGGGACAATCCATGTTTGCTAGCATCTGCTAGGTCAATCACTTGAGTTGCAATCCAAGCTGCCAAAACTTGTTTGGCCAAAGATCCTGGAGAATCCCAGTCTGCCAGTGGCCAAAACACTGTCTGCAGATAGGTAGATCTTTGAGAGCTATTGCTTTAGTTCTCAGTTTGAAAGCAGAATCAAAGATAAACTCTGTCAGCTACAGTTTTATATACAATGCACGAACAGGACAGGGCCTGTAGGCAGATGTGTCTTGAGCTATTTTATTAAGTCAGCAGTCTCATTGCATGATTGAGACAATAAGATTACAAAATCTCACATCTCCCACAATGACTGAAGAGCTCTCTTAGTTAAAAGATGTTTTAAAGATTTTTTAGCCAATAGCAGAAAGCAGAAGCTTATAGACAGTTCCTTTTAGCCAATTACTAAAAGTACACATGCCTCCTTATAACAATGCTTGCTTATTTCAAACAAAAAGCCTGCTTGTGAGCATCAGAATACAATGTGCAGAGCTCCATTATTAAACTTACAACTTCCTAATAGCTTGCTACATATATTTTTCTGCTGTCCTAAGGTTTGTATGAGCTAGACTCAAGACACTACCTATTATTTAAAGTCCTTCCTTGCTATCTAATGTAACAATTCTACTTTCAGAATCATCATCTATAGCACTAACCTTTCTGTTTTCTGTTTCTGAGGCCTAATTTTTTCAGCTTTCCTAAATCTTTTCCTTTTAATGACTCCTACAATAAACTTCTGGGGTTAACACTCAAGAAAAACATTCTGTTTTGTATCAATAGGTTTTACACAATGCAAGCTGTTCTTCAGGGAAATGTCTTCAGTGATGATCTAAAGTGTGCACTGGAGGGTGATTGTCTTGCACCTCACATGATTCAACCATGAGACTGCAAACATGTTTCTAATAATTAAAAATATGTACCTGTTTTTGTGCTTGGATATCCTGTTCTGTGATTAAAGTGTTTGGTATTAGGACATGAATATTTACTTGTACCAGCAATCATTTGTGTAAAATCTCACCTCTGGAAGATGTACATCCCATTCTTCATTACCTTGTGTAATGAGCCAGGCCCATAACTTTCTGGGTGGTGTATGAAAATAACAGTGGGTTTGGAGTAGATTATTTGTACTATTGCTCATTTTCTGTGACTGGGTAACATTTGCAGAAGTGTTGAGGCTTGAGACAGTCATCTCAGAAACTTCAAGAAAGATAATTTTCTGCCTACTGTGAGATACTTACTGTTGAGAATGACTTGGATCAAATCACTCTTACAATGACAGTAACTAGACCCCTGGATGTCATTCCAACCCAAGTTTTCATGTGACTTAAAAAAAAAATAAATTATTCTGACTTTAAAAATCCTCAGCATGGAAGTCAGAATACTGTCAAAGCACAACAACAACATCAAAACAAATTGGGCCACTCAGTACTCTGCAGCATTCCTAAATTATAGAGGACATGCAAACATCTACTGAATAAGAAATCGTGTAGTAAAGTGTACAAATTCTGCAGAGGGACCTGGCAAAGCCCAGAAGGCTTGGGTTGGGCAACTCACTGCCTGTCGTGTCCAGCCATGATGTTCTGATGGTCTTTATGAGATTGCAAATGTATAAATGTATAATATTACAGTGCCTAAAATAAATGAAAAATTACCTAAAATTAATGTCACAGGTAATCTTACAATGAGTTACAGACGGTGGAATGTGGCCCAGTGAAGTGGGATTTGCTGTATGTCACAAGCTCCAGCTGACTCCACCAACACAATCTTTGACCTTGAAAGAGTTATTACATCATTCAGTACCAGAAGATGCAGAAATGGGCTTTCACTCTCTTTTGCCTCCTTGTGTTTGATTTTTGTTGGCAGGGAGAGCATTGGGTGGGCAGCCTCTGCTGAAGTGCTCAGCATGTGCAGCAGCACTGAGCCAGGCTGATCTGCAGGGCTGATCTGATTTTTCTGTAGGGCAGAATGAACACACTCCAGAGAACTCTAAGTGAAAAGTTACATTTCAGGACATGCACCTTGCATTATTTGCATCTATCTCTCCAAGCCTGATGCAGAGCGTGGCACATCTCAGAGTCCTGCTGAAAATTAGAATGTAATTGCCAACTTAAATTGATACTCACTTGTATTATCAAGGAGATGGTGATACACACAAATGTATCAGATGTATCTCATCGCCTCACAAACAGACATAACTTCCCACCCTTTTTTTTTTTTTTTTTTTTTTTTTTTT
>VXBS01007914.1:24612-47837 GCA_013400255.1 Sitta europaea
TTTTTTTTCTGTTCTCAGGAAAATACAACTCTGAACAGGGGTTTGGTGTATGATCATTTCTCCTGAGAGCCTGCTGTTTGTGAATTGCTTCTCTTGGAGGGTACCTCTGTATAGACAGAGGTTTGTTTCTACCAAATTCAGGAAGCAGTCCTGGGGCTGTGCAGTGTCTCCCGTGGAGTGGTCCTGGATGGACACAGAGCCTTTACATCCCGGGATAGGGCAAGGGGGGGCTGCTCCCTGGGTTTTGTCACGCTGCTCTGCCATGGATCCCACCCCCCTTTGACCGAGGATCTCCCCTTGGTTTTTGAAACTCGGCAGTGAGGACATCTTGAGAACTGCCTGGAGGAGTTGAAGCTGTATTTCCTGCAAAACACAGTACTGCCACATGCAGGTTGTTCTCTGTATTTTGCCTAATCTTATCCAGCTTACTAAAAACTTCTGTGACTGCTGTAATCCGCCCACATCCCTGGCCTCTTCCACCTGCTCCTGAGCCCCCCATTCCCTCCTGTACTGAGCTGGTGGTGTGTGGAGCCCCACAGCTTCCTGGCTGTTGTATTTTTGCCCAGTCTCTTGGCCTCTGCTGCCTCTGTGCATGCCAATAAATCCCATTTATTAGACCACTTTTCCATTCAGTGTTTTTTTTGTACTGTCTATTCAGTGTTTTTCCTTTCAGTATTTTTTGGTGTATCTTTGAGCACTGCAGACTGCATTATTCTGGGGGGTGGTCTGGCACTTCTCTAGCCCAAGTTCTGTAGTTCACTTCTCTGATTCAAGGCTGGTTTATTGCTGTGCTCAGGGCTGCCTCAAGGAGGGAACCTGTCCCTGCAGCATCCTTTTACTGGGAGGATAACCTTTGATAGCAGTTGGTAAAGCTGCAGGTGGGCAATAGTGCAAGAGACTTCAAGAATTATTTTTTTAAAGAAACTATAATTAACTTTGCTGATGAATCTTATCTTTCCACTGACAGCTTAAATAGCAGCTTCATGGCAAGTCCCATCTCTTGAATCTAATCAAGGACTGTAATGGATACCTGAAATCTTACAGGAATTTAGCCTTAATGTTTCGGCTGCAGAATTTTCTGATTTGTGTTTGTGTTTTTTTCAATTAATTTTTAATTCCTACATTTCTCTATGGATAAAAAATTTACAGCAAGAATTATTTTAGGATTTACCCCAGTTACTTCTTAGACTTACTTTATTATGCTATTGTTTTTTAAACTTTTTTTTTTTTTAATTAAAAATCTACAGAATCTTGACTGATTATGTTCTATTTGAAGACCAATGATAAAGTAGCACCTGGAATTCCTAAATCTCCATCTGGAATTCCTAAATCCTCAGAGATGTCACATTTGATTGTTCAAATATGCTGTTGTTGATCTTATGCAACAGTAGGTTTTCCCATATGGTTTTAAAAAATATCAGATAAACCACAAGTGGGGAGTGTATTATTAGGGTTGAAACCTCACAGTTTTCTATTTATAAGTGATATTAGTTCTGTTATTTTTAAGCAATGACAGTAGCTGCCATCTTCCACAGCATGACATTCGCTTACTAGTGAAGCCAGGAAAATTCAGGAAAGCACAGTAGTAGTGATGGGACTAAAAATCTAAACATATATGCTCAGCTGTTGTCTGCTTTAGTTTGTGGAATGAAATCTTCGTGGTGTGTCATGGGCTGTTGATAGGCACAAGAACTCTGATGTCATGGGGGTCACACTCCCAGGCATGGGCTCCTCCTCTTTGTTCCTGTACTTTGGGTGCAGACCTTGGTTAAGCCCCTCTTCAGGCAGGGGGCTGGGGGTGTGTTCTGGGTGTCTTGTGGTGGTGTGCACTCAAAGACAGTCAACTATCACCTCACACAGCATCAGAAATCCCACCTTAAGTTCCAACAAAATCAAATTTTGGATTTACCGATGCTTGAGCTCTGAATGAGGTGGTAAAGCAGAATGAATGTGTCATTCCTCTAGAGCACCCTGGTCAGAATTGCCTCTTTTACAGGTGTTGGGGGTTGAGTTCTCTTGTAGAATTTTCTTTTTCCCCTAAGTTGCCAAGTAACTAATGACTGGATATTTGAAGGTAGTTAAGAGAGACAAAAGAAGTGGCTGAGGTGGGGGGGGNTTGTCCCTAGCGATACCTGTCTTCTAAACTAAGACAACAGGTAAATCTAAGATAATTATCTCTGTAATTAAATGTGCTCCTGCTTTCTTAACAGCTGTAAACCAGCCACTTTGCTGTTGTAACTGCTGAGCAGCATTTAAGAATGCCCTGTGTTATCACTTGATGTGCATCTTCAGGAGAGTTCTATCAGGAAGAAAAACACAAAGCAAGTTACTGTTTCACCATGATGAATACAAGTATTAAGTATGTGGCTGTCTTAAAGAAAGACATGTTGACAAAAATTAAAACAGTTTCCTAGAAAATTAAAGCAAAGCTCCAGAAATATTAATGCCAAATACACAATGCTCCAAAGAAGATCCAGCAGTAGAAATTATTTTAATAGACTTACTTTTCCTCTCATTTTTCTCCCTTCTGTGGTCACTTGTCAGTATCAAAGAAGGTCACTTCTATCCATAAATATATAGTTTCATTTTTCTGAGATGTTGACAATTGTATTTCTTTCCAAGATAACCAGGATAGTTTGCCAGTATGACCTTTGTTTTTGTGTTCTGTTTTCCAGTACAGATTTTATTGCATTGGCTGCTCTTGATTCCCAAGTGAAAACAAAGATACTGCTGCTTGTTGACTCTGGGTTGTCATACTGAATGTTGTCATATGCTGCAATACATTTAATTGTGTAGTAGAGCAAAGCGTTTATCTGTTCTTACATAGTCATTTTAGGCAGTAAATATTCCTTCTGGCCTGATAAATACTACTTCTGCTGCATGATTTGTGTTTCCTCTCAAGATCCTGTCTCTGTTTTCAGTGACTGAATAGCAAACCTTTGCTGATAATTTCTTTTGTCATTTTTGCCCTGATTCTTTCAATTTTGAGTCACAACAGACTTTGTTAATATACATTTTCTCAGCAGACTGATTCCTTTTTGCTCCTGCTCTGATGTAAAATATTATGTTTTCTCATAAATGTCTCTTATCCCTTGATATTTTGTTAATCTCTTTGAGGTAGCCTCTCAGTTATTTTTGTTGGTTTTTGGTTTGTGTGTTTTGGCTTTGCTTTCAAAAGCTTCATATATTAAAGGTCTAATTCTGCTCCCGGTGATGCTTTCACATATTTTTCCTTTGACTGTTATGGTGGTGTAAGCCCTGAGCCATCAGCATTCATATTGCTAAAATGTGTGGTTTTTTCATATGGACCTAAATACAGGTTATATTCAAGACTACACTATAGATATATAAGGCTTAAAGGCAGAAAAACAAGGCAGACAGGGAAAAACCTGTGAGGGAGCACAAAACAAACACCTCACTTTCCTGAAATTCAAGGGAAGAGGGAATCTGCCAGGAAAACTGGAGACTAAGTAGATGATTGTGGTACAAAACCAAACCAAGCTAATAAAAGGTCAGACCAGCCTGTCAATGATTTCTGCTCTTTCATTCACAGTGGAGTTTGAGGACAGTTTCTGTTCCAGAACTTTAGGATGAGGATTCCTCATGGAAACGAGTGTAGAGAGAAATGGTAGTTCTTCCCATAGACAGGCCAGCAGGAGGAGCAAGAAGAGTAGGAAGAGTGGCCTGTGGTGGGATGTGTGCTGTTCAATGTGTCCCAGGTGCCCCAAAAGGAGCAGGCTGGTGGTATTACTGTATTTTTCGGCACAGGGGAGGTGAGGGCTGACTGAAGGAAGGGTTGTCGCTGGTGTTGGAGACAGGCATGAGACAGAACACACCAAGGTTTGTGTGGCAATGGCCAGATTTTATTGAGTGCTCTTCTCCTTATATAATTTTGAAGGTCTGCACGGTTAGTCCTGGTTTGGCTGAACCAGCTGCCACCCAACCAACCAGCCAAGAGCTGCCCATGTCCCCATCCTAGTCCTGCTTCCCAACAGTCCAGACTGGATGAGTTATATAATTAAGGTACTTATATAATTAGTTATGTAATTAGTTATATGATTATTTATAACTGTGAGGCCTTCAGGTCAGCTGTTAGCTACCACAAAGGGCTACATAAAAAAATCCAGTGCTGATCAGTGATAAAAGTAACAGGTGAAATGCAGAAAAATGCAATGTGAGCTACATGGGGTTGGGGGGAGGAGAAATGATCCTGAGCTCCTCTTTCAGCTGAGCATAACAACTCAGGAGCAAGATATGGTGTAAGAAAGATTAGCTGGATTTTCTGTAGGCTTCAGGAAAAAAAACTGTCTCTGCTTGGGTTTAAGAAGAGGAATGAAACGAGAAAACATCATTATGCATTGCATGATGGTCCTTCTGCATCTTGAATATTGCATGTAGCTCTGGCCCCATCTTCATAAAGCTACAACAGAATTGGAAAAGGCTCATAAAAGTGCAGCCTGAATGATCAAATGTACTGAGCAGGCTCCATAAAGGAAACAAATGAGACTCTCTCTCCTGAACAAATGCCTGAAGAGGCCTAGGAAGCTGGGAGGTGAAGATATCTTCCTTGGTCAGCATCCAGCAGGAACCAAATGAAACCAAATGAGTCAAAACCAGAAAGGTTGTTCTTCACTAAGCTGGTGGTAAAACTCTGGAATACCACAAAATGTTGTCGTTTCCAGAAGTTTCCAACTGTAAAAAGCTCCAACAAACTATCTGGTTATATTTATGGAAAGAAATTCTTTCATGTATTAAATAGAAATAGACTGTGTGTTGTTCAGCACGTCCCTACCAATCCCTGTAGTCCTGCTGGAGGCTGGAAAAGTGCTTCAGGGAAGGGTGAGTTGATTACCCTCAGACTACCCTGTTTTCCTATGCTTCCACAGGCAGTTGCTCTTCAACACTGCAGGGACAGGTTGTTGGGCTGGATAGACCTTGGTCTTCCTTGTGCTATTTTGTGCCAGGGACAACTTTTTGCCCTTCTGTATTTAATGATACTTTGAGGGGTATGTTTATTAAGTAGTGCTTTGAGGAGTATAGTTTATTACAGTGCTTTGAGGGGTATGTTTATTAAGTAGTGCTTTGCCATATTATGGAAGTGTGTGTGACCATATATATATAAATATATATGGCATGAAACATATTAATGGGTTGAAATCCATGTGTCTCAAAAGACAGGAGGAGAGGTCCAGAATTCAAACTGCTAAGCCACCTCCCACACGTGCTGTGGCTGCTGCAAGTGGCCAAGTACAAAGCAAACTCTCCTGAGGATGAGGATGATTAGAAATGTTGTCTCACAAGAAGGTTTCTATTCCTGATTTCCATGAATGTAGGAAAAAAATGGAGATGGCAAAACTGTTTTTACAAGAAGAACATGTAGAAAATGCAGAAGCTGGCAAAAGCCTTGTCCTGAAGGGTGTGAGTGTGGTTGCTGCACGTGACAAGAGAAGCAAGCATGGGGGGTGAGGCTCTGCTCTTACACCTGAACTCTGATGTTGTGGAACCTTGACAGGTTCCAAACTGTGCTTCACGTTTTCTGAGTGCACTCATCTCTTCTTGGCCCCTCCAGAGGTCAAGTACTGCAGTACAGACAGGCAGTAGATTTTGTTGTTGGGGAGGAATGCACTGGAAATGCAACTTTGAAACACCAGAGGAGGCTTACACCTTGGTAGTCAGTGGAATACCCACCACTGAATGGAAGCAGTAACTGCTCTGCTGTAATTAGGGTGGTACTGAGCTTCAGTCCAGTCACACTGGCATAAGTGAAACCTGATGAGCTGTGTCCTGTGACTGGAGTGCCATTTTGGATGGTTACAGGCTCTGCAGGAGATGAGAGGTGGAGAGGTGTCAATGTATGGAAAAGAAGTGTTGAATGTCTGGAGTTCCCAGTTGAGAACCTCTGATTAAGAATCAAGGGACAAATAACATGGATATAGGATAACCTCATTTTTGTACAATATTTTTTTCTTCGTAGATATATATTATGCCCAGACTACAGCTGCTGCTGACAGCAGCACAGTTCTTTCTCAGGTGATTCAGTTTGCTGAAGTTGAAACAGTATTATAAAGTTCACACTTCATTGAGTGGCAGTGAGAAAAGTTCCTGCTTTTTCTGGAGTGTGTTGTGTAAGTAACATTTAGAGACCCTGATAGTCTTGATTTCACTCCTTATGCTGGAAGGCTTTGGGAAGCTCTTCATCAGCTGACCTTTTAGGAGGCCTAAGCCTGGCTGAGCAAACATGATAGCCTCAACCACCTTCTGGTGCACATAACAGTCCCTGGAGCTGCATAGATGCACACCAGCAGATGATCTGTTTACAGCCTGGCTGTTGGTGAAATTCACTGACAGTGCAGCTCAGCTCAGCTGTGACAAAAAGTCCAGAGAGGATGTAAGTTGTAACCCTCAGTAATTTTGTTTTCACCTCTTCTGCGGCTTCTTTTCATAGCTCACTTAAAGATTAAAAGAGGAGTTAATTCAAATGGCAACTCTCCCTCCGTAAGAGAATCTGAGGGGTGGACAGCTGCTGCTGCTCATTTATCAGCTCCAAGGCTTTTCCTGCTGGCAGCAGTTCGTGGTCACTGGGAGGTGGGTTGTCTTCTGGAGGACCCCACAGGACAGAAATGAAGATGCCATAACCTACCCATTAGACAAGGTTTGAAAATTCCTAGAAAGATCTGTTTGGATGCAGAGATTATTACACTGCTAATTTGAGAATGACATTGCAAGTAGAACCAGTGTTCAATAGAAGATAATTGGATTTCATTCTTGAAAAGTTTTGTGCCGTTACCAAAGGCTGGAAATATTTAGAATTATAGAATGGTTTGGGTTGTGAGGGATCTTTAAAGGTCATCTAGTCCATCCCCATCCTGCAATGAGCAGGGACATTTTCAATTTACCTATACCCAGGTTCCTCTGGTGGCCCTGAGAGCCAGAGTTTTCAGGTGAGAACTCTTGTGATGGGAAAAGAGATTTAGTGCCTCTCCTTAACTGAGTGATCCCACCATAGACACCAGATCAATTCCAAAATGAGGAGTTAACCCCTTAAAGGAAAAGTCAGTCAATTGCCAGGGAATAACAGCTTGGAAGATACTGTCTGTAAAACAATTTGGCATTTATAAATCATTGGATTGCAGAAGGGAGATCATTTCAGCCAGGATACAATTTCAGCAAAGTCCTTCTCAATCAGAGAGCTTACTCACTAAACACATTTTGGTTTTAAACCCAGGGCCTTTTTTTAGGCTCTGCCTTTCCCAGCAAGTCATTAAAATATGTGTCTGATTTCTCCTGTGTTCTTCAGAAACTGAGCCTGTACAGCTTGGTCTGCAAGGCCTCCTTGGGGACAGCTATGTCTGGCAGAAGATGTTTGTTCTGCTGGGTGCCCTGTTGTCTACCTCTACAATGGATGTGTGATATCAGATTTTTCTAGGGCATTATGAATATCCCAGTGTCTCAACTATGACAGTTCCAGACATCTTTCCTTGGGTTTTGTGCCTTGAAGACCAGGAATGTAATCCTGTATTAAACCAGCTTGCATTTAGTTACCTTTCTGTATATTCACTTATTTTATATCAAGGACAAAGATGTAGTGTTTTATTTTCCATGTTGTAAGCAACTACATTTCAGAATTTCTCCAAGCAGTAGTTCACCTAAAAAAAACACTCAGAGATCTATAGACAGAAATATATACACATATTTCACCCCCTCTGTCCTTGCCACACCCTGTGTTTTCTACAGATTTAGATTTGTGGCTGTATTTCACCAAAGCTCTGTTGTGTTATGCTTGTCAAGGCCATGGTTTTGGATAAAAATAGATTAGAAGCAAGCCTGTGGAAGCCCTCATCTCTTACAATGCTGGGAGAAGGGTTCATTTGAGACATGGCAGTTATCACTGGCATCACAAAAAGCAGCTATCACAGCACTGGAAACATCAGGCTTGCTATGAAGTTAACCCTTGGTGGCAGTTTTTTTCAGGTCTTTTATAGCTGGTGTATGAGAAAAGCTGGAACTATTCCCATAGACTATAATAGAGTGTAGGGAAAGAGCTGATTATTAATTCCATTAAACATGGTCTAGTTTTGGTTTATTCTTTCAGATTTTCAGAAAAAAACATCTCAAAGCTCTTCTATGGTGTATTTTTCATTGCAATGACGTGGAGAAAGGATCAAAGTATTGAAGTCTCATGCTATGAAAAAGATTTTTCAAGTATCTGTTATGATGCATTTATACAAGTTTTTAGAGAGAGATGCCTCTGGCCGAACAAAGGTGTAAACGAGACCATATGCCAAAGTCAATAGTGTGGATTTTATTTAACAGCAAATGAGAGAGAGAGAGTGGGAGAAAGAGAAGGAAGTAGGAAAAGAGCTGAGGAGACAGAAAAACAAGTGTCAGAGACAGATCATCACCAGTCTGTGGATGTCAATGGTGTCCTGTCGATCCTCTCCATCAGGTCTTCTTGGTGGTGAGGTTCCCCTCAAAACACAGAGTTCAATGGATTAGTACAAGTTTGGGCCAGGTGGGAGTGCCCAGGTATCTCCCCTGGCAGGGGGAAGTTTGACACAATCTCTGCAAGAGACTCTGGATATGTTACATCATTTCACACCATGAGCAGTGCACTGCTGCAAGGCCTCAGCAATGAGTCTGGGGGCACTTCAGGGGTCTCTGATGGGTTATGACCCCCCCTCAACTGCCCCTCATGTGAATTCCTTTCTGTGTGGCTTTCCTGGGGTTGGGGGGTTTTACACTGAGCCAGTTTTTGTGAGGGAAGATGAATGTTCACTGCCTCTGACCAGAGGTTAAGCTGTGTCACTGTTTCAGATAACACATGACACAGACTCTGTGATTTCAGAAGGCTGAGAACGACCCTTTTGTTAGGGATGGTTCTCCCTTATATTCAATTTTACACAGACCAATGTGATTGGTGAGACAAAGGCAAACCTTTTCAATCACACTGGTCAAACCAGAGGGACATCAAGAAGTCCTTCCACCCAGAAGGAATGAATAACATAAATATTATTACAACAATATTCCATCGTGTTTATCACCCTTTCCTTGGGAAAACACATCAGAAAACCAAAACATCAGACTACAACAGTACACTCCCAAAACTCTATTCCCATCATGGTTGGGGGTAAGTCTGTGCAAACCTGGCCTCAGCAGATAAGCCTGTGGGCTATCGCCTTTCCCCACCCCATGGAACCCAGCCAGAGCTGATTTCCAGGACAGCTGCTAGATCTGGCTTTCTTGTGGATACATTCTTCTCCCTCAGCCTTGTTTACTTCTCCCTAGATCTAACTGACCAACAGAATCACCTTTCTCTTATCTCAAGTTCGATTAGGTGGTGTAACTACAGTCCAAAGTTCCAGTCAGGCACATTAGGGAGGGTTGGACTTTGGTGATCACAGTCTTTACACAGTTTTGCCATAATGGGCAAAAAGTGCTTCATAACAGTGTTTAAGCCATTGACCAAAATATTTCAGTCTCTCACAGTGAGTGAAAAGCATTTCTTGACAGATGTGTATTTCCAAGTTACCTGTCATCACAGCTGGCTCCTCAGTGCAGCACTGTGAGAGGCAGAGCTACACAGGCTGTCAGCAGCTTTTCAATGTGTTAGCAGGGACTCTACTGCTCATCCTTACCCACACAGACCCAACACACCTGCACTGCTCTCTGTGGGGTTTGGTTCTGATGTGTGCACAAAGCAGATTTTGTGTCTGCAGACTCTTACACAGAAGATGTGGTAATGTATGTACTTTTTTTTTTTTTGCTTGTCTATCTTTCCTGAAGATTTTTGTTGTTTCAAGGCTTAAAAAATCTAAACAAAATAAGAAAACACCTTACCTGGAGCCCCAGGATTCTTCTGTAGAAAGCCCAAACCACAGCTTTCATGCAGTGGTTCAATCCCTACTTAAGTGCAGGAGGGCACCTGCAGTAACATCTGTTCACCCTCTAGGTTTGAGCAGAGCTCTCATACCTTTATTGCATGTTCAAGCACACACAAAATCAGCCTCCTCTGACCCTCTCCTGGGCAGCCCTTTGGTTGTTGCAGTGTTTGTGTGATGTGCTACGGGTCAAGGAGGGTCTTCAGCACTGCAGGAATGTCCACAGGCACTGTAGTTCTGTGCTCCCACTCGCACCTGGGCATCCCTACTGCTAATACCATACCAGTACCATGGTTCCTATTCCACCTGTGCACAATTGCTACTGATTTAAAACATTTATCCTGTGTCCAAGATTTTAGTTCTTGGTTGCTATCACCATGTGCATAAAGAATATCCAGACATCAGGAAGGAATTGTACCTCTGTGCAAGTGTCACTGCATCCCATAAACCTGACACATACAGTTTGATACACAACTTGCATGCCATCGAGCTCTACCTAAAACCTGTTGAGAAAGAATAACCTTCTAATGCAGAGAGGAGGGCTGATGACAAACTGCATGTTGTGTAGGCTTTGGGCAGTGCTTTCCCTCCAGAGTCATCTCCTCCTGAGCAGGATGCAGCACCCCCAACAAAGTGGCTGGTCTGGGCACTCACATCTGCACTGCCATGCTCATTCTTTCCTTTAATTTATTCACATCATTTCTCTCTAGCCTGCCCCCCTCTTGGCTGAGCTAACACCCCGAGTGCACAAGAAACTCTTACTTTAATGAGGACTTCCTTTTCAGTTAACAAGAGGCTATTCAAATTCATTCTTCTGTGAAAAAATTAGGGATATTGCAGTCTCAGCATGGGAAAACCCAAGTTCTACCCCTAGACCTCACACTGGCTGGGAGAGATCTTAATTTTCTTCCTGTTTTCTCCACATCTGATGACTGGGAAAGCTGGGCTCCTTGGGAGAAATTATCCTGATCTTTCTTTTCTCATCTTATGATGCAAAAGTGAGGTGGCACCCTGATCTCATATCACCAGGGTGGTGAGTATAGGTTTCAATAAGTTCTCACCACTAAAAAGATTTAAAAAATTAAACAGATTTATTGCACCATGTTTTGTATCAATAAATGGAGCTGCTAAGCAGATTGAGAGGAAATTTTGTCACTCCAAGGAATGTAATTTTCAGTGCATCTTCTCCCATTCCTTCTTTTCTGTGTTAAACCAGCTCTTTAATTATTTGTAAACCTACAGCATCAAGCATCAAGTGAAGGTTATGAAGCCCTCTCAGGGTACAGCTGTGGGTGCAGGTTTCATGTTCTCATCTCTGTTCAGTTATCCAACATTTCAGCACATTCCTTCTTTGAAGTGAAGTATTCGTATGTGCAAGGTACCCCCAGGAGTGCTTGGTGCTCAGGAGTATAGAGGGACCTATAAATTCTTTCTCCTTCTCTTTATGGCAGGGAAGGTGACTGCTGATGACACTGAAAGGCACAAAATTTGTGTCTCACAGTCTGAAGCTACAGTGGAAGCCCACATGAGTTACTGGGGTACAGCAGAACAGTGGAGGGAAGGTGCTGTGCCCTGACATCCAGGAGCTGTGTGGATGGCTGTGAGCAGAAAGGGGGTTATCCTGTCACCTTACCTGGCAATGCAGCAACAGTTGGGAGTGCTTTGGAGCCTTGAACAAAAAGATAAAATGTATATGTTACTTGAAACGGGAGGGGATTGTCTGATGTACAGACCTGAGTTCTTCCTTCCTTTCAAGTCATCTCTCACCTGCAATATAGACACCTCTTCTCAAAGATGGAAAAAGAGATGGAGAACAAGTGAAAATAGAATTTAAAATAATCCAACTTATCACACAGGTTCTGAATGGCAGTGACTCCCCTGCTGAGAAGGATGACCCACAACATTATTTGATTCTTCCATATGCTGCCAGGGAGATCAGAAGCAAAGGTCTTTGATCTACATGTAGAGAATAAGAAAAGACTGATGTAGAAACCAAACCCACTAGACCTGCATGGGTTTTTACTGCCTTTTGAAAGATGTTTAAATCATTACAAGAATGTTCACACCTCTCTGCTGGCTTAAGCCAAAGGTCTGTAGCCTGTTATGCTCTTTTCAACACAGGCAAAGCAGAGTGAAAGAACAGGGAAGTCATGTAGTGATGATTTCTTAAGATCCTGGATTATCTCCTGAAAGTGTGTATGTCAGGCACTTCTGAACCAAATATTGTGTCTCTACTCAATGGACCTCAAGGGATTTTCCTTCCTTTAATTTGCAGGATATATTTTGAAGCCCTGTCAGTTTTTGACAGCCATAGCATCCTGTGGTGAAGAGATTTGCAGCTTCACTGTGCACAGTATAGAGGAATTTTCCTCGTGTTTTAATCCTGTGATTAATGTAAAAATGTAAAAATGTATTTCTATCGTATAATGTCTCACTCTTTGAAAAGAGTGAACACTTATGTCGGTTATATTAAAATTGTTATCATATATCCTGTTGGTCAGCTTTTTCCCCAGATGGAAAAGTTTGCCTGTTCAGCTATCCTTCACACAAAATCCATTCCATGCCTTTGATAAGACTTCTTGTTTTACCCTTGCTCTTTCCAACTCCATGGTAAGGTTTTGCAGATAGGTGCTTTGGAATTGCTAATAGTGCTCATGGTTACAGGTGCACTGCATATTGATGTGAAGAATTGTGATGTTTTCCCTGTTCTGTTCTGCCCCTTTCATAATAACTTGGATCATCCAATTCCCTTTTCTGACCTTTACAGAGCACCATGCTCAAGTCTCCTGGAGCAGCTTGTCTTGCATATTCTAATCCCAGTCTCAGTCGGCTCAGAACCTGCCATCATGTACAGTGATTTAAGATTGCATTTATGCATGATATAACATTTCTCTGTGATGAATTTCTTCTGCTCCTTCTTCCCACACTCACGCAGCTTTGCAGGACTGCGGTGCTGGTGTTCCCAGCTGTATCCCATTGCTGACATTCCGGTGTTCTCTGCAGGCTGTGTTACTCCCTGCGCTGCTGCCCCTGTGTGGCAGTGTGTGGTGACCTCCCCTCCTGTGCTCCCCCCTGCTCACCTTCCTGACAGCTCCTTAGCTAGGGGAAACCTTCAGCCCCATGCAATGCTTACTCTGTGAGCTTTGTGGTAAAACATGGGAGTTGTGATTATTTTTTGTTAAGGAAAAATATTTTAGTTTCATTGCTTACAGTGCCTTTAAGCATTGCATTAAAAGCACCTTAATCATTCTCTTTCCTTTCGCTTTCCCTGCTCCAGGCAGTACTTTTGCCTCCTAGGAAGAAGTTAGACACCTGGAACTTATTGCCACTTGTAGCCTGTGGACAAACTAGAAGTATGCAGGCACAATGTGGGGCCTGACAGCATGGAAGGGGTGTGCCTTGCACAGGTTTTTTGCAATAGCTGCTTGTAACCCTGGTCTGCTTTCCCAGTGTCTGTCTTTTCATAACAGTCAGAAAGTACTTGTCCTCCTGGTAGCAGTCATTAGATTGCAAAATTAGAAAACGAAGATAAACAGGACATGGGCTGTGAAACCAGTGGCAGTTTCCCAAAGTGGACTGCTTACTGAAAAACTAGGTGGCAGTGAACATGTTGTGATGACAGTGCTGTTGTTGTCCCTGTGTTTGTATTTTAGTATGCATCAAAGGTCAGTTCCACTCTGGGAATTATATTGAAATGTTCATCTCTGGAATGGCACCTGCAGATCACTGAGTATGGACTGCATGCAAAACTTCAATCCATGCCATAAACACTGCCCTCTCCCACCTCCAGTGACAACTGTGAACCGGGCTGGAATTCATGCTCTGTGTGCCCTGGAAGGACTCTGTTTTCAAGAAGGAAATGGAGAAGGGGACTGATGACCAGGACTCACTTTGTGGCAGGTGTTCTGCAGGGTGTCACCATATTCTTCTGATCTGTGGTGGAGGACTTAGCAGAGTCAGAGTTTACAGCTCTGTAAACTTCAGAGTTTACAGCTCACTGGAACATGGGAGTTGTTGTTCATCACTCCCCACCGCAGATGAAATGAAGGCAGTGATGGAAAAGTCACATTGCAGTTTTTCACAGAAACTGTGAGGCTGCCCCAGCACAAATGAGTGTTTTCAACAGCCCTCCATGGAGCAGAGTGTGGGGATGTAGCAGGATCAGAGCTGTGACGTGGAACCACTTTCAGAAAATACATCAGTTGAGCATATGAGGTTTCACAGCAAATCCAAGAGCCAGGGAGTAGGAACAGGCTCCCTACAAAGACAGGGACCTGACACTGGAACTTTATTTTCAGATAAACACCAGGTGGTATGGAATGGCTGGAAAAGTGTCTTCTAGAGGTTAGTTTTTAATAAAGACTTCTTCTCCTGTGCTATGTTTGAGGGAGAAATGAAATTGTCAAAGAAAATATATTCCTGTAAAATGAATATTTACTAAAAGAAGGCATCTGCCATGCTAAGAATTTGCCAGAAAGAATTTCCACACTACAGTTATGTAACAGATTTTATGGTCATTGACAGCTGGAACTCTGTAAGTTTTCTTGTCTAATCATGGTGTTTACAAAATATTAAGTAGTTGTCCTGTACTATGATTTCGTTGTTCTGAACAATCTCATAGTAAAATTTTGTAAGCAAGAACCCTGCCCTGTGCTTAACTTTTATTTTTATTAATTAAAGACTTCATGATTTCTAATTAGAAGTTATGTTGAAATTCTGTATACTTGCTGGAAGAAGTTATTTTAATAGTTGTAATGTTATTAACATTCCTTGAAAATTTAAGAGGTCAAGGTTTCAAAAGGATTCCAATAAAACCAGAACCGAAAACCTGGAGAAATCAGTGCTGGGGAAGCGAGGAAGATGGAAGACAGCCAAATAAACTGGACATTTCATTATTGTTCATTTTTATTATTTTAGTACAGGTCTTAGACTATTTGGAGCTTTCTCTTAATGCTCCACTTCCTGGAATACTGTGATTCCTGTGGAGTCCTGTGATTGGCAGAACAGTAAATCTTAATTAAGAACCCTATTGGTCCTCATGAGGACCTCATTGATTGAAAAAAATGAAATCACAGGAAAAGATATTTCAATAGCATGCATGTAAAGATGGAGGTGCTAGAAGGCAAATAATGTATTGCTTTTCAAAATGTGACTTGAAAGGTGTCAATTCTTTCTTTTAAATATATTTCTGACTGCTTTTACTCACAGTTTTTGCTTAAACTTCCAGTTTTCTTGGATAAACTCTTAATGTTATCTTTAATGTTTTAACTTTCTTGAAGTTTTACATTAACAGAACTATAAACACCTGAATTCCCAAGGGTTTAGATTCTTTCATTGAGTTATAGAAATTTCTGCCAGTAAATGAATACAAGAACATTCAGGCAATATTCTATGAATATCTGCAGGTGAAAGCATAAGCAAGTAAGAAGGACTCTTAAGACCACTGAATTAGTCGAAAGCCCAGTGACAGGACACAAAGGGCTCAGTTACCAGCACTGTGTTGGCTTTTCACAGGAAGGATATTGAGGCTCTGTCTGTGAAGCTCTCTTTCATGCTTTTCCAGGCTTGGAAGCCATGCCTGCTTCTGACCTAGGAGAACAGGTCTTCATAAAGTCCTTCTATTTGCTATGAAGAGAGGGCAGTTTAGAGAAAGAACAAAGTTAATTGTTCCCTAGAGAAAGCAAAACTTCCTCTCTCTTGTACAAAGCACAAAGACCTGAGGGCTGAAGAGGCTCATGAGGATAAAGGTGCTTGTTTACAGTGATAGCACCTGGTTACCTGAGCTGGGCTTCTTCCTTTGGCACTCTGAGAATGGTGCAAGACTAAGAGCTCATCTTCCTTTCCAAGTGACTTTCTGTTGTCCTTTTAATGGCTCCTCAGGAAGGGTGGTGAGGCCCTGGCACAGACTGCCCAGAGAAGCTGTGGATGCTCTACCCTCAGAAGTGTCCAAAGCCAGGTTGGACTGGGCTTGGAGCAACCTGATCTAGAAGAAGGTGTTTGTGCTCATGGCAGGGGGTGGGACTGGATGGGCTTTAAGGTCCTTTCCTACCTAAACCATTCTGGGATTCTACAGTCATTCTTTTTGTTTATCTAAAGATTTTTCTAAAGCTGAAGGGAAGGTATTTGCATAGATTAGCAGAAAATATTTTGTTGTAAATCATCCTGCATTACCCTACGTTAGCCTACTGTGTCTGCATCAGAGGAGCCTAAGCCCTGCTAGCTCCAAATCCAAACAGCAGAAAGGAGCAGTGACCTCAAACCTGTCCCAGCCTGAAGGAGCTGGCCTTTGTCTCAGAGGAATGAGCTCCATTATTTCCTGCAGTGGGTCTTTTCAAATGACAGGACCCTTACAAGTTCCATTTTATTCATTGCCTGTTGATTTGATCAAATGCAAGCTCCAGTACATATTATAGTTAATTCTAGTTGCCTTGCCAAATCTTAATTTGGTTAGCAGGGTTCAATTTTAGTCGGTCTTGTGTTTTCTTTTTATGCAGTTACTACTAATTTTTAGTGGAATTCACAAGGAGATGTAAACCTTACTTTCTCTCAGTCATAAGAATGGGCTATGCTGAGAAGGTCAGAGGGAGTCCAAGGGAGGCATCTGGAGCATTCTGGCTCCACAGTTCTCTCTGTCACAGTTAATATGTGACTCAGAAAATCAGCATGTCACGTGGACGACATATATGGAGGTGGAATATTTGACTCCCAGCTTGAAATGCATCACAGCAGGTCCTGTACACACATCCTGTGTGAGAATAAGTGACCGTAATCCAAGTACTAAGGAGGAAAGGAAGGCCACCTTGGGCACATCTATTTCTTCATTCAGCAGTTTTCTCATAGTTCTGACGAGGTGGAATGAGTGAGTTTATTTTCCTATGAGCTCTTCTCCCTGTGCTGTTGATTCCCAATATGCCAAACGCATCGATTCTCACTTCAGCACAGGCAAAATAAGAGAGTAATAAATAGCAAGATATGCTGCAGAAAGATTCAGTCACAGATCCTATGCATGAAGCAGTTTCTCATTTTAAGCAATGGGAAATTTTCATTGACATAAATGGGGTCACAAGTTAACTCTACAAATCTATACCTGCTTAACTTCCCAAATTTCCATCTCTCAGAATGCTTCTATATAATTTAGAAATTAATGAGTGATCTGTAGAATTCTAAGGTCTCCTTGGGTGAAATACAGGCCTGTGTAGTGTATAGCAGTGGGAATGGCGGGGGAAAAGTGTCCTTCAACAATGCCATTTCCCACTTGAATAAATGAATTTTTACAGTTGACCAAAAGCATCTTATTTCTTTACAGCTTTTATAAGCACAAAGCTAAAAGGAACCTCATCGAGATTGCTTCAGCCTGTCCAGGGAATATGTGTTGATCTCTTTTAATTAAAGCAGACCAGCTGTTTTATTCAATGACTCAGGAGCCTGCCTGTTCCTTCCTGGGTTTCTGTAAAGTGGTGCAGTGGTGCTCTGGGTCACAGGTGGGAGGAAGGACGAAAGCATTTGCAGAATAAGCCTTTCTGTTATTTACTTACCTTGTTGAGGTCAGTCTAGGGGCTACAACAAGCTGATATGGGAGTCAGTGCCTGTGGAAGCAGAGATTATGCAGGACAGGAGGGATCAGGCTGAAATTCAGAAGGCAGGTCTCTAGGGAAGAGTAGAGGGATTTTCAAGTGAAAAGGTCTGCTTGATTGCACCTCTGAGGAGACATGGAATAAAAAGGAGCAGGAACACAGGCTGGAAATGGCAGCAGGAGGAACGCAGATGTGTTCTCCATATGTGCCTTTGAGGGCCTACAGGGGCTAGGAACACATCTCGCTGCTGTAAGTGGAGATGGGGGTGGAGACACCTTGGTGAGAGTGAGGAAGGAAGGAGAATCCGAGGGGACAATCATGCTATGGTTTAGTTTGTCACTGTGACAATGGAAAAGGCTGTGTGGCCTCA
This sequence comes from Sitta europaea, assembly GCA_013400255.1. Taxonomy (NCBI): domain Eukaryota; kingdom Metazoa; phylum Chordata; class Aves; order Passeriformes; family Sittidae; genus Sitta; species Sitta europaea. Next base: position 42,435 of record VXBS01007914.1, read on the forward strand.
GAGCACAGCCACTGCCTCGTGCAGGTTGGCTTGATGGATGGTGGCAAACACAGCTCTGAAGTGCCCAGTGCCTTTGCTTACAGGCAGGGCTCCCGGGAGGCAGCAGCCAGGAACGAGAGGGAAGCGAGCTTCACTCAGCTATTAATCTGGAAAAAGCAGGTGATTCTGAGTGTGCTGCTCGGGCAGCAGACATGCAAAGGCTACTGCACGACTGATGAATGCTGCCTGCAGCAGAAGGGGCTGTTTTCACACGGTGCTGCAAATGTGGAAGGAGGCAAAGGCATTCCATGCAAACTCATCCTCTACTGAGCAAGCAGCATCCTCGAAGCAAGCACCCACAGGATGCTGTAGCCAATGTAGTGCCTAAACTTTAATGGCAGAATGATATTTCAGTGTTAAATATGACATTTTTCTTTGTCTTTTCTGACAGTGTCTCTGAACAATGAGGAAATGGAAGGCAGCTGAAAAGAGAAAGGAGTATCTTTGCTACCAACTGCAAATGTTTTTCCTGCTTTTTATTAGCAGTATATCTCTACAACAAAATATGAACTTTTTTATATTTCATGGGGACTTTTTTTTAGGGTTGATGCTATATATTTTATATCCCACATTGACTTTTCTGTGGTTAATGCTAGTCAGAAACTTTAAAGAGGATAAGGTCTTTATCCTGTCATTTTATACCTGTAACACTGCTCAGGGAAACAGGATATTAATGTAAGAGCTCAGGAGAGATACAACTAATATTCTTGCAGAATATTTGAGATACTATGTAGTAATTTAAGAAATAGATCTTTCATGCATCTGTTTACAAGAAAATAAAGATTGTTGACAAAACAAAGGGGTCTTTAAAGTACGGGGGAAATAAAATGTATAAATACTCGAAGACTTACAAAACACGGCTTTATTGATGAGACTAGAAACATGAATCTATGAACACTAACCAATAAAATAGTTTAGCTTTTGTACTGTTAAAAAAAACACACTGTAAAACTCAAAGATCTAACACACCTGTAAAAGACAGGTACTATGTTAATTTTCAACACCAATTAAAAAAACAGAACCAAAGGAAAAAATGGACCCCAAAGCAAAACAAACAACAAACACAGGATGAAAATTAGGCCTGATAGTTACTCTTTTACTAATTAGAAAAAGTTTTATGGCACAAGCACAATGTCATGAATATTTCAAAGCAAACCCAGCATAAATTAGAGCATTATTTATAAAGAGTAACTACTGGAATTAACATACATGTTCTTACTAACAGAGTTGCCAAAATGTTTTTGAAGAATGAGAGTATGAATTTGTTTTGTGCTGAGTCAAAAATTGATTTATTAGCTGTAGAAGAAATCCTGCTTTTTAAAATTTAAACAACTGTAGAACTCTAGTAATAAAGCTTGCTACAAGGATGTGAGCTTGCTGACTTTTTAAAAGTCTTTGAAATACTACATGACAACTAGATGAAATTGGATGCAATGACTGGTGTGAAGCTGTTGTTCGTTCATTTGATTTTTCTGTATTTTAGATAAAGGGGGAAAGGCATTAAAAAAAGACCCAGGTGAATCTGGGAACTTGCTGAGTGACATAAAATTCTACAAATCCCAGTGTGATCAGGCTAACCTATCTGCTTTCTTGTGCTATGGATAAATTATTCTGATTTCATAATGTAAGAGAATTAATTAAAGAAAACCAAAACAATAATCAACTAATTTTTTTAAGACTAAGAGCCCTAAGTACCACAAAAAGAGCTTCTTGAATTCACCGTTTTTGCTCTTGGCTGGCATTAGTTTTCTGTGAAAAGTAATCATGACTTGGTTTGTAGGCTTTAATGCAATATGCAGTTCATTGCCATGGAACTGAAGATTTTCCTTATGCATCCCTGTACTATTTCATCCTCAGAATTACCAGCCATGGTAATTTTAATTTAAATGGCCTTAGAAAAGTACTTTGGTCTGCTGTCAAAATGCTCCTGAAATGCAGAATATTCAGTATGGCCTTATGCAGTGGGCTCTGTGATAAGACATTGGAGCATTATCTGAGTTTCATCAGGACTTGAGATAAACACTGCTAGGTATGGCAGAGAATTATGGAAGCTGAAAAGAATTAAAGAAGTACTGTTGAAAAAAGGCTTTTACTCGAATTCAGAAACCATACACATATATAACAAACACTTTTAAATTCACTGCTGTGAGACCAAATTACACTGCAAAATATTTCTACCAGGGTTTTTTTCCATGTATTTTTTTCTGACTACTTATGTTTCAGTAGTATGCTAATCTCTCCTTGGTGAGCTCCTGGTGAGCAATTAAAGATCTCATTTCTCTTTCTCCTTTTTCCTACCCACTACCTGCTCCCAACTGAACACGGTCATTACGCGAGCATCAGTTTTCTTCACTGTGGTGGTCAGTAATTTTTCTTGGTATCCCTTGACCTTCATCAGTTGGAAACTGTGTCATCTATGCCTTCTTAAAAAGAAATCTGGTGTGCTGTTTCAGCACCAGCAAACAGAAACCCTCAAGCCACAGCTGATGGGAAGATCCCCCAGTTTATCCTAGTGAGCAGAGTTATTTCTCCAGATAGATGTGGCCAGTGGAATAACATTGGTTTTCCCCACAGAGAAAGTCTTTCTTCAGGGCTGGGACAGGTGGAATACCCTCTCAAGAGACTTGTGAGTGAGGCTGCAGAGGAAGGGAATTCCTGCAGCCTTTCCTTGCCAGGCAGTTGTGGGTCTGCACTGACCCCCCGGTGCATCCTATGTGACTGCAGCCATTTGGTTGAGGAAGCACTTTGCTTCCAAGAATCTTCCATATTTGAGTGTTTTGTGGTAGTTCTTAAACTGCAGGATAAGCAAAGAGCACCTTTTCCCTGCAGGTTAGTGCAATGAGCTAATTTTGATGTTAATTTGGAGATGTTTGTAAAAGGCAGATAATCAATATGGTTTGTACTGAGTAACAGGACTGACAGTGAAAACCAGAGCTGTATGGAATACCTGATTTTCTTTTAATTACATATTTATTTCCTGTGTTCCATAAAGCAGATTTTACAGGCTTGTTTCCTTGGCTTAGTTCCCTGTGGATGAAGAAAAATCAATACAAATGAAGGCCCAGTTTTTCAAATATGTGTATTTGGGTTCAATGTAGTTACTCAAATTCCTAATAATTTGGAAGAGCAGATATTCATGTAGAAAGAGAGAATAGATAATGTATTTTTATCTCATCAAAAGCACACTAGGCATCATTGCCTATGAACACCACAGCCGTGATTAAGTATTAATTGTACCTCTGGAGGCAAATGCAGGGGGTAAGAGGCTTCATGTATTGGCTTTTCAGCAAAAGCAATGTTTTATATATGACATATTTATTATGAAAAGGATTCCTCTAGAACAAGCCTTTCTGAGAGAGACTGCTCCAAGACAAGGTTTCTTTACTTCAGTATTTGTAAAGGAAGCCACATTTTTTTGTTTATATTTTTAGTTTTCCTTTTATATTCTGGTATACTGTTTTAGAAAGTGGCAGTTCTAGGAATCAGAAATCAGGTTGAATCAATCTTCAGTTGTGACATGTCACCACAGGTGGGCTCTGTCACTTTAAACCTTGCTTTATTTTGAATAGTCACTGAGTGGGAACATCTGCAGCATGCCAGGATCTGGAAACGCTGTAGGAATTTGGGTGAAGTGGGGCAGCTCTTATGTATCCTGAGCTTTTTTTTGGTTGTGCTCCTGAGCTTTTGACTGGGATCATTCTGCTGGGTGTATAACACTCCAGAGCTCTGTGGGCCTGCTAGAAGTCAATGCTGACATTTAAAACTCTTTGGAAACATTAATCCTCTCTTAAAGTCCAGATCTAAAGAGGTGCAATAACACTTAAACGACATGTGGTGGTCAGATTATGGCTCACTGGTTCATATCTGCATTACAAAAGGAAGTCTGAACAGTTTGTGGTGCTCTGCTATGCTTACTGTGCATACTCTGTGACTGTGCTCTCTGTGCTCCTTTCAGTAGTACTGGGATCATCATCCTGTAAAGGGTGAGAAAATTAATGGTGAAATACATGGAATGCCAAGCCTGTATTCCATTTTCTGGGAGCTGACTTTGAAGAACCACCTTGTTGTCTCTGAGGTCACCACCCTTACATAACAGGTAGGTAAGTTGTGTCAGGGTGAAGGGTGGTGTGTTCAGTCTCACAGACAACATCACAGGAGATAAAACTGCTAAAAATTCAGGCCAAATGTAATCCATTGCTATGAGACAAAGTATTTCAATTGAAGGTGTCCTGGTTTCAAATCGAAACAGGGCAGGAACACAAATTTTTGCTTTGGTTTAATTTTGCCAATTTCAAAGGTTCTAATCACGAGCAAAGCAGGCTTAAGCTTAAAAGTAATAAGACTTTATTAACTAACACTAAAAGAAAGAAAAACAACAAGAATGAGGATGGAACCTTCAAAACACTCTTCCTCTCTCCCCACAACCTTTTTTCTCTTAACCAACAATGTAAAGACAACAACACTCAGAAATCTCAGTTTTTCACCTCTACAAATGGTCTTTCTTTAGTTCATTTAGAGAGAAAAGCATTCTTTGCTAATGCTATGGAAAGCTTCTCACAAGAAAAGAACTCTTGTGGCTTCATTTTCTCACAAACCGCAGGTGCCCAAGATCTGCCTTTGTGAAGTCTTTCTTATCTTTCACAGTTTTTACTTTCAACTGTGCTTTCGGACCATATCAGCTTTTTGGGGTGCATTTTTTAAGGATGAGCTGTTCTAGCATCCTTCCACTCATCTCTGGGAACAGAGGTCTTCCCCTTTTATCCCCAGAGGCCGAGGTTTCTCATCAAACTTCTAACACTGGTGCCTCTGTTCATGATTGTGGCTAGAACGCTACCTCCCCCCAAAGCATTCCATGAACTTACTGGGGAAAACCCAAAGTCTGATATATCAAGTATATCTGTACTATAGCTTCACAAAAGAATTTTACAGCCTAAGCTTAAGACAAACTTTTCAAAATCCTTTCTATCTAAAATCTCTTTTCTTACTGACTTCAATTTTACGTGGTTGTTCTTAAAAAGCTTCACCTCCCCTTTTTTTCTTAGCCTAAGAGAGAATTACTGTTCTTTGAGTACAGTCTTGTAACGCTGAAACAAAAAAGTCAATTTCGTCCAAGTCTTGTATCAGAAACAAGCTCTCTCTCTCTTTGTGTCTTTCTGCTGGCCAGGTGCTCTTTTGCCGACTCCATGCGAGCTGTGCCAGCTGCTCTCAGTCTGGAACGGGGGTCAGGGCTGCTCCTGGCCTTGGGGCCGCCTTTAGCACGAACCACGGGGGGCACCGGTGCTGGTGCCCACGCACAGCTCCTTTGGTGGCCACACAGGTGCTGTCCCCATGCACAGCTCCTTTGGTGCCCATACAGGTGCTGGT
>VXBS01007914.1:47885-64453 GCA_013400255.1 Sitta europaea
CAGAGCGGGCCCGGCCGCCCCCCGCCCGCCGCCCCCAGCCCGGGCAGGGCCGGGAGAGGGGAGATGTGTGCTTTCCGACGGCTGGAAGGAAAGAGAGCATCTCGAGCTTCTTTCAAAGGGAATAAGAACTAGAAAATGCTTTCCCATCGGTCCAATAAAATGCCAATCTCAAACATAGCCAGCTCACTTCCCTGGGCTGGTCACACTAGGATAGAAGGTAATAAAGGAATAAATTTTTGAGGGTTTAGGTAGGTTTGCAGTTGAAAATTGCCACCTTAATGTTGTGTTTGCCTTGCCAATGAGTTTCTTTGATGGAAACAGAAGCTCTTGTCTTGCAGGTGTTCATGGGGGAGTGTAGTGAGTGGTGCTCTGGGAGTGTCCTGTGTTAGTGTGACCCACGTGTGATGAATCACAGCTCTGAATGCTGCAGCTCCTGGTGTGACCAAGCTTCTGTGTGAAATGCAGAACTGATTATGTCGACAGGTTTGATATCGCCATGTTCTGAGGAGGGGAATTGATTGACATGCTACTGCCATGGACCATAAAAGCTGCTGTGGGAATTATTAATTTAAGTCTGAGGAATTTTCACATGGATTAATAGCCTTTGCAAGGTAAACGAAGTCACTGTTTTCCCAAAAGTACCAAATAGTATGTTTCCTATTGGCATTTGTGGGGATTTTAATGAGCTCAAACCATGCAGAGTTCTTCAATTAACTTTGATCATTCTTCTGTATAATTTATTTTGAACAATAACTGGAAAATTAGTTTTCGTTCAGGAAACAACTGGAGCTTGATGTGGTCCACTGGAGCCCAGGCTAGCTCATGTCACACCAGTGCCACCCCAGGCATGGGGAGCAGCCGTGGTGTGGGGTTTGACCAACTGCTGAACCTTTGGAGCCACTTGCTCTACAGTGCAGGGTCTGCCAGCCACGTCAGGGTCGTGCAGAGGAGAAAGAGGAGGCTCTCTGTAGGAGGTTCTAGCAGGAGAGGTTTATTGGAGCTAAAGGGGTCACAACAGGAGAGCCCTGAGCACTGCTGTGCACAGGTTTAAAATCTGCAGCAGTTCTGGGGTAGGTACAAATCATAAACCTATGGGGAAGCATCAGAGGCAGTATAAACCTCTAAAAATATCTGGATGCTTTCTACAAGGAAAGCAACAGAGTAGAGAAATAGATGTCATAATGTGCTTGGTTTATGCACTTTTGGGACATAGCTGTGTTTTGATAAGAGATTTGTGGTTTTGGGAGAAGACAAGAGACAACTTTTTCAACCTGCCACGTGTGTCATTCCTGAGAGGGACAGTAGTGTTCCTATAGTGTGTAAATTTGCTCTAGATCTTCTAGTGCTATTACAATGGGAAAAATGTGCTTTTATGCAGAGGTCTAAAAATTTTATAAAATCCTTTACAGTGTCTCAGTTCTGAAGGACTGATTTAGATTTGAGACTGTTATGTTGGTCACAAATTCATTTCAGGTCCAAGCTTATCTCTTGGGGGTTTATTTGTTTTTTTAATTAATTGTACATCATACTTTAACCCATTGATTAAAAGTCAGAAGAAGGTACGTCACCAACCTCAGACCTGCCATGTGAATGGCATTCCAGCTGTACTTTGCTTAGTGGCCAGCTGCAGGTTGCCTCTAGACTCACTTCAGGTGAGTTCCTGCAAGGGCCAGGGGCAGTTCCTGGGTGGGTCTGGTGCAGAGGCACAGGATTTGTTTCAGTCTGTTGACTCAAAAAAAAAAAAAAATCAATTGTAACAATAAAGAACTTGCATGTAGGGCCCTAGAGAGTGATGTGGTTAAAAGGTGGTCTGCACCTTATCCTTAATTTTATATAGTGGTTGTGAATTTTGGACCATGCAGCCAGAGTTCTTGTTAAAATATATAAAATTTGGTGCTGATATTTTTCAAAGGAAATATGGATGCTTTCTAGGATGTGCTATTCAATCATTGATGCACATTTGCAAGAGAATCTTTCTCACTACTACATTGCAAGGCAAATTTCCAGCAATCCTTTGAAAACTATACATCAGAACTAGTTTTCTGTGGATGTTGGACTGCTGTTCTTTAACAGCAGTCTGTAAATCCAGTGTCCTGTAAGCCTCTTGGAATACAGGCTTTCTGGGTTGGAGATCATCCAGATGTTTTGCATTAGTGACTGTGGTTGCAGAATGTCCAGCTGGAGAGAGAGGTGATACCTGAGGCTCATGGCCTTTTCCAGCAGCGTGCTGCTGTTTAAAGACTGTGTAGTCTTCATGGACAGTTGATTTCTGTTATAAATATGATGATTTAAAATGATAATCAGTTGTCTGGTATGAGCTTGGAATTGTCCCACCTTTGGGGAGAAGAGTCATTATTATGGCATTTAGCTTAGACAGCTTCCTACCTTATTTTCCCTTGCTCTAACATGTGCTCCCTCCCAGTCACTGCAAGCACAAATGTCATCTTTGGGAGTGGGACTGGCAATCCTTTTTCTTGTGTTTCAGAATGTCTTAATAGAAGGAACTGAGGAAGTGGGTAATGGTCAGTGAAAGAAGAGCATTTTTCCCTCATTGGAAAAAATTACTATTTTCTGTCAGCATGCATGAGGCATTTACTGTCTTAAGAACATACTTTAACTTGAATTAGCCAGACCAGGTCAAGCTGGACTAAATGATCGCTTGCAGGTCCCTTCCAACTAAAATAGCAGTAACTTTTCTTTCTTCTCAGTAGGAATATGATTATTTTTCATTCCTATTGCAAGAAATATTATTATTTACTTAAACTTAATGAATCAACATACACCTCAGTAACAACTCTAAACAAAATCTGGATTTATCTAGTGGTAGGAATATGGTTTGCTTTTGTCTATTCTCCTTCTACCTGCCTCTTAAGGTATAGCAGATAGCCAACTCCTTGAAACAGTTCTTTTAGGCCAGATGGTTTGTTAGATTCAGTTTCCTTTGGCTACTGCAAATAATTCTTGCCTGCTTGATATCTCCCTTTAATTTAGATTTCTTGTTTTTAGCAAAGTGGGTTGACAGAATACAGGCCAGTAGAAGATTTAGTTTCTGAAACTGTCTGAAGCTGTTCCCTCTCTCACCTTGACTACAAAAGGATCCAGAATGGTCTCTGGGATGGAAGGGACCTTAAAGTTCATTTCATTCCAACTCCTCTGCCATGGCAAGGACACCTTCAACCAGACCAGGCTGCTCCAAGCCATATGCAACCTGGCCTTGAATTCCCCTTACAGAGACCCCATCGAAGGGAGATTTGTCCTAAAGAGGCTGAGAGAGGGAGCATGGCTGGGACAGCTGACCTGGACTGCCTGGAGGGATATTCTGTAGGACAGAAAATCCTGCCCAATATAGAGAATGTGGGAAGCTGGCTAAGGGGGATCAGTGCCAGGGTGACAGAGCCAGCCAGGATGCCCTGCAGAGAGGGTTGGTCCCTTTAGAGATGGGAAATTACCCTGTGGCAAATGAGAAATCACTGTGGCAGCACTCAGGGTGTTTCAACATCCCCAACAGAACCATCCCACAGTGTTCCATCTTGTCCACTCCCTGCCAAGGAGAGGTTTCCCTGCTTGAGGCAGGTCGCTCTTTCCCTGCTCTCTGGCAGCCAAACCAAGTGGAAGGTCAGCACGTGCCCAGCTCCTGGCTCTGTGGTGCCTGTCCTGCTGCTTGGTGCTTGGATGACTCTGACCAATGTGGTTTCTCCCACAGGTGCCCAGTGCCCAGAGCAATGTCCCCATACCCATCCTCTTGGTCACCATCCCCAGCCCAGCCTGGCCCCACATGGGGTGGGCAGAGGCTGCCATGAGGCATCACCCCCTTCCCACTGTTACCATGCCCCCTGGCAGACAGAGGAGCTGTGAAACAAGTCTTTAATGACTAAATGGGAATGAGGAGTGTAGGAGAGGGCTGAGGATGGGGCTCTGGATGTAGGTCTGGCTCGGGGTGTCTTCTGGCCTGGGTGCTGCATCACTGCCGTTGCCTTTTTCTTCCTGGCTGGGCTGTGGTCCTGCGGGAAGGTCTCTTAGCTCGTGGGGGTGCTGGCTGGTGCAGAGCTCTTGGCCTGGCTGCCACCAGCTCTCTTGTTTCGGGGTCTGAATGGATGGGGATGATGCCTGGTGGCTGCCTCTGCAGTGCCTCCTCCTCCCTCTGGGCCATGCAGGGTAAGTGAGGCCGGGAGGTGGTGGGTGGGCTGGTGGAGGGGGTCAGGTTGGGGATGGCAGGGATGGCATCCTGGCTGTTCCTTTGCTGTGCCTCCACCACCGGCTTCTTGGGATGGTCGTCTTCCAGCAGGCATTCACAGAATTCGAGTAACTCATCGAGGTCCTCAGGCATCAAACTGGGGACATTGGCATCCAAGATGGTGTCCTCATTGTCCTCTTGCTGTGCCAACTCCGCTTGCTTGTCAAGGCAGCCACTGTCCTCCAGGTACTGAGAGAATTCTTCCAGGAGAGCATCCAAGGTGGAGCTGTTGGGGCTGTCCTCACTCACTGCGGTGTGGGTGCTGTCCTCTGCCTGCTCAGCAATGGCTTCTGTGGTGGCAGCTGGTGTCTCCCCCGGCGGATCCGTGGTTACCACTTCTGAAAATGGAACCCCAAGAGATTGAAGCTTTCCTCAGTTTGTCTGTCAGCTTTGCTACCCACCCAAAACTTACCTTCGGGCTCCACTGTAGTTGTGCCAGCTGGTAGAGCCAGGGCAGGTTGATGGTGGACGTGGAACACCCCAGAACCTATGGGGTAAAGGGCCTCTTCCTGGACCACAGCTCTTGGCTGGTGGGACAGCAGCCAAGTTCCCCTCACCACCTGCTGTACCCAGCCATAGGCAGGGGGACAGAGAGCAGCCCCGAGGGGCAGCTGCACCATCTGGGGAAGATGCACCACAGAGGGAAGATGTACCACCTGCCCGAGGGTGCCTGAGACCCCCTGCCTGGTGGTGACTGGGACCAGCTGGTGGGAGCCAGAGTGAAGCTGGACAGGCCCAGAGAACAGTGGCAGCCTGGGGACAGAAGGCAGCTTCCAGGCAGCTCCCAGGGCAGGGAAGCTCATGCCAGGCACCTGGAGAGGGAACCTCTCTGTTGGGGGAAGCACAGAGGGGTGATGGGGTAAGACACTGGCAGGCAGAGCAAGCTGAGAGTACCTGGAGGGCAGGAGCCCCAGGAGGATCAGGACCCTGCTGCTGTACCTGCCATGGTGCTTGGGCAGCCTGGGGGTTGCTTGGGGCAAACACCACTCGGGGGGTTCTGTTGTCAGGGTGACTGTTGGGGCAAAGTGTTCTGGGGGTTCCATTGCCATAGTTGTTGCTCCCATGGTCCTTGCTCCAGCCAGTATGGTGATGGAATGAGAACTGCTCCCTCATTAGTGCCCAGAGAGCCCTGATGGTGACAGGAGATGTGGGTGTGCCCTAGGATTGCCAGGAGCCCCCTGTCCCCTGCCAGGCCTGTCCCCATGGCCAGCACCAAAGCTGCTGTCCGCCCCATAGCAGCCTCCTGGGAATGCCCTGTTGTTCCCAAATGGAACCATTCCCCATGGGACAGCCCAGGCTCACCCAGGCCACCGCTGGGCTGGCACAGGAGAGCTGCCCCTTCCCACTGACCTGCCGGGGAGGCATTGGCCATTCTGGCAGTTCCCAGGTTCCAGTTCCACATCCAGGGCGGTTGGAGAGCCCGTGCCTGGCCCAGCCTGAGCCCCAAACACCCATGGGGCACATCAGGCACCATCCTGCTCCATGACTGCTAGCCAGGAATTGGGAATGTGGGAATGGGTCCAGGCCCAGGTCCACTTAGGGCAGTCAGGAGCTTCCAAATCAATCCCTCCTTCCCCTCCTGGGGTTCATGTGCAGCTGAGCAGTGGCTGACACAGGACTGTGTTTGTTCTTAAAATGATCCTAAAGAGGATTTTCCTATGGGAACACTTGTCAGTATGGAATTGGTGGAAGGTACTGAGGGAAATGTGACCCAGGTCCAAACTCATTTCCATCCAGTTTTCAGGGCTGCTGAACACAATTCTGCCTGAAGTAAAACACAGGCTTTGATGGTCAATTGTTCTGAAGAAAACCACAGAACTGGTAACGTTATGTCCTAGGCTGCTGCTGTCAGAAATTAGGGTTAAAGTAGTGTGGAAAGGCATTTCAACATCTTCTTTCTGCAAATGTTTGATCAAAATGCTGTGGTATATTATGATAAAGTAAGTTCTGTTTTATTTATGTCCTAACTTCACGTCTTTAATGGAATTGATTTTTAAATGGATCTCAAAGTTTAAATCACTCAAAGTGTGATTCTTCACAGCCAGGTCTTTGGTCTGACCTGCTGTTTTAAAAAAAATGGGGGAAAAGCTGTAAAATGCCTTGAGAAGTATAGATAATTTTGATTTTTGCGGTTCTGGATGGTGCATTGGATAAATCCTGCAGTGGTTTGGAGCAGAAACCCAAGTTCAGATTTCTACTGTACCTCTAAACTTGCAATATGGTTTGACGTTTTATTTCATGACAGTAAAGGAGTTTTGACTGTTTGGTGGGGTGTGTTCTAGTGGGGTTTTAAAATTTATTTTCATTTTAATTATTACTCTTAAATTCTGTACCTTTTTCAAGTGGTTACAGTAGTCTAGTCTACATCAGCTGCATATTCCAGCTGGCAGGGTGGAGCCCCTGCAGTGCCTGGTGTGAGGATTACTGGCCTTTTGGGTGTTCTGGGATTTCTGTGGCTGGGGTGGGCCATGGTGGGGAACTGCTTCCAAGTCCTTCCCTGGGGTGCTGCAATGGCTGCTGAGTGTTTCCTGTGCCTGAGGGCTCCCTGCCCCTGGAGTCTAGAGAGAACTGGGATTCTGAGTGTGTGTGCCAGGGCCAGAGCTGCATATCTCACCACCAGCTGCTGCAGACTCTGGACAGCACCAGAACCAAATTCTTTAAAAATGTTAGTGAGCACATCTTTTTAATAACTAATAGCCATTTGTGCTTAATGGCTAGTAAGAGTCAAAACTTAGCTACTGAACACTTGCCAAGTGTACAGAAAATGCAGAGAACATTTTGGAGTATGTTTTGTGCAGCCATGGGTCTGTGGGTTTCTTTCATTTTATTTTCTTGGCTTTTGATTTTGATTTTGTTGGTTTTTTTCTTACAGCCAAAGATCTATAAAACGGGTCTGGACCACAAGCCTGATAAGCAACAGCTGAGGGAGCTGGGCAGGGGCTCAGGCTGGAGCAGAGCAGGCTCAGGGGGGCCCTGCTGGCTCTGCACAGCTCCTGAGAGGAGGGCACAGCCGGGGGGGTCGGGCTGTGCTGCCAGGGCACAGGCACAGCACAAGGGCAAACGGCCTCAGGCTGTGCCAGGGCAGGCTCAGCTTGGATATTAGGGAATTTTTTTTCTTGTGATGAGGGTTGTAAAGCATTTGCATGGGCTGACCAGGGCAGTGGTAGAGTCACCATGCCTAGAAGTGAGTAACTTTAAGTTACAGCCTCCAGGCTTGTCTGCTTCTTCTGAAAAGACAAATACTATTGTGGTTCACTCAGCTGCAGATAGTTTTTTATTTGGTTAATGAACTGAAGTGTATCCAAAACTCTGGTTCAAAGAACAAGCAAGCCAACGCTGCCCCCCCAAACCCCCTCCCAAATCCAAACCCAAACAAACAAAGAGATTCATGAACGGTTGCCAGGAAACCATTTATAAGTTTTTTTTTCCTATTGTGATTTCTGCAAATATTTTGATTATTGTGGTGCCTGGAACTAGTTTTCTAAATGTAAATTTTATGCCTTAATTAGGCACCATTAAGCATTTCTCCCCAAACACACAGATTAAGCATTTCAATATGCTTTGCTAATTGCATTAAAAGAAAAAGATCAAGTTGTAAAACTGCCTGGAGTCAGTTTTGTGTGTACCCACACATGTAGCTCTCATTAATGTCAGAGTAAAGTGTAGAGGAAAAGAGAATTAGACCTGGGATACACCTTATTAAAATGTGTGTAGGTGTTTAAACTTAAATTTGTATTGGTTAGTGGAGAAATGCCTGAAGAATAGGGTCTGGTGTAGAGCCAAGACACAATAATAATTTCCCAAACTTGCCATGTGTGGAATTCTTCCTGCTTCCCATCAGGCGTGTTCATGGGGGGCTGAAGCAGTGGCTTTCATTCTCCATTTTCCCTTGGGGCTGTGCCTCCCAGGGAACTGGAGCAGCTGGGCTCTGGCAGAGCTGGTGTCACCTGGGCAGGTGAACTCACTGCCTGGTCAGGGGCGTCACTCCTTGCCCAGACTGAGACCAGGTTTGCCTGAATATTGTCCAATGTCTCCCTGTTAAATCCATCCTCAGGTGAAGTGCTGGCTGCATTGCAGTAGGGGAAAGAAAGCACCCTTACATTCAGAAACTGCAACAGAGGCCCTCAGAGACAAAGGTGAGCTTCCTCTCCCACTTCAGTGTGATTTGAGAACCCAAAATCATTGCTGGGCCTGTGCTGGTGATACAACCTTGTGGTGAGTGCAGTGGGTCACAGATCATGTGTCTTCTGTAACATCTCTTCCAGTGGGGCTTTTGAATCCTCACTAGATTCTTTAAAAAACAAGTAATAAAGCTTTTTAGACAGGATTTAGGTTTCCCAATTCAAAATCAGGGATTCTGTGTGTCAGAGTAAGGCTTACTGCAGATACTAAGCTGAGTGAGCCAGAAGACTCACTCAGGGAGTGAAGTCTTTAGGGCAGGAGCTTAAAGCAGGACTGAGATCTGAATCAAGAATTTTGGTTATTACAGAAAAATAATTACACCTTACCAAAGTAGTTAGAATTTGTTGCACAGGAAAATAATCAGTTCAGAAAGAAGCTGAAGAAAGGTAGGTTTTTACAAGGAATCCTTTTCACAGAGAGGCCAGAATGCTGTCTGTCTTCCTCAGGTTTGTTGGTGTAAGTGAAGTAGGAGTGCACAGATGACACCCAAAGCTCTTCAGCAAACATGGAATATATATCCCAACATCTTGAAAAAGTTGTGCAGAGGGCAAAGGGTGAGAAAAATGCCTGACACAGCTCGATAATAGACCTTGAAAGAAGTACAGGCTGAGAGTTAAAAAGAATTAAGCTGGCATCAGGAACAGGCTGGAAGGAACAGGCCATCAGCTGGATGTTTGGGGTATTTTTTGTTGTTATTTATTATTTATCTTGGCTGCTGCTGCCATTTACAAGGCTTCTGCAGCACTGGTAGTATCTTCACAGGAGGAGAAGAGTATGGTTAGAAGAGAAATATGTGGAGCTTGCAGCTGGTGAGCTCAGCTTTGGGGTAGGAAGGGACCTTTCAGCAGAACAGAAGGCAATAGCCGAAAATCTGAGTTCCTTGAGAGAGGCTTCTTAACTGAAGACTAAGCCATTGAGACTAGCAGTTGGATGTGTTAAGTTTGACTGTTTCATGCACTAAGTAGGAGAACCAGCCAAATGGATTTATTGGAATGGAAAAGAAAGGAGCTTTTTGCTTTCATATAGAGGGGGAAAAATGAGAAAAAACTACACTTCTTCCTGCCTATCAGGGGAGAAATCTAGACGAACATCGAGGACAACAATTTTTGGGTCAAAAAATCCGGGAAATACTCTTAGAAAAGTGAAACAAGCCTTTATTTGTGTTCAGTATCTGGCCACAAGCTTGTGTCTGGTAGCCAAGCTGTAGCATTAGCAATATCTGTTAGGCTTTGTCCAGCACTTGTGTGTGTCTCCAAATCACATCAGTCATCTTACAGTAGAAATCTAGCAATGCTAGTATCTGAGGAGGCTGAACATGGATCTAGGGACAACAGCAGGAACAAAGAAATTGATAGATGACTCCAGTTTTTCCCGGGAAGAATTACTGTTATGGAGCAAGAGGGTGAGCAAAACAAAAGCTGCAGAACTAGCAAGAGACTTTGTGATAAAAGATACTGCAGAGAGTTTCAGGTTAATAGTTCAGTAGTCGAGAAGGTGAGCAAAAGTTGTTCACTTTGTTAATGGAGTAGCATTTGTCTAGAGCAGGTTTGAGTTGTGCTCTGTGAATATGTCCAGAATATGAAATACCATGACAGAGTTTTCAAGAAACCATGAATCTTCATTCAAGAATCATCAGTCCTGAAGGTGAAAGAATGAAAACCTGCCCAAAGCACAGCTTGACAGGTGCTGGGATGGATCCAGGCAAAGTGTTACCTACACTTCCTTTATCACAGTGTCCAGTATCTGTGAACCTTTGTTCCAGCCTGGCTCTGCTGCATCCACCCCAGCAGAATCTCAGGATGGCCTGGAATGATGTCATTACCAGCAACACTCGTGTCTTGGTGCAGAATGTTCCAGAGGAACAGAGGTTTAATCCAGCTTTGCCTGCTGGTTCAGCTGATGTGTGGGATCCATGTGGTTTGTAGACTGTGTCATGAGGTAGGAACGATGGCTGTGGCTCATTCTAAAGAGGCTGAGATGAACAGAACTGGAAATCCATCTCCTTTGGAATGGTACTAGAATGGTGTCTCATTCTAATTGTGCTGACACCTTGCCATGAGCATTTAAGATTGTCAGTGACAGGTCTGTGGTATGGGAGCTGAGAGCTGCTCTGCTCTGCCCAGTGCTTGGGCCAGGCTGGTGCTGATAATTACTTTCAGTGAAAAGGGTTCTGAATTCTCCACTACATTATAAAATACAGGGGCAGAAAACCTGCACAAGGCAGTTCTATTGTTTAATCAAATAAAGCTCTGCCCTAAAAAAATGGAAGTATAATTATTTGTCCTTTTCTGTCTTGGAAAACTAAATTAGAACGATTTTCAATAGACAGGGTTATTTCAGACAGTTATAGGCAGGATCTTTTGTTAGAGAAAATGTTAAAAAAGAGGAAAACATCATGTAAGGACTGTGACCTCCTCCCCTCCATTCCTCAGCTTGTTTGGAGGTGCACTTTAATCAGACTCAAAAGACAGAGAATAAAGGAAGGTTAAAATACACTGTCATAGAACAATGCAAATTTCACACTTTTATTAAGTGGAGTTAGCACAAAATCTGGATATTTCCAGTTTCACATTAAAAAATATTTTGATATTTTAGGTGGACATAAATAGCATCTAAGTTTTGTGTCGGACCTTGCTAAGGTATGATAAACTGCTGCTGCCCTCTCCATTCTTTGCTTTTCACATTACCATGCAAATGATGGAATTAGCAGCCTGTTAACTTGCTTCCTTTCGAATGTGTTTAATTATTCCATTTTGGTTCGCCAGTGTTTCATGCTGATGCTTTAAATAGTACTGGACACATTTTGTGTTGTTTCCCTGTAGGTCATTACCATTTAATCTAACTGCAAGTACATATAGAACTGACACTTATTTGCCATGGCCAATTTAAACTGTCTGTAGCCCCATTGTTTCTTTTATTAACAAAGAGCTAAAATAATAAAAAAAAAAAATACATAAACCATGTTAGCAAAGTCTCCCATGAGCTTTCAACTAGGATATTGTTATTTATAAAGCAAGGCAACCCATCAAATCATAATTTTTTTTGCTTCAGTTTAAAGTGCAGTTAAGTAATGCAGTAAATATTAAATCCATTGATGTATGCTTTACATTTTATCATATTCAAAGTGATTCATGCACAATTAGGCTTGTTTGAATTAAAGTCTAAGAATTATAGCGTTCATTTTATTGCAGTACTGTCTATTAGGGAAAAAAATCAGAGACAACCTAATGTTTTCTCATTCTTTCTATGCAGTTAATTTAATGCCTAATAAAATTATATGTTTTTCTAATTTTTACAAATAGCAATTTATGACTTAGGCTTTACATTTGCTCGCTGAGCTAAACCAAGCCTGGAAATGGATCCCAGGTAGTAGAAGATGTGGCAACCAGGACATCCTTCTGACTGTCCTGGGAAGATTTACAGGTCACAAGAATTTAGATAGAATGATAATTAGTATGTCACAGGGTAAAAAAGTAGAATGTTGGGATTTTAGAATGTGAGATTAGGGGACAAAGATGGAGGCAATGGGGTGTGTCCCTGAGCTGCTTCTTCGTCCTCTTGTTCTCCATCTGCTATGGTGGTATGGCGCATTTGGGTTGGTCTAGAAATACATTTTTTTTATATATATGTGTGTATATATATCTCATATATTTAAACATTTAAATACATTAAACATATTAAATACATTTATATATTATATATTTATACATTTAAAATGCTCCAAGGGATTGAATTCTCTTCGCCCTTGCTCCCAGTTTGTTTCCTGAGAAATTTCCCTGTTAATCATGGTGCAAAAGAAAAAGATTCACCCTTAATAAAGAACAGATTCATTGACCAGTTCTGTTGGTATCTTCACCACAGATTTAATTTATTCTTTTTCCTGCAAAAACAAAAGAACTACGTTTTTCTTCTGAAATAAACTGACAAAATAGCATTCCATAAATAGAAAGGGCATTTAAAGCTGTTCATTTAAACTTATGCAGCGAAAGAGAGATGAATCCATCTAATCTTTTGGCAATTAAAAATGACTGTTTAATTAATTAGAAAAAATTCTCAAATGAATTATTCTGAAATTGAAATAATTATCTGTACCAAAGTGTTCCTTTAAAATATATGTATTTTGGATTGCTTAATGTATCTTTAATAGACTGCATTATTAAAAAAATTAAAAAACTCCCAAACATATAATTTCTGGAAGAATTGAAACATTTCTGTTTACTCACATTTCTCTGCTACAGAATATCTGAGGATTTGTGACGTGCATTGTGCATTATTTGCCCTGGTTTCAGGCACTGCATTTTGGTCATTTCTCCATCCCTGGATTCTGGTCCAATCTGGAGGTTGTATCCAACAGGAGGTGGCAGCTTTTAGGTTAATTCATAAATTCTAGCAGGATGTGTGCTATCAAGAAATCTGGGAAAGGGAGGTAATTTCCCTACATCTAATACTGGCAGGATTTTGGTATCTGTTAAAGTTCAACTCGATGTGGAAATAACACATTAGCTCGACTAAATCTCTTCACTAAGTCATTTATTAAGAAAATAATGATAAAAATAGCATGAGTAACATCATAATTGGGAATTTCTGCACATATTTCAGGAAAGAGAAATACAGCCATTTAATAGATTGTGACCTTTAAGAAGTACAAAATACTGCTTGAGGCAGCACTACTGTTCTGAACCTTCGATTCAGCCCTTTTTTAAATTTATGGATGAGTGCCCCGTGAGGGGACACCCTGGAGGTCTCCTCCCCAGTTTCTCTGGGTGCCCAGAGCAGAGTTTAGGGCTGGATTTATAACTGTGGATGGATCTCTCCTGTGTCCAATTCCTTGTCAACCCAGTTGTATTTTTGCCTTCCACCCACCATGCTGTGACAAAGATTTTATGATTTTAGTTGTGTGGTATGAAAAAGTGTTTAATTTTATTTTTGCTGCTGGTGGTTACAGTGGGTGTCTTATAGCTCTTGTATCTGAAGAAACAGCAAATTTCCTGTTCCCCCTTTGTCCACTATCATAATTTTATTCCTCATCGTCTTCCTTCATGCTAGAGGGTCAAAATTCATGTAGTTGCACCCAGACCTGCAGTTGTCCCATTCCTGTCCATGTGGGCTGTCTCTACATTATTTCATCCTTTCTCAGTCTGTTTTGAACATGACAGCAATGCCAAGCTCATACCTCTCCCTGCAGTGTCAAAAAGGATGGATTTTTCCAAGGTCTCCTCACTGGAATGGGGTCAGTTTTGCTCAGACAAACAGCAAGCTTACTGCAAAAGATTTCCAATTTACCAAACAACTTTTGGGTTTAGACCAATGTTACCAAATGGCTCCAGCTGGCAGAAAATAGTCTTTCCTAGACTAAACTATCCAGTTGTAAGAGTTTGGGTTTTTTTTCTTTTTTGAGCCAAATGGATGGAGAGGAAGGACTGCTAGACTCAGAGAGAGATACCTAATGTTGGGGAAAAATAGGTTTATGTGACTTATTTTTGGGAAGGGCCTCTCAGTTGCTTGTGTTGAGGGCCAGAATTGCAAATCTGTTCATTAAATACAAGCAGGGCCCAATTTTCTGCTTTGAGGAAAATGTCTGAACCAGTAGCATGTCTTCTCTGGTCCTTGGGAGCAGAAAGCAGAGGGAATTCGCTCCCAGTTCTCAGTGATATTTGATAGAACTTTTTCTTAGACAGTTTACTGAGTTTGATCTAGTCCATTAAGGTTTCATTCCATTCTTGTCCAACTTTTTTAAACCAAATCCTTAGCAATTCAAGGATCAAAAATTTCAGAAGGTAATCCTATTTAACTTCTGATTATCCCATGTTGAGGCACTCAGTTCAGTAAAGGCCTGTAGGAAAGTGGTGTGGAACAACTACATTTACTCTCAGGGATTATGTGCAATGTGCTCTTAGACTATGGGCTTTAAAATGAGAAGCCTTTAATGTTGAACAGCCCTTGTAAGAACAGTTTACAGATCTGAAATTAGATTTTCTGGAAAATAACCACATAAAAGCTTTTTTCAATATCACTCTTCCCTCAAAAAGGGAGTGAAAAAAGGCAATTTTTCCCCATTCTGTATTTTAAGTCAAATGATAAATCACAAAGAACTTAATTAGCAGCAGTACATGTGAGCCAGGGACCATAGGCTCAATTTCCATAATTTCCAGACAGCATTATCTGCATGGAAAGAGGTAACATCACACTCTTTAGTGGAGCTGGAGCACAAAACAAGGCAAGAAATTTTTTTCCTTTTATTCCAACTCCAAGGTCTATTGAACTTCTTCTAGGCTCTATAAAATGATTTAATTTAAAAATATAAGTGTTTTACTCACTTCCTAAGCTACCTAAGAAACGAGTGATGTAAATAGTGTATTTTTTTAAACATTAAATATTAATCTGGTGGGCTGGCTTGATGCTATGTTGTGTCCCAGCAGCAGTGCAGGGCAGTTGTGTCGTTCATGGGCAGGTGTGTGGCCATGCAAAGAGTTGAAGAAGTTCCTTGGGACCTCCAGGTGTGTGGGTCAGACTTTTGAACTCTCACTTCATATAGAAACTTTTTGTGTTAAACCATTGAGCCTTAAATACTGCACAGAACATGCAGTGTAATGGAAAAGGCTCCTCAGGCCACAGTGTGGACTCAGTGAGACTTTTTAAAGTCTCCTTATTTAGAGGAAAAATATTTTGAGATTTCAGTAATCTGATATTGCTGTAAATTTGCCAACAGCTGTGGTAATCTGTCATTCTAATGACACATAATCAATTTTCAGTCTTATGCAGAAGAGCAGAATTATTGAGGTGTAAATGCTCATTATTTACAAACAGCTCAGTGTGTCACAAACATGTCCTCTTGCTTATTTAACAGACTTTTTTACCTTACCAACTGCTGATCCCTCATCCTAGCCTCTTCTGGCTACTGATTTGGGAAAGAGGAAAGAATAGGAGCCACATCCCATTTCTTCAGTGTTTTCTAAACTTGTGTGGTCTCAGCCAGCATTTCTGTCCTGATGGACATTTGTCCCCTGTGATATTCCTCTGAACTTAGTTGTGTCTGTAATATATCTTAATAACATTTAATTAAAGCCTGATGGGCATTCACTTGCTGAACTTCTCATAGCCTCCAACAAATGACCTTTTTTCCTGTCTTCTTTCTCCATTCTGTTGAGTTGTGATTCTCAAAAAAATTCACGTGGGTATTTAATATAGATGCTGACCATATCTGTGCTTGCATCCTGACAGGGGAGACTTCATAGGAACATTCTAAACATTTGTATTTTCTTAAGTCACAACTGCTAATAATTTGGCCCAGTGACTTTCTGAGCCAGAGGCAACGGTTTTATACCTGAGAATCCTTGGATAGGTTTTATTGCATGACTTTAACCAGTGGCTTTGCAAAAGGTTCATGGTCCTGAGGTAAGGACCCAGTCACCTGGTGTGACATGGACACATATTTCCTTTTGTTTCTCCTGCTTAATTTGGTACCTGCATCTTACTTCTTGCATTGGAAGAGGTTGTGACCAGTAATTCCCTCATATTCTCCATAGTTATTATAGTTTCTCAAATTTAATAAGAGATAACTGTAGAGTTGGATTTTTTAGTTTGAATATTAAACTTTCCAGAAGTCTATTTATTAGAGACCTGTTGTCTAAAATTTGCAATTTGTAAACACCAAGAATTACATATGCTTCAAAGGAAAGCAGCTATGTATCTCAAAGTAGGAAACATGGATTTGTTGTGTGATGTTTCAGAAATAAGCACCTAGTTGTCTAGTACAAGTCTGTAAGACAATGAATAAAAAAAACTGCTGTGATGCAATTTGTGAGTCATAGGGCTTTTTAGCTCATCTCCTTAAAATTTACTTTTGGCTCTTTTCTAATTTTTTTTGCAGGTTTCTGCTCTATTTTTAAGTTTGTATTTACTTTCTCATAAAAATTTTCTCTGTGTTCTCCAGCAAAACATAGGGAAAAAGTGGACTTTATAGACTTCATGTCTTTTCAAAATGGTAAAATTTTTGCAATCTGAAGTGTGAGCTGAGTCAGCTGAACAATATTTTGCTCTTTTAAAAATGGGCAAAAAAAGGACTATTACTCTGCATTTATTTCAGTATTTCTGCTTTCTTAAGTGTGAGCATTCCCTATAACTGGCCAGCCACAGCCTTTTTTTTTTTTTT
>VXBS01007914.1:64500-96626 GCA_013400255.1 Sitta europaea
AACATGTCTTGGTTTCTGTTCTTCCTTCACAAAACCCTCACCGTGCTCTTTGGTGCATCCTTGATTTCAGAAGCAGCATTCAGGAATGGCAGAGTGCAAAGCTGACACATGGAAATGGGGAGCTTCTTGGAGTTTTCTAGAAAAGCAGCCCTTGAAGTGCCACCCAAACACCCCCCTTTCACCAGCTGCATATGCAGAGCCTGTCACTCCAAATCAACACAGTGCTGAGCCTGTGCTCCTTGGAATAAACAAGTGTGTGCTTACTGAGGTGGGTTAACACTGGCTTTGGCACCTTCTCTGTGAGTTGTTAACTGTTCGCAGTATTTCTGCAGTTTATAGAGTACATTATACCAATTATAAAGAATGATATTTTTCTTTGATAAATAAAGTTTGCTGCATATAATTCAGAAGCTGTGAAAAATTCCATTCCAGTATTAAACCATTAAAGCCTGGTGTAGAATGATCTTTAGTAATTCATTTTTAGATAATTTTTCCCTTCAACTGCTCAACCGATGGAAAAATGATGGCATTAAAGAGAGTTATGGTTATTGTGTAATAAAAAGTCTTTAAATTGTGGGATTTAAAAAGTGGCAGTTGCAATAATGATCAGAAAATAGCAAGGGCTGAGATCAGTGAGGAGAACTAGGAAAAGAAAGAAAATGACTCCTGGCAGAGATAATCAGGCTGGGTCTTGGCACTGGAGAGGTGCTGGGGAGAGCTGTCAGTGCTGTCATACTGAGTGGCTCTAGTCTGGTTTTCAGGCCTGCAGCTTCTGAGTTTCTAAAGCTCTCTTTTCCTGATGTTTTGGGTTTCTGAAACTTGTCCCCAGAGCTTGAACATAAACAACAGGATTGTTTTTGTAACAATATTCATGTATGGAATTCTTTCTGTGGGAGGGATTTCTTTTGCTGTCCCTCTGGCTTGACCAATGTGGGTGAAGAGGTTTGCCTTTCGTTCCCCAAACACAGTGATCTGTGGAAAAATCTATAAAAAGGGAGTGATCCTTTGAATAAACAGAGTCAGATTCATTTTCTCCAAGAACTTTGGAGGAATTCCATGAGGAGTCCTGTGTTATGTTACTGTGTTTTTCACCACAGTGACGAGTGTCCTCCAGGAGCAGCACAGACCTGGTGGGCAGTGCCGGCCCTGGGTCCTGCTCTGCCGATGGCAGCACGGTCTGTTGGTGCTGTGCTGCTCATGGCCAGGGTGGCTTGGCCACCTGTGGATGCACAGAGGGGAACAATGAGCTGTGCTGTGGTTAACTGCCTCCCATTCCTCAGTGGGGGCCTCTAGCAGGATTTTGGGAAGGGCTCTGAGCACTGGGGATGGCCCTGGGTGTCAGTCCTTATGCCTGCCAATAAAGAGATCCACACTTCCCATTTTGCTGTTTGGGTTTCTTCTTCCTGGGTGTGTCTGTTCAGTTAGGCCTCTACATTTCTCTCTGCTCTTTGCCAAGAGCCAACTTAGTCTGCAGCAGCATTGTTCTGCTGAGTATTTGTTCCAAAGTCTTACTGGAGATTCCTAAATAAAACCCAATTACCATTGAAACCGGTGAGATTCCATGTTGAGATTTCTCCCTTATGGCAATTCTTTTGCTCACATTCAATCCACAATAAAATCAGACCAAACTGGCATAAAATGTGTAAGCAGTGCAGAGCACCTTGTCACCTGTTACATCTGCTTTCTTGCCCCACCAACTGTTTTTGTAATAAATGTTGAATTAAGATGAGTTTATTTGCCTTTGGCTCTTCTCTCTAGCTTTATAGCACCTTCTTCTTAATATTCCCGTTTCTACTTTAAGAAAAGCTCCAGACTTATCTTTCCTCAATCATCTGATACTCAAATTACAATTCTTTCAGATTCTTGACAGCTTTAGCAAAAATTTCGGATTTTGGAAATGATTTCTAGTTGCTAAGAAGAAGCATTGAAGGACAAAGTTAGCAAATACAATGTGGAGAATAAATAAGTTACAAGACGTTGGAAATTGACTTTAGTCCTGGTTCTGCAGTAATCTACATGTGTACTGCCTAATTTTGTCAGGCAAATTTTTTACAAAAACCTGATGGTAAGATAATCTACTTGGCTGGAAAATTACTGGGAACAGATTTCTCTCTGATCATGTTTCTCAAAAAACAGGTTTTAATCTAAAAGAAAAAGTAGCATTGCCAAGGTAACATTTCTCACTGAGTGTCTGTGCTGCCCATGTGCTCAGGATAGTTGAATGTCAAATAAAATAGCTAAAATAAAATACTTGAGTACTATCCTTTGCCATGAGCTATTTTTCATAAGGAAATTTAGTAACTTCAGGTCCTGAAATAAGGCCAGAAGTTGAGGTAATTAAATTAAAATATACACTTCATTATGAAACTAGCCTATTTCTTTTGAAAGTGTTTTTTGTCACGGAGGTGCTCTGGCCTTCCACTTCACTTCAAGGTGTTTTTAATTATAGGAAATGATAGGCAACAGAGACTTATTAGGAGTTTTGCTGTAAGTTGGGAGTTTTATTAATTTTCAGATTTACTTTTATATCTCTGATTTGTATTTAATAAATGTCTCTTGATTTTGCTTGGACCATATATAGTTTGAAAAGCATAAGCTTTAGAAGGTAGGCAGTGGGAGGGAAAAGCACTACTGTTTCTTTAAAGCAAGCAAGGCAGCCCATTCAACTGAAAATCAATACATATTTCTCTTATTATAGAATCCCTGTATAAGTGATCCATGTACTGTAAACGGGTAGCAATTGGAGTTAATATACTTTAGAACTTGCTGCTAAAGTTCCAGGCAGAAAACAGCTGTTACTCAGCAACAAAACAAGCTACATTTTGCTGTATGAGAAAGAGAATTAAGTAGCTGTAACAGCAAAAGAAAGCGATATTGAGAAAGCAAAAACATTGCCAAAGCTAAAAATTTCATTTACAGGAACAACTTTCCAATTTTAAGCCTACATTTAAGTCTCTAGATTATCCTAAAAAAAGGCTTTATTACCAAATTTTGTTTTTTCCACATCTTCATAAGCTCCTCCTTTTATGGTGGTGATTGTTAAGCCACAGTGTCTGAAAGTCTGAATTCAGCACAGTGAAAACACTCACAGAATCACTCAAGGAAACAGCTGTCAGGCTGCTTTGGGGTTGGCTTAAGCAGGGTGTTACAGCCTCTGAATAAGCTTGTAAAAAGGGACCTTATTTTTTCTTGATACATTCACATTTCTCTTGCTTCTTAGTTTGATTTTTTTTAAAGAATATTCACATGGTACCAGTGTTTGCAAAATTAGGTCAGAATGAGGGCCAAATTCTGCTAGAAGATGTAAAAATATTTAAGAAAAAAAATCTTTCTGTAGAATGCTCATGTTTTTTTATAATTTACACTGAGAAACGTTTCTTCTGACTACCATCCTCTGAAATAAAAATACAGCTTCAACAAAATCAAGTCCAGAGTTACTGGTGCCATCTGTTCTAATAATGACAGATATCCTTGAAGTGTTCTTGGGCAAAGTGGATGCCCTGGTGAGGGGTCTGACAGTCCTGTACTGGAGGAGAGCAGTCTGTACACAACATTCCTGATTAAACCATGGCATTTCCAACTGTGACTTGGACTGGAACAAGACCTGTTTGGTTGGGGATTTTCATCTTCAAAGTCCCATTCTTTTTCTCTGAAGATGTCTCTGGTTTAGTAGTTACTGCTAAGGAAAACAACAAAAAAGGGAACTGTGATATATACAAATGATTTCTCATAGGAAATCAATCAGAAATGGCAGAAACTATTTTAATCGAGGGTTTTTTTGATTGGTTGAAATCCAAACTGAAGTAAATGTAATTCCTGTGAGAACAAAATGTCATTTCTTTGGGAATGCTCAATTAGAGCCAGCTCCTGTCTAATAGTCTATTCTGATATGTCAGTGTTGAAAAGATGAGGCCTTTATCTGCTATTGAACTGTGATCCCGAGACTGAAGGCACACTGATGCAAGATGAGAAGTGATAGAACAGCAGGATTAAAGGGTGACATCAAGGGCAGCTGGGATTCATACCATCACCTTCAGCCTGTGGTGATGTATCGTCATACGCTGACGCATGGTTTGCGTTCTGCACATGGCCATGTCCCAAGGGTTGTGTTTGAATGCCAGTTTAGCTAATCTTGTGTTTATTCTGCAATTCCTGACATTTTCCAAACACAGAATTGCAAATCCTGTGTCTATTCTGATCAGAGACTGAGTTACTGATCTCTTTTTCACGGATGTTTTTTAGGATTTCCTGCAATGATTCAGCTTTGCAACTCCTTTTCTGTAACAGCACCTGCAGGTGAATGGTTTTGGGAGGGTGTGTGTGTGTGTTTGTTGGTTGGTGTTTTTTGGTTTTTGTTTTGGGGTTTGTTTGTTTGTTTGTTTGTTTGTTTTCTGCTATTGTTCAACCAAACACTATGAAATGGCCTTTCTCTTTCTTAGAGTGCTAAAAACCTGACAGATCTCTCAGTGCTGGGTCTTTAACAATGATTTTTAACATGTTGCTGAAGTTGTGCTTTGTAAACTGCAATGAGCTATGGAGGAAATAAATATTTAAAAGATACTCACAATGATGGTGATGGTTTTTTATTTGTTTGAGGAGACATGACAGGCTATTTTATTGATTTTGGGAATCTCCTTGTACATTGCTATTATATCAGGACTTCAGGCTAATGCTATACAAGTCTATAGTAAAGAAAATGCTGTTTAAATCTTGCTGGTGGACGTAGCAGTAGTTGCTAAAGCCCTGTTGCACTCCTCATGGATCAGGAATCATATTGAGATGAACATGTTTACTGTCAGTTTACTTGACAGTAAACTCTTCTGAGGAAATTGTTAATACTGGCTGTATATGTGAACTAAATGCAAAAGGAAATGACTTCATGGAAAACTGAGGCTTAAAGTTTCAGGGAATAGATTTCCTCTCTCTTTACACTAAAAGGATGGGTTGGGTATCATGCCCTTTTGAAGGACATGACGATTGTAGACAAGAAACTGTAGGAAAAAGAAATAAAAGAAAATGGAAATGAATTGAAGCAAAGGAACAGCAAAGGCAACTGAAATGTCCATCATATTCAAACACTATAAATATTTTTAAGATTAAAGAAATATTCCTATTCAAGAAAATGTTGTAAACAGAAGGAGGGACAAAAATTGGACCGTGGAATTATTTTCATAATTTTCTTGTATAAGGTTTTAGATGCATTCTCCGAAAGTGTCATAGATTAATTTTTCTGTCTGGATGCAGAGATTACGTATCACAAGTTTGTAGGGGTAGATATTTCTCAAGGGGGAATGGCCCTAAGATGAAGCAGGGCAGGTTTAAATTAGATATACAGAAGAAATTGTCCCCTGGCACGGTGGGCAGCCCTGGCACAGGGTGCCCAGAGCAGCTGGGGCTGCCCCTGGATCCCTGGCAGTGCCCAAGGCCAGGCTGGACTTTGGTGCTGGGAGCAGCCTGGGATGGTGGGAGGGGTCCCTGCCCGTGGCATGGACTGGATGGGTCTTAAGGTCCCTTCCAACCCAAACCATTCTGTGACAGTGCAGAAAATGTGGCTGCCAGAAGTGACTTTTAACTGGCATCCATATCTCTGTGCATTAACAGGAGTGATTGCAGATGTTGTAGCATTATTGTTTTTAAACAGGTTTTAGAGAGATTTTGGTCTTTTGGGCTCTGGAGAGTTAATCACTAAGTTATCAAAAAGATTCTGTGACAAACTTAAACAGGCCAGATCCATGCTTTTGTTTGGCACTGTTTGATTGCACAGCAACTGTGATATGGTTCCTGCACAGGAATTTCTGACTTGATAATCATCTTGCTAAAGTCAATCAAATCCAGAGTTCTTGCACAAAACCCAGAACAACAGAAGAGCTGAGGAAGTTATCACAGCATTTGTAGTGTCTTTAGAAATGACCAAAGGCAGGAGTTAAAATTTCTGTCACTAAGTCTTCTCATATTCTTGTGAGATATTTTCTGGTGAGGGACATTATGATAGAGGGAGCAGAAAATACCTTGGAATTGTCATACAAGTTACAAAAGAGAGATTCTGCATCAGAGCTGTGGAATAAAATTGGCTGTGTGGCAGGGTTGCCCTACATTGCCAGAGGGTTGTGCAATGTCAGAGAAGAGGACTGGCATGCACAAAATGTGACCATGGCCTTCTTGGAGCACTTGCCCTCAGTGCCTGAGAGCAGCTGGGGTTTGTATGATCTTAATGATCCAATAAACTGGAATATGCATCAGGAAAGTATAAGAAAATCTGAATTCCTTCTCCAAGAACATCATTTTGGCATGAACCAGTATTTAGTAGTTGGCTGTGACATCCTGACAAAAAGGACAAGGAACTTTATTCATTGGCATGCTAGGAACCTCCTGAAATAATGAAAACTGCTTCTCCATTAGAAACTCTCCCTCCTTTTTTATGTAGTTGTACTCCAGAACACTGTGAACATTTGCTTCCAGAGCAGTAGGAGGGGTCCAGCAGCACAAGCTGTGTGAGTCCCCTGTGTTGTGCTTTGGCATGCTGGTGAGGAGGAGGAGGAAGAGCCTTATGCTGCCTTATGCTGCATTTTGCCAGGTGTCACTAAAAGCCTAAACAGGAGTTCTGTCTTCGAAATGAAGGCAGTTTTCTTGCATTCATAAATACAAAGATGAAAGGTCAGATATGGAATAAATCCCTACCAACACAGCAAAAGTAACCTTTATTTTATTACTGTGTTCACACTTTCTCAAATTAGCTGTCTCAATACCATGAATTTTTGAATCTCATTGTAAGTTATTTCTCATGGAGAACCTGAGTAAAAATCTCAATTACAAAGCAGGATGGAGCAAACCAATCTAAACCAACCATGCAGAACGAATATTTTGGTGAAGGACACACTCTATTTTCCTGACTGAGTGTTAAAATTCCTTTTTAAGTCACTGGGAAGACCAGGCTTAAAATGACCCCAATATCTGTAACCAGAGATGTTTTTTTTTGCCCTCAAAATAATGTAATACTTGCTTGCATTGGAGTTTTAGTTAATATGACAAATAACAAATCCAGCTAGATTTTGATGGATGTTATAGGATTCAGAATTTTAAAAAGCACTTTCACTTGTAACCCAAACAATTTCTAAATATTTAAGAGAGAAATATGGAATCTACCAGACTAATATCTCAAAAGTCACTCTTCAGAGGAGAAATACACTTTAAATATGGAAAGAACCCCTGGTCTAACTCTAATTATCTCATAAATTGAAACATTTCCTATCTTGCCTACCCAACTGAGAGGCCAGCAGCAGTTAATAACCTATATGTAGATGTAAATTTGTAATACAATTCAAATTAAATTGTATTTCTTTCATTTTTAATAGGCAATGTTATTTTATGGAATAATCACATTTTGTAGTTAGCAAATTGGAGACGACAGATTGAACATGCTGTAAAGTAATATTCAAACTAAGCATTCTTATTAAATAGAACAGTGGGGAGGTGGCTCAGGGTCTGAGACACTCTCTAAGGTAATGCCTAAGTTAACTCTTAAAAAAAACCAAATGAGAGCACTGACGCAGTGCTGGAGTAAATTTCCCAGCTAGCCCTTCCCAGCCCATGCTGAGTTTTGGCTGCTCCCTGCCCATGAAGGGTTAGGGTAGCAGTTTAGCAAGGGCTGCTAAAGTCCCCAGCAGCAAGGCTGCTCTCTACAGCACCAGCTGGAAACGGTGTTGAGGACTGGAGCAAGAATCGCTTTGGTTCCCAAAGCGTTTATTGCCACATGGGACACACATGGATCACGTGGGCCAATGGGGCATTGAGGGGTAGGGGATTTCCAAAGGGGAGGAACCATCAGGGATTGGCCCAAGGAGTGATTGACAAGGAAAGTACCAGAAAAAGGGGCAGGGATACCATGACAGACAGGGAAAGGGGCAGGAATAAAGGGTGGGGAATAGCATAGAATGCAACTCGGGGGTGGATACAATACAGGGACAAACCAGCTGGGGAAAAACATAGGGATACATAGGAACATACCAAATAACAATGAAACTGTCAATAATGAAATAATACAAAACCCAAGGATCAAAATAAACACACCACAACAAAGCACAAGTTCAGTTCTTCACACATTTCAAAATTTTATGAAAATGTGATGTGAGACCATCTACTTCACATATATAAGAAAGCCTCCCACCGACTGCAGCTGCAATTAAGTTGAAATACACAGTCCATTTTCAGTATTTCAGACAGATAAAATAAATAAATATTCCACTGAACTAGAACTGCTTGAATGCAAACCAAAATTTTTGTCAAGTGTATTCTGCATTTAGTCCATTATTTATGGAGTCATGAGAATGGTTTGAAATACACAATGGGATGTTTTGGGACGTCCTCAGGAGAGAGGGAGGTTTGACTTTTGCTGTCAGAGTGTGCTCCAAGTAGTCCATTTTGCTCCAGCTGGATTCTCTTGAAGCAATACCAGAAATCTGAGCTCAGAACTATTGGTTCTGATGCAGCTGGACCAGGAAATGAATAGTGCAGTGGTGCCCTCCTTTGTCCCCTCCAGAGCTCCTCTGCAGTTTCATATAGATGATATGAGTTTGCTGAAGGCTTTGTTTGTTGCCACACTTTCCTTGGTAAGATCTTGAGGGTTGTGGGCTGTGTACATTACAAATAAATGCTCCAGTGCTCCTCATATAGACTAAAAAACTGCTGCTCTCAGATGGTTCTTCAGGTATTTCTTTTTGAAAGGCACACACAGAGCTCCAGTGGGAAAAATTCAATAGGATGTCCAGGTGAGGCAGGCCTATGTGACACATCCATCCATCCATCCATCCATCCATCCATCCATCCATCCATCCATCCATCCATCCATCCATCCATCCATCCATCCATCCATCCATCCATCCATCCATCCATCAAATCTAGGGATAGCTATGGTATTAGAGACTGAATGATTACAAAAGTCTAAATTAGGAATTTTTGCTCAGTGGTCACTTGGGTCTCTCTATAGACAAAACAAAGAACAATCATTAAAGTCAGCATATTAATTGCAGAACTTTTTGCAGGTTTTTATATTTGTCTTGTTTTGTGACTAGACCAGTGTTTAGACAGGGTAGGCAGTGCAGCTACAGTTTAGTTTGAGATGGATTTTCCAGCCCTTAAATCATCACTGCCTTTAGTGAGAGGGACATTGCCTTGAGCAAAGATCACTTTAGGGCATTTGAGCCTAGGTTCTCTGGATTAAGTTGCTGTTCCTTGTTCTGTTCTTGAGTATGGGAGGGCTGTTTATGTGCTCTGGAGCACTGCAAGCACTTAATGTCCTGTTTTCAAAGTTTTGACTTTCAAGATTAATTGAAAAAGTTCTTGGAATCTCTAATTACCTTGTCCACTTTTCCCCTTTTTTTTTCTTTGTAGGGTGAGGGAGAGGCCAGCAGTATAACTGGAGGTTAAGGACAGGGATGGACTGGATTTGTTTGAAGCAGAAGATCGCACATGATTGCTTCCATTGGTGCAAAGGCATAAAGTCTAAGATCTCTGTCACAGTGTAGCTCTTTAATAGGCCTGACTCACACCCCTACTGATGCAAAACCTTATTTTCAAGTCTTCTTTTTACTGTGGCAGCTGAGTTCCAGTGATGTGTTGAAGGAACACAAACCCTTTTGTTATCAAGTTTAATCAATGAGATTCAACTTGTTGTTTTTTCCCCCTTGTTGGCAGACTTGCCAGAATTAATTTTAAAGTATTAAGTCATAGGGGTAATGTTAGCATTGGAGACCCAGAGCTGTGCTACACCATATACTGTAATATATAAAAGAATCTAGAGAATGCAAGTACAAGTGTGAATTCCTATTTCTTGTTTTAAATACCTATATTAAGCTAAAATCCTCTCTTCTTTGTTCTTTTTTTTTTTTCTGCACTTCTTCAGGCAATTAAGTTGGAGAGTGTAAGTATTTTATTGATGATAAATGTTTAGCATCTGATTTAACTTCTAAAATTATTGTTAACTGTCAGTACTGAACACTCATACCACAGCTGTGGAAATTTTATTTTATTTTTGCTTTCTGATTGTTTGAGCCTTTCAATTATCTTCCTGAATTTAAGAGAGTGCTAGAGTGAATATTCTTTTCACAAAGCTTTCTGATGTCCCTTCCCTTAAAATGATGGAAACACTAATGTTTTTTCGAGGGATAGGTCACTCTGTGATGGCAGCAGTGCTTGCCTTAACTTGGCTCAGTGAAAGTCTATGTTAGCTTTTTTACCACTGTTGAACTGCTCAACTCATTTTGAACAGATAAATGGTACATTTTAAAGTAAAATCATGGCATGGAACTTAGTGACTTATGCTGGGGAGTACTTGATGCCACATGGGAGAATCTGTAAAACTAAGCTGCCACGCTTCACAAAATTATTTTCAACCTTGTGTACTGCACAGAATTATTTTCCCCAAAAATTTGCATTTTTAAATCTTTGGTTTAATCATAAATACTTCCTGAAAATATTATAAAGCCTTCTAGGTGGTTTGAAGCTACTTTGCTTTAGTAATTCCCCAGAGTATTTTCAGGATCTGTATCAGGGGAGATGGTTTTCAAGAATTAATATATGTTATATTGAGCTTCTGTGATAAAAAGAGGCCCCACTCAGAAGGGGCATTTTAGCCCAAAAGGTAACCTCAGTTTGAGAAAAAGTCCACCTTTGGGTTGTGGAGAACAAGAACATGCAGTAAATTGCTGTGGTACTCATCTCCTTACAAGAAATAAATGTTACAAAATCTTACAGTAGCATCAGACTGAAATAGGGTTGGGCAGGGCACGTGTTCACAATTCAGTTAAACAAAAAAAAAGCTGAATCATTCTAAGCAACCATTTTACGAGTTGTTCTTCTCTGTGTCTAAATGTTGATGCATGAACTGGTAATCTGCTGTTCCCTTGTAGCTGATGATCAGAAAGAGCACCTTCAAGGACCTGATGTGCCACCCGTGCTCTGCTGCCAGACACAGGCTACAGCAACAGTGCCACAGAATGCTCTTCTTCTCCTTAGCTCTGCTGAACTCTTTTATTGTATGCCACAGTTTTTGTTTATCCTTAGTGAGTAGGTGACTGGCCTTTAGTTAGTTTGTCCACTTGGATAATTAATTCTTTCTTAATAAGCAAATATTTCTGTTTGGTACCTTAAAGCATCATTTTTAGCAGAGCCATGAGAACTAGGTCTGAAGTTGGATGTGGTATTTCTATACAATTATTTTAATAGCTCAAGAAAAACAGAAGTTCATGCTTCTGTTTGTGCATTTTCAGGTCTCTCATTAATTAAAAATACTAATTGCATTTTCCAATACAGTGATGGATCGTACAGTAATTACATCAAAGGGCATTTAACACAATTATGACTATGTGAATCAAGACCAGAGAGGCTAAAGATTAGCTTCACATGGTTGCTAGGGCTTCTAATGCATAAAAATTTTCTGTTAGTTTGGGAAATTTTTTATGTTAAGGGGGTAAATAATAAAAGCACTATGTATAACATTATGAATTTTCTTAGTTCTGTCATTCTAGACCTTGCCAAGTTCTTACTCAGCTTGGAGAAATAATTTTTGAGGATCAGTCACTCCTTTAGATGGGTGAACACCAATATCCACAGCTGACACTATGAAATTGGAGTCTTGGTCCTTGGTTTTTCCTGGTTGCAGCTGGGCTGGCCGACAGTGGTGGAGGTCCACTGCTATTAATTATTTTAGTCAGGGGAAGACAGCCTCATTTCTTCCCCAAAAGCCCTGCAGAAGTGTGTTCCTGGTGAGGAAAATAATTAATGCTAATGTTTCATAGCCTGTAATGTAGTACAGGGGAGCAGATGACATATCAGCTTTCTCCAGGGGAAAAAGGGCAGCATTTGAATGGTCTCCTTCCTTTTAAAGGAATCAAGATCTTGGGAGGAGGAGGACTCCCAGGCCAGGACTGACTGTGTCCATCCTGGCTTGTTGGGAGGGTGCCACAGGATTAGATCTGTTTTGGGGAGATTGTTTTTGTCTACCACTACTCTGGGCTCTTGAACTGAATTGGCATCAGCAGCAGATGAAGCACACCTTGTTTAAGTTCCTCCAAAATGTGTCCATTCATGTGTTCTGAGACCTCTCCCTCAGGTGATCTATGGGGGGTGAGGGGGGACTGAGAGGATTCTCCTCAAACCACAGTCCTGTATGAGCTGATATGGTAATCTAGATGCACTGTATTTATATAGATAGATAGATACATATATGTGTGTTTATAAATATGTATGTATGTCTATACATGTATACGTGTGTATATATATGTGTGTGTGTGAGTGTGTGCATGTGTATCTCTCCAGACAAGGGAGAACTTTTTAAACTCTCAGTTGCTAGCTGAAATTTTATGGCACAAAGATTGCTTCTGAACTGCTTCCAATTCTTCTTTTAAAGTTTTCTGCATTTAAGCAGTTGTGCTTTCAGCTGAGCTTGGAAGCAAGTTAAGTGGCCCGGTGGGAAAAGCAGTGCACAACTGCAGTGCAGAACAGAGAGCAAAGGAAAACCTGTGTCAGGTGAGATCACAGGAGGGACAGCTGTATTCCTGCCTGGGTTTAGTGTACAGCAAGCCTCAGAAAATGGACAAAAGAGACAGATGGACAGACAAGGGTTTCAATTGTAGATTCTGAAAATAGCTTCAAGGCTGTGCTCTATGCTTAATTAGAGCTTAAACTCTTCCTTGAACCAAAGCCTAGCAAAGACATGGATGATATCTAATGACTGATGATTTCTTAAGAGTTGCCCTTTGCTGCTATCCCTTAAGAGTTTTTGTGGACATGGAGTGTGGAAATTGAAAAGCAACACTGCCTCCTGGTTTCCTGCCTTTCTGTGAACCCAAGTACTGTAACATAGGAATTACAGCAACCTGCATTCTTCTGGAAAAAACTGGAAAAGGGTCTCATAGTCTTCTAGCCCACAGTTAATTATTGAGACCAGTCAGGGCTAATTAGCCCTAAATTACAACTTAGTACTAAATTACCGCTTACCTGGCACAAGCAGAATATCTTGGTATTGTTGCACTAAGCAGCCAAGCAGTTGCAGTAAGAGCTTTTGCTGTGTGAGTTTGGGTGTGTGACCTGCCCAGGTGCCACACCTGCCTGGTGCTCTGCTGCCTTGTTTACAGACTGTGTTTCACTCCACATGGTACAAATGGAGATCAATTAGAAGAGAAATTTAGGAGATGTCAATGGCTCTAGAAGGAGAAATAAGTGTCAACCTGTGTATTTACTTGTCTTCCTAAAAATTAATTGGTGTGCTTGGTGTTTGCTCTCGACTAGCACACTGCTTTAGGACTCCACAAAGTGTGTCTGTGACAAAGAGTGGCAGTCTTTAGTGACTGACATGTGGGACTGGAGATGCAGAAATCATAGCCCTTCTTGGCCAAAGACTCCTGCCTGGCTTTACTTTCTGTTGGAATCCCTTCCATCCCAGTCAATAGTAATGGATCTCACTTAACTGCAGCAGTGTTAACGTTGGCTCCCTGACCTAAACTGCCCATCTGGGTCCTCTTTAGAGTCAACAGGGAGAGATCAGTGCATGCACAGAGTGATGAATTGTACTTGAAGACAAAATTGTTTTGGATTGTGGAGGTCCCTGCAACCAACTTAGAGCAGACAAGTTTTAAATCATTGCAGTTAGGAGAGATGAATGTTTCCCATGGTCTTTCTGTGGACTTGAAAGCAGTTTAGAGCAGGTACCTGCAGTCTTTTCCAAGTTTTGGCAAGTTTCCATTCTAGGAAGAAGAGGTTCTTCTTATCAGAATAAACTGAAATAATACAAATTGTTCAGTTAGGTTTGTTTTGGTTTATAAAACAAGTAGTAAATCAGAAAACATGGGAAACAGCCAGCTTTGCTGGTGTCCTGGTTATTGCTGAAGTGCTATAATGTGTGTGAGAGCACAGGCAGTGAGAAAAGACAGCTGATGAAGGCTAAGAGGTACATGAACTCATAACAGACCCACCCAGGGTCCTTTTGTACACAGCATGCCCTGGACAATCATGACACCTCAGAATGTCTATGCAAGCTCTTTTTATTCCTTTTTTTGCTCAGTTCAGTGTCAGTTTTCAGCACAAGGCTAAGTTCCCTTGAGCTTGCATTTGAAACTGTAATAATTTCACTCCCATGCCCCTTTTCGGGTGCAAAATGGATTAAAGGCTCTGGTAGAGTTTAGAGTCTAGAACAGCAACTCTGCTAGGAAATCTGCAGAGCATTCAAAAGCTGGTTTTGAGCTTAGTGGTTAATGGTTGCTCACTTTGGGATCACTTCTCACAAATTCATCCTCATTAAATAAAACCTTGTTCTTGACTGCTGGCTTTTCCAACTTTTCCTCAAGTCGGTCATTCCATTATAAAGAACAAATGTCCATTATAAAGAACCAACTGTCAGTTCTGAAAATAATGGCTAATTTTGAAAGTAGAGACAATGATGTAACTTTTCCTTAACCTGCACAGTGATGGTTGTTTCCACAGAGCACTGAATTTAAGGGGTTTTTCATTGATGTTGTAAAGAACTTGGTCCTGTTTCTTATTCCTGTCCTATACATATGCAGTACTGGCCTAGCTCAGAAGAGAATAAATCAAGTTTTTAATGATATTCTTAGACATAATGAAGGAATTTAGTTAGATAACATACCAATGATACTTCTGTGATGGAACACGTCAAAATACAGACATCCAGAATTTTTCTGGCCTTACCTGGGAGGGAAGAAACTTCTCTATCAAAGCACAAGTTAAACTGTAGTACACAGAGAAAAGGCTGTGCTGAAATACTTCTACATGGATATATTAGACATAAACACTCCAATTTTTAATTTTTTTCCCCTGCAAATCAGGGAATTTACATAAAATCTGTAGTCAGTAAAGATTGCAGTAGGAATGGTGGGGAGGGAAAGAAGTATTTTTGCTTATTAACAATAGGGAAGAAGGGTAAAATAGATTGATTTGATCTTGGAATTACTCTCCTGTCTGGGGTGTGTTGGAAATCCAAAGGGCTGTTTAAATGGAACTGGAAGTCTCAATTTTGCAGTGGAGAAAAGGAGAACATGAGGCAGATTAAACAATAAGGCATCACTCAAAGAAAACTCTGAGAAAACAGAGAGTTTGAAAACTCTGGTGTATTTCTTCATTTTTTTTCCATGTGAGATAGGAAATAAAGTAGATAGATTACTGGCTTACAGGCTCATAATAAAACAGCCAAAGCAGATGGTACAAATGATAAAGAAAAAGAGAAGGTTTATGCATAGATCATTAACCACAGTTTGTAATTTGTTTGCAGATTTTTATGAGAAGCTCTGCAACAAATAAAAGTCCAAGTTAAAAAATTAGGCAGAATTTAAGGAGGCTAAAATCAGTCCAATTAAGACAAATATATAATACACTGTTGACTCAGAAACTTAATTTTTTACAGTAAATGTAAATGTTTATCAGTTTCTTGCAAGTCTCAAAAGTAATGAAAAAATTTTATTTGCTTCCTCTTTGATATATAAAATAAAACCTAGTGGTTCTTTTAGAAAGTTTTAATGACTAAACTAAATGTGTGAACTTAAGGGAAAGTAATTTTATTTTACAGAATTTCAAAGCAGATTTATTTTCTTTGTTGTCATCAATTCTTACATTACTGTGATTCCCTAACACTCACAAACACTTGAACATGTATCCCCAAGGGCCTGTCTGGGACTGTTTGTGACATTGAGAGGAAGGAATGCTGGAGCATCTCCTTCTTTTTGTCTCTGGGGTTCTTCAGGACAGGGGAAAATGGTGTTTTATGCTTCTTGTGAGTCAGTAGTCGATAGGGGTTGGTGCTTTCCTTCAGGGATTGCTTCTGCAGAAATTTTGCAGTTGTCCTGCCTGAAGGAGCCGACAGGAAAGATGGTGTGTTGAGGGTTAGGATTTTTTTTTTTTTTCTTTCTCTCAGGGAATTTTCTCCCATTTGTAGCCTAAAAGATGGTAACAATGGTACTTAAGACAAAAGATATGGCTGAGAGGAGGAGAATGGGGAAGGGAGCAGGTGTCTGCAGTCTCCTAGCTCAGGGGCTTTCTCTTGGGAAGTGCAGAGATACTGCAAGATTTTACTGAGCGTGAGGGACCGGGTTCAGCTCCTCGCTCGCTCTTGAACTTGGATTAGAGGGGAGATGGCAAGGCTGTGGTTGCTGTGGGGAGAATTTCCTGCCAATGTGGAGATCTGTCTTTTATTGCTTCTCCTACTGTAAGAGCAGCCGCTGGGCCTTTTCATCACCCGTTCTCACTGAAAAGGACCCTCATCATCTACTCAGGTGCCTCAGAGGAAAATCTGAGCCCCTTCCCCCTTGCCTCCAAAGGAGCATCTGCCAGCTGTTTTTGGCAGTCTGGCTGCTGCTTCGAAGCCCTGCTCTGCTCTGGGGCTGTTTTCTTGCTCTGCTTTGGGGTTTTTACTACACTTTAGCCTGACATCCTGTGGTGGGGACCCCCCACTGCTTCTGCCTCTGCCACTGCCTGGGGCTCAGCGCTACACTGAGATTGGCTGCCCCAGGGGTCTGCTCGCCTCTGCATTCCAGCCGCTGCTCTGAGGTTCCTGCTGCAGCTCATTTGGCCATCCAAGGGAGCTCAGGGGCCGCTGCCCGTGGGTTTGCAAAGGAAGCCCCTTCTCCATCCCTGCCGCCGGCTGCCCCGCCATTGGCTGCGTGGGGAAGGCATCGGGCCGCGCCACAGCGCCCCCTGCAGCCGCGGGGGAATCATCGCACCGCCTGCCCGGCCCGGAGCCAGCAGCGCCCTGCTGGTTGAGAGAGGCACTGCACCCAGGGGACAGAGCCCGGGGCGGGACAAGGGCCACCGGGTCTGTGTGTGAGCAGGGTCACTGGGAATGAGTGTGAGCAGGGCCACCGGGTCTGTGTGTGAGCAGGGTCACTGGGAATGAGTGTGAGCAGGGTCACTGGGAATGAGTGTGAGCAGGGTCACTGGGTCTGTGTGTGAGCAGGGTCACTGGCTGTGTGTGCTGTTTTTGGGGATTCCCTTGGTGTAGTTTGTGTTGTTACACACATACATACTGGTAAAGAACTGTTATTTCTTTTCTCGTATCTTTGCCNGCCGCCGGCTGCCCCGCCATTGGCTGCGTGGGGAAGGCATCGGGCCGCGCCACAGCGCCCCCTGCAGCCGCGGGGGAATCATCGCACCGCCTGCCCGGCCCGGAGCCAGCAGCGCCCTGCTGGTTGAGAGAGGCACTGCACCCAGGGGACAGAGCCCGGGGCGGGACAAGGGCCACCGGGTCTGTGTGTGAGCAGGGTCACTGGGAATGAGTGTGAGCAGGGCCACCGGGTCTGTGTGTGAGCAGGGTCACTGGGAATGAGTGTGAGCAGGGTCACTGGGAATGAGTGTGAGCAGGGTCACTGGGTCTGTGTGTGAGCAGGGTCACTGGCTGTGTGTGCTGTTTTTGGGGATTCCCTTGGTGTAGTTTGTGTTGTTACACACATACATACTGGTAAAGAACTGTTATTTCTTTTCTCGTATCTTTGCCTGAAACCCCTTTAATTTCAAAGTTACAATGATTCTGAGGGAATGGCTTCATATTCTCCATTCCAAGGGAGGTTCCGGCCTTCCTTGGCAGATACCTGTACTTTAAACCACGATGTGGAGAAAGATGTTTTGGAAGGGTCTAGTGTGCCACGACAAGGGGGAATGGCTTCCCACTCCCAGAGGGCAGGGGTAGATGGGATATTGGGAAGGAATGTGAGGGTGGTGAGGCCCTGGCACAGGACGCCCAGAGAAGCTGAGGCTGCCCCTGGATCTCTGGATATGTCAAAGGCCAGACTGGATGGGGCTTGGAGCACCCTGGGATAGGGGAGAGTGTCCCAGCCCATGGCAGGGAGTAGAACAAGGTGAGCTTCCAACCCAAAGCATTCCATGATTCTGTGATTTTGTAGAGATGTACAAAAGACTAAGACTTCCCCAAGAAGAGGGTTTTCATCATGTATTATCTTTGCTCAGCATAAAATTGTCAAAAAAATTCCCTTTTTGTAGTAAAAATTCTCATTTCCATACCAGAGGACTCTGTCCAGGCTCCCCTGCTCCAATGACCATCTGTCCTGTTGAATAGTGTATTTTTGTCTGGATTCTGTTTATCATTTGCATCACTTTGGAGTTACTTCCCAGAAGTTACTGCAGCCTCTGTTATTCTTAGGTGTGTGTCTAAAGGCCAAGTCAAACACTGTATGGTTTTCCTGCAGCTGAGGGGTTAAGCTGCAGCTCACTCTGAAGCTGTGCAAACACCTGCCTTGGCAGCAGCTCACCTGCTACAGAAAGAAGCCTCGTGGAAGTGAACTGCTCTGTGCTCAGCCTGGCAGCTTTCCAGAGACAGGCTGGATATTAATTAAACCTAAGAAAGAGGTGAAGTGTGCTGGTGGGAGCTACTGGGAGCTGCTGCCCTTCAGAAAGATGGGATAACTGGTGATATGTGCTGTTGGTTTGGAGCTCAGAGCTCCCTTCTGGGGGGCTGTGCCTCCCATGCAGCCCTGCACCAGCTCCCTAGTGGCCTGGACTGGCTCCACTGTGTATGCTTCTGTAAGGCCCCAAACAACTCACTCAAAAGGGTTTTTGAAAGGGCTTGTGGTTGTTCATACACCCTGGGTTAGACACACAGGAGAAATATCCACAAGATATTCTCAAGAGGTCAAAACAACAGAAGGGACTTTATTGGCAACTTCAAAAAAATCAGAGAACTTTTTCAAAAGTTACTAAAAAAATCTGAGAAAACGGAATTAGTAGAAAGAGAAAAAGAGAGAAAAGATAAAGCAAAGGACACACGTAGCTACCAGCTCCTGGGTTCCAGTGGTGTTCAGCTAACAGGAATTCCATGAGGAGATAGGGTTGACATCTGATTACCTTGTGTTTGACCCTGAATGTCCCTTGGCTTTGCTGGGCCCTTCCCCCACGTGGTCCTTCCAGACTTTTGGTCACTGAGGAGCTGGCTTAGGGGCTCCAGGGGCGGAGTTGGGGCATTACCTCATGTGCCAGGGGCTGGAGGCTCTGCCAGGCTGGGATACAGGCTTAGGGGGCTGGAGATTACAGGGCAGGGCACTGCTTCACCAGGACAAGGCCTGGTCTGCCCCCTTCCCACACACCCATTCGCCCAAAATGTCTCAAGACATCAAACTTTCTGGTCTCTCACAGTTTCACAACCTGGTCCTGAGCCCATCCTGGAACCTGTGTCACATGGAATCAGGGTCATCACGGTTAGAGGAGACCTTCAAGAGGATCCAGTCCAGTCATTCCCCCAGCACCACCATCATCACCCCAAACCATGGCCCAAACCCCACGTCCAGATGCCTTGAACACTTCCAGAGATGGTGACTTCACCACCTCCCTGGGCAAATTATTCCAATCCCTGACTATTCTTTCAGGGAAAAATTGTTTATAATGTCTACCCTGAACTTCTCCTGGTACAAATTAAGGCCTCTTGTCCTTTCACCTGAGACAGAAGAGATCAACCCCAATGCAATGGACAAAAGGAACACCTGACATGACACTGCAGATTTTTGAAAATAACACTCACTATTTGTTTTTGTCACCTAAAATTCACTGTGTGTGAGCTAAGTTTGGGTATGACCAAACGTTTATTTTGTTGAACACTGCACAAAAACCTTTGCTCCTTAAATTGCCCCATAATATTGTACCTGATATGCTGGGGAGTAGGAATCCTTCTGCTCTAGTCAAATGGAAAGGTTCAGATCTCAATTTAAAGGCAAACTTCTACTTTTGTTCTTGTCTGATTAATACTACACTTAGAGCTCCCTCCATGCAAATGTGTAAAGATATTAAAGTCTTTATGGTGGTGCCAAAAAAATGAAGGGCTTGTGACAAGCTATCCAGTTTAGTCTTAATTTAGAAGAAATTATTGGGACAGAATGTGCAACATATGCATGTTATGTGGAGAAGGGTTAATTTGTGTG
The DNA here is from genome assembly GCA_013400255.1 of Sitta europaea. Taxonomy (NCBI): domain Eukaryota; kingdom Metazoa; phylum Chordata; class Aves; order Passeriformes; family Sittidae; genus Sitta; species Sitta europaea. Next base: position 84,426 of record VXBS01007914.1, read on the forward strand.
TCTGTAAAGAACAAGAGGTGATGGGGTACTTCTGGCTTGTATTTCCAGTGCCTCTAATTGCTCTCAGTGTCCAAACTAAGGAGTTATAAAAAATTAATTTGAATCAAATATTTGATTGAAATGGGGAGAAAGAAGACATTTTGGTTAAATAGGAATGTGTAGGAATTTGTGTCTCGGTTGGTTTGAAGCTCTCAAAACTCAAAAGCAGTGTCACAAAAGTATTGTAAAAATTATGTGACTACCATTCATATTACTCTGAGAGTAATAAAATCTTCAAGCCCCCAAATCCAGGAACTTTTGCAGATTGAATTTAAAAGATAAATTATTCACTACTATTTTTTATTTTGGTGGGGACAAAGTTGTAATCCTCTTGTTATTTTCCTCTTGGTTGAATCCACCATAGCAACACAGGTTTTGGACAGGAGTGTATAAATTCCCAGTTTTCTGTGGCAAGGAATATCACAGGAGCTTGAAAAAGGGTCAGTACAAGGGAAGGCATCTTTCAGCTGTCACCTGATAAACCTTTTTATATTTGCCATCAAAACTATAGATTATTTAGTGCTGTAAGTATATAATTTTGGCATTTTTAGCTGCTTTCATTGCTTCTTGAAAGCAGATCAAGAAACTTCACTTCAAGAAATTTCACTTCTTGAAAGTGTAAAAGATCTGCAGTATTTTGCATGAGAGGCATTTTGATAAAAAAATCAAATATTGATAAAATCCGTGATAAAATCAGTGAGCACTGATCATTCCCTCTAATGGTCTCTTCCTTTTGCAGGAGATAAAATGTAATTTACTCTTAATGAAATCTGTCAACAGTCTGCAAAACAGTTGTTTAATCAAGATGACACAAAATCACGTTCACAATTACCTTGATTAGAAGAGGTATCATTGTCCTCCAGTAATTTATTTTTCCCTCAAAACCACTTTTAAATATTGAGTGCCTACAGGATTTATATTGTAGAGCTTAAGTTCAGTGGCATATTTGAAGTTAGATCAGTGGCTCTGTGTTTCTTAAATGAGTACATCATTCTACAAAGATTACAATGAAACTACTCTTCTGAAATGATCCTTTCTGGGCTGCTGTAATGGTTTCTTCTTTGTTTTTCATCACACCTATTAATATCTTCCTGTTTCTAATTTCCAGGAGGTTTAGGTTCTGTGAAGAGTCAGTCTCTCACTTTTGATTTTACTCTTTCTTTTCCTGAAGACATATTAAGCCTCCAGCTCTTGAAGTTGACTTCAATTTATACTTTGGTTCCTATAAATTGTCCACAGATGTTGTCTGCATTAATTGCTTAATTTTCCAACTAATGGATCAAAATTTGAACATCTGTACTGGTTTTTAACCAAAGGAGGGGAAGAGAAAAAGTAGGCACAGGGTAGCAGAAGTTGGCTTGTGGCAGGATTGAGAGCACTCACCTTTCCTTTCCAGTCTCTGCAGGTCCCTGGGGGCTGAGGGCTTGCGAGGTGTTTAGAAAGGCAGAATGTGAGCAGCAAAACCTGAGGGTTGGGAAAGGATCAAGAAGCTGCTTGGATCTATAATAGGCTGAGAGTTACCTAATTAGAACTGATCAAACACCTTGAATCCTTGGTGAGCATGGCTGAAACCCTCCTGCAGTGCCCTGGGTTACTAAAGGGGTTCCAGGAGCCCCTCTCATGACCCACAATGAGTCACCTTTCTTTTCTGACTTTATTTATTATTTTGGTAAGGTACAAGGCTACATGGCCTGGTAGCTACATTTCCAGGCAAGAAATGCTCATTCAAGCCTGAGTTATCTTAAAACTCATTCCCTCATATTACACTGTCTTTCTGGGTATTATTTGGTATCAGTTGTTTAGCTTTGTCTTCCTTTCCCCCCCATTTTATGGGGTTAGGGCTACATGAAAAATTCCCATTGAGCGAGTGCTTGTCCCTGTCCTCACTCATCCTTGTGGTAATCCTTGCTCAGGTAATTGCCAATTAAAGACATTTTCTGAGCTTGCCAAAGCTGAAACATGAACCTCTGAGAGCTTTCATAGCTCATGGCTCCAGGAGAACTGAAGTCTTTCACAGTGCCATCTGCTTTCCACTTGTCAATTCTCATTGGAAACCATCGAGGCACATGTGTTTGCTTGCAGCTATTTTGAAGAGATTTGCATTTATCAGTGTAATCTAATTAGGTCCTTTTATTAGGTTTGAACATTTAAATGCTTGCAGAAATGGGATTAACAATTATCTTTTTTTATTCTAATGCATTGTAATAGGTATAATCTATTAGCAAAAACATTCCAGGTCATGTGTGTACTTCATCTCCTGGAGCAGCAAATGATGCAATTGCTGTTCTTTTCCTTTTGTGATGAATCCAACCAATAAAGAGTTCTTAGCTAGTAATTTCTTTCACCTGCGTATTTTTCTTTTCTGGTCAGAAATTTTCCATGAACAGTTCCATTTTATTGACTTTGTCCATTACATAAAGTATTTCCCCAGCGATTTTTGCAAAAAATATTTAGCTTCTAATTATTTCATACACAGCTGAGTGATTTCAATGACATGTTTTCCATGTGCTGCCAGACTGTGCCAGCATGCCAAAGGGCTCGGGGTGCTCATCCTCTGCTTCAGCTAAAGTTAGAAGTGTGCAAATTGTACACTGTTGTTGATGTTACAGTCTCTGCAGCAAGACTGGAAGAAGGAGCCTTATTGTTCCTAAAATGAATTAATTTCTCAAAATCTGGGGATATTGAAGTTTTCCTGTCTAAGTGGAAAAAGGAAAAAATAGATATTATTATTTAAAACACAGACTCTTTAAATCTTGCATTCATAGCCAGGATGTGATCCATAGGAAATCTGGTTAAAAAGGTCAATTATTAAAATTATTTTAGGAAACAGAACAAACTGAGGAGGTAAAGAACAACTGCTGAACTGGGTTAGCTCTACTCTCCTCTTACTCTTAAATTATATTGAACTTTTTCATAATTTCAGCTTAGTGTTCCCATTTTTAGCAAGGAAAAACACCTTCAAATTGCTTTACAGATTAGAGAAAAAAAGTGTGTTTTTCCCAATTACCCAAACTTTGTTCATATCTACAGCCCATTAAGAGAGCAGCAGTACTTCTGATATTTCTGTGACAAAAGCTGTATTGAACAACACAAAAAAGAAGTAAGTACTTCAGAATTGTTGAGTGTATTTGCAGTTACATTGGATCAGTCACAGAATAACACTAGTTTTTAAATCATATTTAAAGCAAAAGACTTTGGTGATAAAAGCATCAAGAACACTGCAAGAGATCATTCCTCTCAGTTTATTAAAAAATAAAAGCCCTCTTGAGCATTTAGCTTGCTTATAAAGGTTGGTGTTATTTTCCAAGTATATCTGTACAATTTTATTTTCTGCATGAAGAATATTGCAGTGCCTGTGTGACCAGAGAGTTAAAAAATAAAAGAATATCAAAAAGTAGATTATTAGGAAGGCAGGGAAGCACTGGTGAGATTGGGTTCAACAGGGTGTGCTCTTTGTCCATAGGTAATGCTGTCAAACAGACCAAAATAACTGTTATCTTTGGGAGGAAATTAAATGATTCAAGGGCTGGATGAACAGTGGCTAAGATATAATATTACAATATTTCTGAAAGGATATGACCTTTGCAATTTTGCTGCTTTTTAAAATATATATTATACTTAAACTGGGTGTTATACAGAGCTCTGAGAAGGTTCAGTTCCCCATTTCAGGTTGTTTTTTTTTTTGGTGTACATCTGTGGGAATATTTAGCAGTGAATTTTCATTAACTGGAGACAGAAATAAATAAATATTTACCATATTAAAAAAAATCTCATTCCATTTCAGTGTCTGCAGTTGGTGAACTCACTTTCAAAATAATTTACCTTTTTATGAAATTCTATAGTCCTAAGGAGCTGATTTTTTTCCCACTTGTTTTCATCCTGTTTCCTTGTAATAGCAAAGATTTCCAGTACTTCCAAAATATTCCTTAGAATATTTTCTAAGGGTGACCTCTTAGTTTATGTCATGCTAGATTTAAGTAGCCCTCTTCTTAGGCCATAATAATTAATGAAAATAATTATTAGGAAACATTCAAGGACTCAATTCAAGGACTCAGTTCAGCCTCTGGTCAGCTTCTGTGTACATGACAGTTCCTAAGTAAGGAGGATGTTTTCTCTGTCTATCATTTTACCACATTTTTATCTTCTTGTGTTACATCTGATCTTTTTAGTTACAACGAAAATCCTGCAAGGCTCTGGGTAAGCAAATCTGTTTGGTTTTTAGTGACACGCAGCTGAATAAATATTACCTAGAGTAATTTTACATGTGTCTCTCTGACTATAAATATTTCTTTAAAATACACATTTAATCATCCTTTCTCAGTCTAGGGGAACTGAAAGCCATATGTCCTGCTTGCTGGGAATTTACAGGTAGTAAAGGCTTCCTGTGGGGCAAAGGAACTCAACATGGACTCCCAAAAAGTCCTGTCCCAGAGACCATGAGGAGATTCTGTGTGCAAAGCAGGGATGAGAGAGCAGGGGAAGCAGTCTTGCCTTCCAGATAGCACTCCTGGTACATCTGTCTGGAAAACTCAATAGTCAGCCTGGAAATTGTTGATGGATTCCAGAGCTCTGTCCTAGCACTTTTCTGTAGGCTTCTCCAGGTGAGAACCAGATCATAGCACAGTATTTTGGAACAGAAGCTTTTCAGAGAGGCTCTGGATCAGAACACTTGTGCTGGGGCAGTGCCTGACATGGTGTTGTTGCCTTATGTCTAGTGCTCAGGAGTTTTGGATCCTCCTTGTGAGAAAATTTTGCAGTCTGGCTCTTAGAGTCTGTTCTAAAAATGGGGCACCTCATTTTACTTGGGTTTCACTCCTTTGATACTCTATGTGTTAAATCACAGAACTCTTTTTCAGGTTGTTCAAAAGCTAAAGTGATTTATTGGCCAGATATCTAAGGTGAAAATGTGGGGGGTTTTTTTGTTTTTGGTTTTTTTTTTCAAAATAGGGGATTGTTTGGAAATTAGTTTTAATTAAACATCAGCATTCAGTTACAATGCCTGACTGACGACATGAGATCCTTGAACACTGGAAATAGCCTGCAGAAAGAGCAAAGGGGTATTTTTTTTGAGCAAGTGTTTGTGATGCTGTTGCTAAAATATGTTGTTTTATTTTAAAATACATACTTTGAAAAGGCCTGCCAGAATGAGTAAACGCTTGAGAAACTCAAGCTACAAAGTTCACCCAAAGTGAATGTTGAAGTAATGTGTGTTAGTTTGAAAGAAAACCAGCAGGAGGAATCAACTCCACACAAATATCTTGCAGGAGATTCCAAGTCAGAACTACAATTTAATAGAAAAACTTAAAGAGAAACACTGGCTTTAAGTGACAAAGTCAGAATATGAGCTGACAGCCTCTTGGTCAGGGTGGTGGCACAGTCTGACTGGAGTGATGGGTGTGGTCTTGCCGAAGCAGTGATCCCGGGGATTTCTGCATCAGCATTAACAAGTGGCACAGAGAAGTCATTGCACATATCCAGTGTTAAAAGCAAAGCTGCTTCCTGGCTCAGGTAAGTATCTCCAGAGACTGGGATTCCTTATTTCTGGGTTCTCCTGGGGAACTGCTCCATGGAGGCTGCTGGGGTGCTGCTCAGGGCCTTTGTGAGCAGGTGGGTGTTGTCCACCTGTCCTGTGATGTGACACATCCCTGCTAATGGGTCCCTTGTCACAGGCTGTGATCATGTGAGAGATTAGAGTCCAAATGTGCACTGGGTGTGGATGGGTGGCTCTGGAGGACTCTTCAGAGGTCGGCTGAGTACACACAACCATTTTTATTGTGTTTCTGGGTATGCAACCTCCTTTGCATACTAAAGAAAGCAGCCAAATATAATTGCATAAATAAGTGAAGACTGCAGCTTCCTGGAGTGCTTGAGGAAGTTGCTGCTTCTGACAATGCCTGCTGAGAGGGAAGGCTGAATAGTAATGAAGGAAATGGATTTGAAATGCTTCCTGATAGGGAATGTCTGTGAGTGAAATGCTGACAGCAGACATGCACAGAGTCACTTCTGACGCTGCGGAGAGCTCCAGGCAGGCATCTGAGGCCAGAGTTGAGTCAATATTTCTCCTCGTGGTGTCTGTGTGAGCTTGTCACTGTTTATCCCATTAACCCTTTGGTCAGATGATTGTAGAAATACAGTGTCCTGTCAATACCTGATGGCAGGCAGGCTTTGAATCATATATACACAGTTAGCTTTAGAACTGGCAGACTGATTTATTTGCTGCTGCCTCAAGAGCTTCTGTCTGTTTTAAAATCATGCCTGAGTTATATTGCTACTGGGAGATTTATAATGGCTTACCTATTCTGTGGCTCCATGTTTCCTTTCCCTTATGGCTCGCCTTAATCATTCAGCTTCACTAATGTGCAAGTCACCACTGTGGCTGCATTTACATTAAACTTGTGTCCATGTTATAAAAGGTAGAAATGTTCTGCTAAGCCAGATGCTAGGCAGAGTCAGCTGTACTTGTTTAGAATTAAACTGCAACCTCATTAAATCGCAGCATTCATTTTCTGGCTGCCAGCTACCACGTGCAATGAGGACTCTGTCATCTGCTTTTCAGCCACAGCCCTTGTATGGCTCATTTACAAATACTCAGGTGAAGTTCCAGAGCAAATGAACATTGGTGAGCTCTCGACAGAAATGTGAAATATGTCTTTTCACTACTCAGGCTCCATGATGGGACCACAAGTCAAACATCACCTGGTTTTCTTTTCGTGTGGGGTAGACTGGGCACTGGAATTATTTCAAGCTTAAGGAGATAAATAGTCAAATAAAGGTAAGTGAGGAAACTAGTTCAGCCAGAACCAAAAGTCCCAAATCCCCTAACTGGAGTTGACATTTTTGGTGTTGAAAAACACATGATTAAGGAGCAGTGCCCATTAAATACTTTCTGTGGGCTGGTGCTAAGGTTCAGAGCCGGATAGATGAGACATTCTGGTTTTCATCCCACTTCTTGACTGCTGGAAATATTGAGCCCTTTTTTGTAATTTCAGCCATTTGGGTAATGCTGTCTGGGAGAGACTGCAGGTCTTGATGCATGTTTTCATTCTGTTGTTGATTCCTCCCTCTCCAAACGGTTCATCATCCTCAGTTACTTAATAGATAATCCTAAGTGTAGCTTAAATAATTGCCTCTTGGCTTTTGAAAGCTCACGGTGAGACAACCACCACAGTGTGAGATTTTTATTCATCAGAGAGTATTGTTTGAAGCAGAAGGACTTGAACTAAGAGGGTTCTTTGTAGTAGAACCAATTCTCAAGAGTTATCTCTCATATAAAGGGAGTATTTATTTTGGAATGTGGTTCAAATAATTTTTCATGTTGTCAGTGAAGCATCTGATTTATGAATTAATGATTTCTATGATTTTAGCTTTCAGAAGATATCAGAAACCAACACATTGGATTTGGGGGCTCTATGCTTAAAAGAAATAGGATATTTTGCTTTAATTTTCAGATCAATTGTATATTTCTGCGTTGTATCTGCTCTGGTACATGGCTATAGTTAATATGTCTGTAAACTCCTGATTAAACTGGGATCGTGTATGTGTAATTGTGCCAGGTTATCTGAGGATTTTTACTCTCCTTCCTCATACCAGTGCAGATTCAATTTGATGGTAATCCTCACATTTCTCATTTTTTATCTTGCTCTTTAAGTGCAACCATTCTCACCTGCCTCCTTCAGTCCCATAAATGTCTTGAACTCCAGCCAGGACTTGTCTTGCCTTTTCCTTTAGAGGAAGATCACACGAATCTGTAGGAAAGTTTTTCCAGGACAGATTTCAGAAACAGCAGAGCCTTCTTGAAGATGATTTGGGGTGTCCTGTGTCCCAAGATTTTAACATAAAGGTCAGTGCAGAGCATCTTGGCCTTTCCCATTTAAGAGAAGCAAACAGGCAAACAGCTCTAGCAGACAGGAGCTGTGCAATAACATTGTCTGCTTCTCTCGTGTCAGCCCTGGCTGGTTAGGAAAAAGAAAAGCTGCACACTGCAGGCCTCTGCTTCTGTAGTTCTGAGCATTTTGCAGAGACGTGGCCAGTCCAGCAAAAATAACCCTGGAATGATTTTATTTCTCCCATGTTTGCTATTTTCTGGAAGCAAAGGTCTGTTTCCCCAGATTCCCTGGGGTTTAGAGAGCCAGTGTTTTGTCTTGGAAGAGTTAATCCAATCTACTTGCTTGAACCAACCACCAAAATATTACAACAGTCCCTTTGAACTTCCTGTATTTTTTGTGGAGGCACTGTATCTTCTGTCTTTTGTCACATCCTGCCTGCTGTCTTCTTTACTGCCCCAGTGAGCAGCAGGTAGGCATGGAAACATCTCTCCTATCACCAGGTTGTTGATGGGCTTGCTCTCAATGTCAGCTGTAGGCAGGGAAAAAAAACCCCAATATCCTTGGCTTCTAGTTTAAAGCTGGAAAAATTGAGTTTCAGCTGTTCCTCACAAGCTCTGTACAATAAGCTGAGCAGGGGACATGAGGACTGCTTTGTATGCATAAGCCTAGAGGGTCTCTTTCACTGCAGCTGAAATTTGTGGTGAACAGATCTCTACAACATGAATTCTAATGTCATAGCAGCTTTACACTGAGTGGTTTAATTTCATGCCAGCTTTAGATAAGAAATTTTTTTGTTTCGATCCTGTGGTTATTTAATAGCCTGTTGTTAAAAGTCAGCACTCAGGTTTATGCCCATTGCAAGCCAGAAGCAGAAAACAATCCAGTAGTGCTACAGCAATAAGAAAGTTATCTTAATCTAAATTATACAAGAAGTAAGCACAATATTTGATGGGGACTCTGGTTATCTTTTCATGTCCTCCCAGCTTGTGCTCTTTGCAGTGACAGGAATTTATATATGAGGTTTAGAACTAAGAAATAATATTTAACTCTTCATGGCAATCCTTTCTAGAATCACACTGTTTCCCTTTCCTTCATCCATGTTAATATCTTAAAATAAGAATTACCATGGAAGTTTCCATCCAGCCAAGATAGTTGAACTGCAGCTGGGGTAGCACCTTTCTGGAGCATACATCTTTCTTTTTATTCACTCAGCCTTTATAAATTTCAGGGGTCCTATAGTTGTAAATAAAGACTACTTTGGAACCTGCCTACACATTATCAAACAGAGATTTTGCTACCAAGGATACAACTAGGTGAATATTTACATATATAATTTTCCACAGAAGAGCCGTGCATGTCTATATCTTTCTTATGCATGGAAAGTTCATCCTTGTTAATTTTTTGAAGATTCCCACTGCAGCTTTTTCACCCCTGTGCTTAGTGCACCTGCCTGATGGCCCACAAAATCTGGAATTACTCGGTATGCAGAGCAAAGAGGAAATGTGGAGCTGTTTTATCCACCAGTATGTGTTGTTTGCATATATATCAGCAAAGGTAGGAGGCTCAGAAAACTAAGGAAAGCAACAGGACTTGCTCCAAGCCATCTTTTCAGGCATGATTAAGGAATTAAGAAGTTTTTCCTCAGGATCTAAGGTCTCTCTTCCCAGTGTAAGAGCCTGAGTACATCTTAAGAAGATTGGAGAGTCCTGATGACAAGAGCAGAAAGGTTGGAGGAGATCAGGCAAAGCTGACTCTGTGCTCAGCTCTCTGAGTGAGCCGTGGCTGACTCCTCGATTCCCCAGGGAGCTGGAGCACCTTGCTGGGTCTGGAGGACTGGCTGGTGAGGAGGGGTTAATGAAGGGAGAGAGGAAAAGAGCTGAGAGTCCCTAGGTCCTGGTGTAGCATCCCCCCTACACATCTTTCCCTGGTCACTGACACACTCCCAGAACTCCTGGTGAACATCGGCACTCATTGTTTGTTACTGTGCCAATAGGAGATGGTCCAAATAAAGAATAAGGAATTTTGGGGACTATCTGTTCTGGTTTTGGTTTGCCAATTTGAAATTCCCCAATTAAGAGCAAAGCAGGCTTAAGCTTAAAAGGAATAAAACTTTATTAACTAACACTAAAAGAAGGAAAAAACCAAGAATCAGAATGAAACCTTCAGAACGCTCCTCCTCCCTCCCCACACCTCCTTTCTTTCCAGCTGACAATGTACAGAAAACAACACCCAGAAATCTCAGTCAGTTTTCCACCTCTAAAATAATCTTTCTTCAGTCACTTAAGGAGGGAAGCACCTCTGCTAGTGGGACCAGGCTGGCCCCAGTTACCTGTACTCAGACCAGAAGAGCAAGCTATTTCTGTGGTTTCTGTCTTAAAATGTGTGTTCATGAAGGCATCTCTGCCCTTTTCATTGGATTAATTGTGTGTCAATATTAAACATTGGCCAATGAGGCCAAACCAGGACACTATCCTAAAACACAGACCTGTAGTTACCTGCCCATTGTACAGCTGTTTCAAGCCATTTCAGGGAGTGGGCTAGAAGGTTTTTTCCCGCCTTGCCTGGAAGTTCAGTGGCCAGAACTGTCAAAGGTGGGATTCCTGTCTGGGATACCAAATACCATTTGTAAAGGTCTGCTGCATGCTCCTGTTGAAAGGCTTGGGCTATGAGCTTTGTCTAGCCTAAGTTACCATTTGGGAAATAGGTGCTTTAGGATTTAGCTGGCATTTAATCCCAGAAAGCTTTGTCATGTTAGAAATAGTATGTTGGATTTATGGTGGGGCTTTTGGTTCCCAACAGCATATTAGTATTTTCACTTAAGTAAGATTTAATTGTAAATGCAAAACTGCTCATCAGCAGTAGACTGCTGTTGTTGTAATGGAATAAGTTGTCCAGCTGCATGAAATTGTTCTCCATTACTTGCTTTACTCTCTTAAAACTTTCAATTTGTCTCTATAACCTTAATTATAACTTTATGTCTTTGGAAGCAGTCCCTTTGAGTAGCAGTGACCCTTCCTCACATCATGATTTGGAGGTTAAAAGTCCAGTTCCTGTTATAAGATGCTAAGTACAGAAAATGGGGATCACAAATCACCTGTTCTTTCTTTCCTAATATGTACCTGCACAGCCATTTGATTTCTGCCCTTCTGAATTTTCCCAAAGAATAAATCAAGTCAGCTTGCAAAGTACTGCTGTTGATATTGTGCATTTAATCTGATAATAAGGCTGCCATGTTCAGATGCTGTGGAAGGTGGTGGCTGCTCCCAGGAGGGAAAGTGCTCCCAGAGCTGCAATGGGCTGCTCTTGTGCTCTGTGTGCAGCCACCTGAAGAGAGCCTAGCCATCCTGGTCTCTGTTCTTGGATTACTAAAGGGAACTCAGTGTGATCCCATTAAAGCCAGGGTGTTGAACAGAAAAAGACCAAAACAAAGGCCAGGTGCAGATAGATGAACTATTAGGTTATGCTGGAGGAAATAAATGCTGATGTCTGGCAATAAAATCTCAGTGAGCATCTTTCTATCCATTATTTCCAAAAAGTGAGCTGAGCAGAATTTGGAGCTGTTTGCAATACAGCAATACAGACAACCTAGAGGTAATTGGATATTCTTCCTGTTAGGAAATGCAGATTGTGTTTTGCTCTGTGAAATGGTCCAGCCAGTGACCCTTGTGGGTTTGCTTTGCTTTTCTAACAACTGAACTGGACCAGTGGGAGCTCAGCAGAAGGGTACAGCCACAGAGAACAGTATTGCCCACAGCTTAAAATCTGTTCAAGGGAAATAATGTCCAAAGAAAACCAATCAAAGAACTTTATATTGCCTAGGTCCATTAGGGCTAATTAGCAGCACTGGATGATAAAGTTTTGAAAGCCATGTTAGCCCCCAGCTAATACTTGACAGCTGGCACAGGGAATATGGCAGGAGCTGTTCTCCCTTTCTGTAAGGGGGGGAGTCCATAAAGTTGATGTGTTTAGTAGGAAACTACATTAATTATTTGCTGCCTACTCTTGTAAGTGAAAAAATCTTGGGATTATCTGGTCTCTGAGGAGAAGAGCATTGACAAAAGAAGATTGTCAGGACAGTTGCAATTTTGTTTAAAGCTCCCTGCAATGAGCAGGACGTTTGGACAGCTGAGCATTTTCATCTGAGCTTTCCTGAGGGGATTTTGTAGTCCAGCGTGTGCTGAGAGTCTGTGGAGATTTATTTGCATCAGGGCTTGAGGTTTTTCACCTTCCTCTGTACAGACCAAAAGGATGATAAAATAAAAACTAAAACCTGTGTTCAGTTTAAAACTAAAACTTCCCCTTTATATGTTGCTATGTTGCCTTTTTTTTTTTTTTT
>VXBS01007914.1:96697-333123 GCA_013400255.1 Sitta europaea
TTAATTTATTTTTTTTTTTAAAAACACTCTCACTGCTTTCTGAATGTGACTTCTGGTAATCTATTTTTGCAGGAAGATGTACTTCCAACGTTTCTGCAACACAGACTGCACCAGCACACTGGTTAAATAAGCTTGTGCATGTGAAAGCAGCCAGCGTTTCACAGGAAAACAAATATTTCTGTCCAGCCACATCTCAGGGGCTGTGTCTGTCACTGGGGCTCCTGGCTGGTTAGATATGGACTCTTTTACTCCATATTTGTCCATTGAATCTTTTCACTGCATGACTGTAGTTTGGGAAAATGAAAAGGGTTATTTTGTATGTCAAGGAAAATCTATTCTGAGAACAGATTTTGACTAGTTCTGTGGCTACACTGTATAACTCGTTACTCTTTCTTCAGGGCAGAGAATTTGTTTAATTTGTTTCTCTTTTTTTGGTGTTTTCCCACTTCCGTGTCATTTTAAGCTCTTTGGGCCAGTGTGTGCCAGCTCTGTATTTAGAAAGAAAAGTATAAGCTATTGTGACTTTACAAAAAACAAAAAACAAAACAAAACAAAAAAACAACCAAAAAACAAACAAACAAAAAAAGCGTGCAGTAACTGGCATTAACATTAGTCACTGTAGTTGAGGATCTTCTCTGTGACAGTAGGAAAGTGTCAGAAGTTTCAAATATTTTAAAATAAATAAATAATGTTTGAGCTATGCAATTATGTGAATCTTGCTGACATTTTTCTTCTTGATTTATTTTTTAAAGTCTTTCATGGTTATTTTTATTTAGAGTAGCATAATAGAGAACTATCTTAGTGTTTTAAGGTTCTGTTATGTTTTAAACCTCATTTAGAACTTGTGTAGAATTTCACAACTGAATCGTGCACTCTACAGGTATTTTATCAGCTGCATGTGATGTTACATCGGTATGTCTTCTTTTACAATAAGGCTTTAGTTTAAAGGCTGAGGATGGCTAGTCAGTTTTCCTAACTCAGTTTCCTCTGCCAGCCGTGGTTTATAAATACCTTCCACCCCTAGAGGCAGAGTGCTGCTGTAGATCAGCACAGCAGAGGAGAGGACTGGCATGGGCCAGCATCTGAGCACCTTGGGAGAGTCAGACCTTGGCTTGGGGGGCTGCAGTGGTGTACTCAGCCTCCCAACTCCTGTTTCTGTGGAGACAAAATGTCAAACTGGAGATCCTTGCTCATTCTGTGCTGTGTTCCATATAACAAGGGACAGCTAAGGACATCAGGCACTGATTTCTTCCCTCTGGTGGCCAGGGGCAGTACCTAGGGAGCGGCTGGAGCAGTGCTTGAGTGCCAGGGGCACTGCCCAGGGAATGGGCACGGCCCCAAGGCTGCCAGAGCTTCGGGAGCCTTTGGATACCACTCCCAGGGATGCCCAGGGTGGGATTGTTGGGGTGTCTGTGCAGGAACAGGAGTTGCATTCAATGGTCCTTGTGGGTGCCTTCCAATCCAGTGCATTCTATGTAGGTGAGAAGACTCCCTAAGTGTCTGCTAAGATCACAGAGACCTCTCCAACAGAGGGAAAGTGTGAAGACTCTCCAGCTTTGCTGAGTGCCTCTGGTAACTGGAGCCCTGGGAGCGGGATGCTGATGTGGAGGGAGAGCTGTAGGAGCTCAGGGGCCTCCCAGAGGGTGTTGTGTGAGCAAGGCTTCGGCACAGGCACTGCCCACACCAAGTGCCCCTCCTGCGGCAGGAGCTGCTTTCCTGTGGCTCTGCAGCCCAGAATGAGAGGGGCACTCAGCAAACAAAGGCACTCTGTGCTCACTCACTGACAGTGCCTCGGGCGTCTGGTTCCACTGTTACAGCTGAACGAGTTATCACAGATACTCCTGGGTGATGCAGAACTCTGGGAGATGTGAATTTGAACACATGGGCTGCAGAGAGATGTCGAGAAAAGCTGTTGGCTCAATAGAGAAGAAGATAAAACAAGGTATGGTAAATTAATGCTGGACCGGTTACTCAGGATTTTTGGGCTGTGTGGAATTTGTAGGAGTGCCTCTTGTAGATAAAAAGAACTATTAAAATATTCAGATAGCAATGCAAGTGTTCTAATTTCAAGTATATATTCTTTATGTTGGCTGGATATCTGACTTTATTTGCCCCTACAGATATCTGTGAGAGCAAAACTACAACACTGCTCCTGAGGATGGTGACAGACCACCTGAGTTGTTTTGGAAGACCTTCAAGCAAACTTTGTTTCCAGATTTGAAGGGACCTCTGAAAGATCATCTGATCCAAACTTTAATCATCACAAGGTCGTCGGTGAGAAGGAATGCTTTGATGAGGCACAGCCAGTTAACAACAGCCAGTGTACAAGGTGCCACATCTACCTCCAGTTTCCTTTTTGTTCTCCTTGTGTTGTTTTCCCAGTATCCCTGGGAAACAGGATTCCTCAGCACAGGAATTGTGGAAATGATGTGTTCTTACAACTGGCCTATATTTCCAGATTTAGGAACCTTAGCTGGGAACATAGGCCGGTGACAATTTTTCTTTGCTTGTTGAGTCAGCCCAGAGGTCCCTCAGAGCAAAATTATGTATGTCTGCTAAATGAGATCTTAAAATGAGAGCACAGGAACAACATTACAGCTTTCAAATCTTTCTGATTGAAAGCCCTAGTTATACATTCAGGGGGTGAATTATATTATTTTCACAGTAGCAAGCTGTCAGGACCCATTCAAAAATCTACTTGACTAAAATGACATTGTCTCTACCTCTTTTCAAAAGAAAGGAGGGAAATGCTGAAGTAGTTTAAACTCGCTATGAGAAACAAAATTAGGGCAAGAAGGGCATATAAGTGGGGATCCATTATGCTCCTTTCCACTCTGCACGGCAAAGACCCAGTGAGGAGTGAGTGGAAGTTAAAAAAGTTAAAATTGGTCCTTGCAGCAGCAGCAGCCCCTGTGAGTTATGGGCTCTGCAGTTGTGAGTACCCACCTTGCTGGGAGCTTCACCTGCTCACTCTGAGAGAAGAGTCTGGAGCACCTGCCTCCTATCTGAGGAACTGCAGATAAATATCGTGAAGCCTGAAGTGTTTTCTGAGCTTTGGCTTTCTGCTTTCTGCTTTCTTGCAGACTTGCTGTGGTACTGCTGGGAGCTGGGAGCTGGAACAGCCTTAGTGAAAGCCGTGGGGCAGAACCTCCTGTCTGTTGAGATCCCAGGTGGGATCTGAGACTGTCACACCAAGATCACAGGATTCTGGGTTGTCTTCAAACTGGCATCCTGACATGTCTTTAAACAGCAGATGCAGACTCTCAGAACCTACAGAGTACTGACTCTGTATCCTCTCCCAAACCCTTTCTATTCTGCATTATATTATCTACAAAGAGAATGCATCCCATTCATGGCCGTGTTAATGCAAAAGTCACCTCTCAGGGAGTGGTATTTAAACTTCTGAAGTGTTTGTTCCAATCAGTTCATGAAGCAGGCAACTCTTAAGAAATAACAGGAACACAAAACTGGAAGAAGAAGCAACACCCAGATATCTCAGGTGGCACTTGTTGTATCCCTGGCCTGATTTCTGAGCCACCACTGGCCTGCCCACTCAGTCACACGAACATTTACAGCAGTGAACTTGTGCAAGTACACAATTCACAAGTGTTCAAATCACACCATTCCTAGAAATATTAGAAGACTAAGATAACCCTTGTGTAATTAATTTTTTAGGAAGGTGACTCTTTAAGTCAGGCATTTTGGTTTGTGTAGCACAGCCTTTTTAATTGCAATGATCTTGGGGTTCCTAAGCACTAACAGCTAAGGTCAGGAGGATGTCTTGTGCATGTTTTTATTTCTAGAATCATTTAGGTTGGAAGAGACCTTTAAGATCATTGGGTCCAACTGGTTCATGGTGCTTTTCATGATGCTACAGTTGACTGAGCAATAAGCTGAGTGAGAGCTCCTTTCTAAGTAGTAGGTGAATGGAAAAGCAGGAATTGCATCTGCAGCTGCTTCAGGGAGCAGGAATGCTGAAGATCCCATTTCTTTTCAGCATTGTTTGTGCTCCTTCAGCTATGTTCATATCCAAGTAGGAGAGAGAGTCAAGCCTTGTGTGCTTTCAAGTGAGAGCAGTGCTTCCACAGGAGGGAAAGAGCTTGAACTCCTGCTTGAAGGGTGAGTGGGACTCCAAAATCTAAGAGAACAAATATTTGGAAATGTGAATAATACACAGAGAGGGAGAGAGAGAGGCATTTTTGAAGTCAGGTCCACCATTTACCACAAGAAGCATTTCTTTTTGTATATGACTGTGGTTCTTTTCACATGGTCACCTGTAACATTTACCTTTCACTTTTCTTTCTAGATTTGCTTTCTGTATAACAGTCCATTTTCCCTAGCATGTTTTGAAAACCCAATCTCTTAATTTAATGGACTCAAAAAGCTGCTTCCCTGAAGCAGCCTTTTCATTTCCTGTGTACTGCAGTTTTTTATGCTTCAGTTTACATTAGCTCTTTCTGTCCCATCCCCCATGCTCCCCATCTTTTTTCTTTCCCAGATTGCCATGTCTTGTTTCATGGGAAATAAAGTACATATCTGTTGTGATTGGGTCCATTCAGGTGTTTCTAGACCATCTTAAGATAAATTTTAAGTTGTGCCAAATGGAAAGTTCATGCAAAATTGTTCAGTTGGGGTGCATTTTGCCAGCACCTTTTCCTTCCTTCTTAAATTGTTTTAATCCATTAAGTGTTCTAGAGATTTAAAGCTTAAAATATCTTAATATAGGCTAGAAATGTAAAAGCTTAAAGCAAATCCTTTCCAAATTTATGAGCATAGCAAGAAGTTAATTAAAGTCAACCAAGAAAATACAAATGCTAGGTAAGGAATCCATATTATGGAGAAATGCAAATTCAGAATTTGTGTCTGTGAGTTTCCATGAGTGAGGCTGGGACAGGTCCAAGTTAAAGCTTTTACCTTACCCTTCAAAATGAGTATTTTGTGATCCCAGAAATAATGTGACATTGCAACACACCACCACCCCTCTTTGCCTCAGAGTCCCACTCAGGAGGTTTTACTGCCTGTCCAGTGCACGGTGCTGGAAAGGGCAGTTTGTGTCAGTTCAAGGCTTTTGTACAGGCAGAAGTGTTCTGGCACACCTACTTTGATGTTGCTTTATTTCTGTCTGTTAGGTCTCTTTTATGTCTTCTGCCCATCCAAGCAGTTTTATTTCACTCCTGATGCCTGCAGAAAGAGGGGTACTCTGAATTCCCAGAAAGATTGCTGAGAATATGTAAAGCTGGTGTTACACCTCCCCAGTGTGTGACAAATTCTCTGTTTAATGAGGTTATGCACTGTAAATGCAGTTTTTAAGAGGAAAAACCTGGAAATTCTAACAGAAAATGTAAATATTCATTTTAATGTCACTGTTTTATCATTCAGTGAAGTTATTAGTGCTAATTAACCATACCCACATAAGTAGGGAGTCATTTGAGGCCTCTTGGCAATCCCAAATCAAAGTCAGCCAATTGCAGAGCCAAAGCCTGGATGTTCAGCTGTGCAGAGTACAAGGTTTTCAGAGTTTGCTGTGTGCTTGTGTGGATCCCAGGTGCTGGAACACTGCTGACTCTTTATATGAATCACAGGGAATCAAAATGGGAATAAGGCATCTGTTGTAATCCTAACTGCAAATGCACTGATGTCATAATTGAGTACCTGGGAACTTGTGTGTGGTCATCTAGGAGCTGCTAATCTTCATGGTGAAACTCTCTCAGAGAGGTCTTTTATCACTAATGCACAGAACTTCCATCCTAAATCATGGAATCATACAAATTTTTACTTCTTCATAATTGGTTGGGATGAAATTGCTCTAGGGACAAGAATGTAATGTTCAGTTCAGAAACATCCTCCCAAAGTTTACAATAGATCTGAAAGTACTATTTCTGTGTTTTTATCATTTTTAGGAGAGGCACCTAGAAATGTATCAGAAAAAGGAGCACATTTTGAAAAAGGCAGTAGGTCTAGAAACACATTCAATGCAACTTCATACCCATTGTAGCTGAGAGACACCTGAGTGTGTGTGGGCTGGCCCAGCAGCTGGATTCCAGTGAATTGTCATCCCTGATGTCAAACAGGTTGGAAAGGTGGACAGGCTGTGTTTGAAATCTCCCCAAGCAGAGGTAACTAAACTCTAACTTGGTCCTGAGCAGTTCCAGTATGTATGAAAACTATTACACCACTTAAAGGCAAAGCCAGACTGGTGAATTCCAGATCTTGATCCCATGTTTCATGTTTGACAGTGGAGATGCCTTCAAACATAGCTGAGCAGTTGGAATCAAGATGCTTTTAGGAAATTGCTTGATCACCTCTCACCTTGTGAATGGCTTGAACTGAAATGGGCCAATAGCAGATAGAGGAGCTTGACATTTCTACTCTTTTTTTTCCCTTGTCTTTACCCTGAAAGAGCAGCAGGTCTGAAGAACCCAGGAGCTGCCAGAGGCAGTCGGGGAAGGCACAGTCCCTGTGCTGGTAATTACATCTCCCAGCTGAGACACCGTGACAGTGTGTGAGCATCGTCCTGCAAAATCAGACAGGGGAGTGTGAGTCCCTCACAGACCTCCCAGTGCTGCAGCAGGCTGAGCTAGATTCACTGTATGATGGATTAGATTATCTTCTACAGAATTGCTGCCTGCCCAGTTGCTCTTGTCCTCGTGTTTGCATCATGACTTATTCCCATCCCAAGAGTGGTTCTCCTCCCTTACCTTTACTTCACCAATTTTCAGGATCTTTGAGTGATTCGTGGTTTAAATCATGTCAGGAACAACAGTGGTGTGCTGAGCCACTGCCAACATTGGATTAAATTTATTATGCAAATACACATTATGATATACACTGATGCAGTGATACACAGATACTTGCCTCAGAATTTCTTCTCTTGGATGAAGTTGTAGAGGTTGTCCTCTAAATACAATTTCAAAATCTTGGAGCTGAGCTAGACTAGAAACAATTAGGAGCTGTTGAATTATCTAGAAAGGCCTTTTCTGTGCTGCCAGGGTTTTGCAGCTTGCTGGGATTTTGTACAGAACAGTGGGGAAGGAGGGAAGCTGCAGTGGCCATAATAACTAATAATAAAGAGCACCAGTGCTGTGTTTTGGTGCTTTGAGGCTGACTGGCTTGGAAGGCACTAGACAATTCTCTTTTAGCTCATCAAAGTTCTTCTCAATTAACTTTTAAAATAAGCAGTGGCTTATAAATGTCAATTGCCCATCTTTAATTTTCTGTTAATAGTGGAAAGTTATTGCCTGATTAAGATTGGTTGTAATGAAAACAAGCCTGTGCTTAACTTCCTGCTGAGTGACCAGTTTTACTGTCTTAGATGTTGTCATTTTGCAGACCTCTAAAGATTCAGGTTCTGCACATGTGATTTTATAAGCCACAAAACCATCTTTCAATTGAGTTTAAAATTGAAACAGAATTAGAAGATGGAGGAGGATGGAAAATGATGTCCAGAGACTGTGGGAAAGAGAAAACTTCTGCTTTAGGAAATATCAAATTGAAAATTATTTGGTATTTAAATAGAAAAGGATGGGGTCTGTGTTTGTCTGTAAAATAACTTAAAATCCTGGTACATATAGTGTCTCAGAGAAGCATAGTTTTGGATTCAGAGATGTGAAGAACTTAGCAGGATATTTCTAATCCTAAATAAGAATTCAACCCTTCTCATTTTCCTTCTTAATAAAGAAGATGTTGAAGCCTTCCAATAAAATCCCAAGTTTTTTAATTGAACAGAATATAAGAGTAGATGACATGATTAGTCTTTCTCTATTTTTCCAATAAGGTGTTGATTTTGAGTATTTCAATCTATCTTTAAAGACAGGCTTGCTGGAACCCTAGAAATGGTAGTCAGGGACGACTTATGTATAAATGTCATAGATGATTAGGAAGGGATTAAATCACTTCCAATACAAAACATGAATCACTTGGCAGAAAGAAACAGCTCTCAAGACAACTGCATGAAAAGCCTTTTGCCATAGCAAAGACTAAATCCCTGGGATTTCAATCAAGTCTGGCTGTAGTTTGGAATTTGATGTAAGGGGAGACTGATATCTGAGATTGTTCCACTGCTGAGCACAGCTTCAAGCAGCCCAGGACAAATACCTTCCAAAGGAGGGACAAGTTGTGCCAGGATTGCCCGGGATTGATGTGCTCGATGTCAGGTGCTGAGAGAGAACCTCTGTTACAATTACTGGGGGGAGCAGGTACTCAGCTGAGCATTTATTTTTTTCCTGTAGAACACAAAAGGCACATTGGCAATGAGTGTTACCCTTGTGGCTGATCCTGAGATTCCAGGCTGCATCCTGAGCTTCATGGCCCTGGAGATGAGTCTGGCAAGCTGAGCCTTCCCTCAGATTTCTGTGCAGTACAAATGGATTTGATGGGCTGATCTGAGGCTGTTTCATGTACCTCTGGTTTCAGATCATTAGAGACTACTTTTTCAGGTTCTCTGATTCCTTGCAGCAGCCACAGGATTTCTTACCCTTGCCAGTGCTTTGTTCCTGCCTCTCAAGTTGTCAAACTGACTACACAGGCAGTCAAACCCCATCCATTCTTAACAAAGTTTTGAATTTTTTATTGCTAACCTCCTGCTGAAAATTAGGGTCCTTGTGTCTGTGTGGAGGAGAATGAACACTGACACTTTACTGATTGCTAAAGAAGGCTTGAAATACAGACAGCAATTGGTATTAGTTATGTACAGAAGGCCATGATACAATATAGACTTAGTATTCCCTTTTTCCCTGCTAACCAGTGCCATTTCCCTGGCTACCATCTCTTCTCCCCACAGTTCCATGGTCTCTGGCCCTACCACTGTCCTGCTTCACTGCTGCCACCAGTGTGCTTCTCTTAGATACCTCTACATGAGAAATATAATTAATTACACACAACATAAACATACTTGTCACTTAGAGTCATGGTAATGGAAATTGTCTGCATGGAGGAGGTGGCAATATGGGAAAAGGACTGTCCTGCATTTTAGGAGCCACAGAACAAATTAGAAAGGAGAATTTTCCTGTAGTAATTTAGAAGGTATTTGAGAGTAAGGAAATGACTCATTTTAAATCAAATGAGATTAGATGATAGTATATGCTCTATTTGGTGATATAAAGCAGATATGAAATAATAAATACCAATTATATATGTGTTGAATATTTTAGCTGTAATAGCACTCCACAGGTGTGAAACTGTGGCCACACATGCCACAGGATGCTGAGGAAATTTAGGAAACTGCTTTCTGTCCCAGTCCTGCTGTGAACAGACACTGTTTTATTCCTCTTTCATCATGCACGTACATATAGAAATTAAATGGCTGATTTGTGTGAGGGCTACATTACTAAGTATGTAAATTCATATGCTTACCTGAGTGTCACTTGGTTAAAGTCCCTAAGTCACACAATTTGTACATGATTGTACATAAACTGTAAAATCAGCAGGCAGAAAAATAGTGATCATAAGGGATGAATGATTAATCTGTTAAAACCCTTGCATGGTTTTTGTCAGTAGTGAAGAGGCTGTGGGATTTTATTTCATGTTTCTTTATTCCAGAAGACAGACCCTGGGATGGTACTGCTGCCTGCATCCTGTTTATGGCTTGTCAACTACTGTTTATTTCCAGGAATCAAAGAATTTACAACTGGAAGAAGATACTACAGGGCTCTGAATACTCCAAGTATATGTCTAGCAGCTAGATTTGTAAATTTTTTGAAGTTCATTAGTATTTTTAATTAAACAGTGGAGTGTAAGAAAATCCAGTCTGAAAACTGCATGCCAGAACTTTAACAAATCGCGTGAGCTTCCTGTCTGTTGAGATTTCCTGTGAGCTGAGCCTGATCTTTCTCTGGCTTCTGCTGAGTGGAATCCTCCAGATGCTCCCCGAGGCAGGAATTCTTTGTGGGCAGCAGCTGAGGTGACAGAAATCCTTCTAAGAGGTTGCTGTGTCCCAAGTGAACCCTTCTTTTGGGAGAAATTATGTCAGAAGTTCCTGTCAGATGGTCCTGCCTGGAGGCTGCTGCGTGGTCTCTCTCCCTTCAGTTCTTTGTCACAATCCTTATCAAGGGGGCCAGAGCACTGTGTGTGAGTTGAGGTTGTTCCCATGCTCATCCTGGGTGCTGGTGTCAAGCAGGACCAGTTTCCAGAGTCAGCTTTTTCCAGTTTATTCCTTCAGTGCTGATGAAGTCCAGGGAGCCTGAAAGCCTCACCGTGGTGTTACAGAGCCTGCATTCAAAGGCTGCATCAGAAAGCTGGATAATTTAACTGCCTTGGGACAACTTTTATGGCTTCACCCTTGAGCTATTCCAATTGCTTCTGTGGACCTGGAGGTGAGCTCAGAGTGGCTGCGTGGGAAAGGTTTTGTCACAGGACTCACTGTGTGTGAAGGCTGGAGACTCCACAAAGGTGACATCTGCCAGGAATCCAGAATGTCAGATGGGGGAATGAGAGAAGTGGAGAGGCAGTCTGCTGCTTTTCTTCCCAAGATGTTCATTCTAGGGTATAGCCAGTTTTATATTTTCTATTTAATACAAATGAACATTTCAGCCTCTTTCAAGCTTCCTATTAAAATAAATGATATAGACTTATTCATTTCTTTATGGAATTCAAGATATTCTGACCTTGTCATAAGATCATTTCTTCTTTTAGAAGTCTGATTTTTTTTTAATACAAAAAGAAAGTGATTTTCTAAATGACAAGGTCAGTGGAAGTCCTGTTTAAAACATGTGGGAGCATGACTATTTCTCAGTGGGGTGGCTTACAAAGAGATGTTTTCAACAAGTACAGTCAAAGGATTTTAAAAAAAGCACAGAGAAAGGAGAAAATTAATTGCAAAATGTATTCTATGTTAAGTATACATAAATTCATGTAATAAGTACAAAGGAAAAACACACATTAATTAATCTCCTAATATGTGTTACACATCTTATGTTGGAGGGTTAATAGTGATCTTCACCTGGAACTTGGGTCTGGGGTGCCCTGTAAGAGACAGACTGGCTTAAACCAGATTAGATTGGTGGCCTTTTTGTGATATGTTAGGAGGGTCATGGTTTACTCTCGTGAAGGGGCTCCAGGCAATTCCTCAGCAGCTCCTGGGATTTGGAGTAGAACAAGTTAAAGAAATCTCCAAATGAAAGTATGGCAGCAACAAACACTCTGAAAATTCTGTTGTGAATGTGGGAGAGTGATTGAGAAGTGTGCAAACAACACATGATTCTGCTTTAAAATGTAATAGCTTTAACAAAAATATTTGGGGTTGGTTATTTTTCTTTCTTGAGCTTGTTTTTCTTTCCTATTAGTAGTTTTCAGCTGACAGGGGGGACATCTCTGAAACTTGTAGTCTAGAGTGGTATTCAAACTAGGAAAGAAACTGATCTTATTGGAAAGTACAATTAAAAAGATGAAAATATAGATATTGTCTGATCTGAGTCTGAGCAGACATTATTGCAATTTCTAATTACTTGTGGAGGAGGACTTGGGAGTTTGCAGCTGACGTCAACAGCAAAACCCCAGAGAGTTTGGAAAGGATCACAATTAACCTTTTTCAAAGTAATTTGAATTTTGAAGACAGAGGAAGTTATCTGGCCCAGACTGAAGTTACAAGAATTTCAGAAGCTTTTTTTTTTTTGCTCTGATTCCTTTTCCTACAGATCTTTTTTTTTCTCTATAATCTAGAGACCCATGTTTATTTTTTCCCTTAGTTTTTCCCTTCACTAAAAATGCATGTTCCAGGAGCCAAGAAGAGCTAAATCATACTCAGAGAGTGTCACAAATGTGTAGTGCATCAGATACTTTTGCTCCTCTGTGTTTGCAGGGGAGGGAACAGAATGCAGCAATATTACTTGTAACCTCCAGCAATTCCTCAGAGAGATGGTGTACCTGCAGTAGGTGATGGGACACAGTAGGAGGGGATGCCTTTAATTCATCTGTTTTCCTGAGCACATTGAGACAAGGCTGTATTCCCTGGCAGCAGGTCTCTGGAAGCTGCTTGATTTTTCTTTTCCTAAGCCTGACTGATGCTCCCAGGACAGGCTGCTGTAGTCCTGCACCCTTGGGAGTGCCTGGAACTTACAGATGCTGTGACCCAAACCCAGCTTGCCTGTGCAAACCCTCACCTTGTGCAGACTGATATCTTCAGTTAGTGTCAGGTATGTGAATTTTAGAAGCTTCAGTATATTCACCCTCAGCATTTCCCCCTAAGAGAGAGCTGATTTTGTGTCAGAGCTGTAGTAGGGACACAGGGATACCAGTATTCCCACAGGAGCAGGATGGAACACAGCCTCTAACATGAGTGGAAGTCCCAGGCAAAGAGCTTTCCCACTGTCTCATTGTTTTATTTTCCAACTCTCCAGCAATTCTCAAAATCAGAGAATTCCCTGTTGTTTAACGTGAAGTGTTAAAAATCAGAAAGGACTTCTTCCCCTAATTTTTCAAGATTTTTTTTTTAATCAAAGGATAAACAGGGGTCATCCAGGTCTACTGTAAATTTGTGTCGATACATTTAGTAGATTTTAAACAAGCTGTGCAGCATTTTCACAGGTCGTGACTTTGAGACAGTGTAATTCCCTTTCTATCTGAGCACAGTAATGCTGAAACCAGACTTGTTTAATGACATGATTGTATCACCAGCTCTATTAACTTATGTGAAAGGGAATCTACCATTATTCTTGCTGTGTCTGGTATGTGTAATTACAAATATCAAATTGCATTTTCCAGACTGATTATAAAACCTGAAGGAGATTTGCAGGAATTTTGTTTCTTCATGGAGTGGCTTTAAGCCTGTGCTAAAAAGCAAAGCCACATATGAAGTGCACAGGAACTTTTCTGGGAGAGTATCATAAGTGAGCAAAGGAAGGGTTTTTTTTGCCTGCAGTTTTCCAGCTACAGCATTTGGAGACTCTTACTCTCTCTGTGTCCTTTCCAACCTCCCCCACCTGCATGGCATGAGCCAGGCAAGCCCAGAGCAGGGGCTGTTCCCTGCTCACATCCTCTGGATGGAGATCAGTGTAGGGAGGCCAGGGAATGATCCTCCTTGATCCCTCACAGGGTTGTGTCTGGAAGGGAGAGGGAGAACTGCTGAGCTGTTCTGGGAAAGGAAAAGCCATGGGGTGATATTTTCCAGCACGAGATGTGAGCAGGGAGATGGTGCCATGCAGCAGGTGGTCTCCAAGAGCTGCTTTCCTGGGAATACTCAGATTCTCCAGCATTTTGATGAGGGTTGATATGAGTGGAAAGAAAATTCCTGTGTTCCAGTTTGTGCCTCTATGCCAGAGCCATAAATGACAAACTAGCTTTAATGCCTGTAGTCAGTCTGGTTTGGTTTCTTAAAGTATCAAGTTATATTGTAGTTCTGTGCTCTTATTGCTGTATGTGCTCAGTAGTTATTTTTACTGATCATTTTGCTATAGAATTACTCTATAACCATTTTTTACTAGATTTAACCTTTTCTAGTCATTTTAGGAAGAAGGGAATCAGATTGTGTGTCATTGTTTATTACTGTATGCTATTAGAATACTGTCACTCACTGTTTAAAGCTATTTTCCAGCTATTCAAAACTAGAAACTAAAAAGAAAGTTAATTAAGATAAAAAGAAATTTTAGAGAACTTCTGTTTTTAACTGTTGGTCTCTACTCTCCACTTATCTAAATCCATATTTCCTATGCTTATTATCTCATTAAAAAGAAAAGGAAAACAATGAGATTTTGAAGGAAAATCTAGTGTTTGTAATTCTGCTACACTAAACAATCTGTAATTTTGTTGCTGTGATTTTTTTTCCTTCCCTGTATGATTTAATGTTTTGAAAATAAAGTTTTAGCTCTGAAAAACTGTGACCAAAAGACAGTTTTTCCAGGATAGGTATGATAAAGAAATTTCAGCACTTACATATTGTTGCTGGAATTGTGGATTTGGTTTTTGTTTTACTACAGATCTGAAAAGCTGGTTTTGTTAGCAAAATGCAAATTCCTCTCATAAAACAGAAGGTTTTTCTGTGTTGTACTTTAATGTATTTAATAAATAGTCAAAAGTTAAACAAGTCCAGATGCTTACTGGTATTTTATGTGACAGCATGGCAACAATTGATAAATATGTTCTGTTTTTTGTGAGAGGAGCCTTCTGCTCAGACATACCATCCTCCTTGGTGATTTTAGTTGAGTCTCAGATGCATTTCACTGTCGATGGAGCTGTATCACACAAAACCAAACAAAACCCTATTACATTAATCGTTGGTAGTTAAGTGATCTAAATCACAATGAAGAAAATCCTTTAATATTTGTCACCTTCTAGACAGAATAGTGGCACAGGCAAGGCCAAGAGCTCGTGTGAGTGGCTCCTCTCTGAAGGACCCTGCTCTAGTTTTGGCAAACAGATGTTCCAGTGCCAGTGCCACTAAGTCTGCCTTCCCTGCTGGGAAACAAAGGGGATTGTGAAGCATCCTTTCACAGAAAAGGGGCTGTGTTACTGGGAGAGGTGGAAGTCACTGCAAATTACAGGCTGCCAAACCCTGTGTCATTGTAGAAATGCTGATGGATTTCCCTCTTTGCCTCTTGGATAAGAGAGCTTGGGAGACTGTAAGAGGGGGACATTCTCCTTTGCTTTATTCCTGTCAAGCTGGCTGTTTGCACTCACAGTGTCGAGTTAAGCACTGACTCTTCTGATTTCATGTTGCATTTACACTCCCTCTGCAGCAGTGAAGCAGCCATTTGAACTGGGGACACCAGATCAACCAGCAGCAAGAAAAGCAGGTTAAGGCTCTGAGCAGTGAGGAGTTAGACAGAGGAAGGTGCAAGCCCTGCATGGCTGGTTAGGTGTTCTCTGATGCTGACAGTGTGCACTGATCCTCTCCCATTTATCATAAGAATGGAGGTGATTTCCTGCTTATATGGTTGTAACCAAGGCCTTTTTCTCATTCTGTGCCCTCTGAACCTCTGGAGTTTCAAAAAAAACCCCCAACCCCTCCACACAAATTTAGAGGAAGCACTTGGGACAAGAAATTCTAGCACTTGGCTTGGGCATTGAGGAGAGAAGGTCCAACACAGAGGAGATGCAGTGGGGGAAGAAACTCAGCTCTAATGCTGCTGTGTAAAGAGTGTTAAAGAGTTGAAAAGAAATATTTCATGGATATAGATTGAAAACAGTAGAGATCCCCACCCCATGCCCTGGGCTGAGCCCCAGGTGGGCAGCAGGGCAGGGGGGGATTCTGCCCCTGTGCCCAGGTGAGACCCCCCCTGCAGAGCTGCCCCAGCACAGGAGGCACCTGGAGCTGCTGGGAGAGCCCAGGGGAGACACCAGGATGATCAGAGGGATGGAGCAGCTCTGCTGGGAGGAGAGGCTGGCAGAGCTGGGAGTGCTCAGCTGCAGAGGAGAAGTGCTGGGGTGACCCAGCTGTGGCCTTCCAGTGCCTGAAGGGGACAACATGAAAGATGGAGAGAGATTGTTTGGAAGGGTCTGGTGTGCCAGGACAAGGGGCATTGGGAGCCCAGTGCCAGAGACAGATGGGATACTGGGAAGAAATTCCTCCCTCTTGAGGAAGGCCCTGCACAGGGTGCCCAGAGCAGCTGTGGCTGTCCCTGGATCCCTGGATGTGTCCAAGACCAAGCTGGATGGAGCTTGGAGCAACCTGGGATTGTTGAGGTGTCCCTGCCCATGGCAGGGGGGAGGACTGGATGAGCTTTAAGGTCCCTTCCATTCCAAACCCATCTGTTATTCTATGAGTATGCACTGAGTGGTCGAATCACCAGGCTGTCATCCTGCCCCCTTGATATATCTGTATCTGTTTGCCCATTTTGGAGTCAGACAAGATTTTTTTCTCAGCTTGATCCTCATACTCCCATCTAATGATTGGATTATAAGATCATAAATGATGTGTTCACTTTAAGTGAAGTTTAACATTGTAAAAATGTCCTAGTTCACATTCACTTTTCAAAATCTTGTAGCTTTAATGGTTTAACTTTCAGATGCTGAAAATTCCTCAGGTAGTAGAGATGAGCTTTTGTTTGCCATTCTGGCAGAATGGGCCATCTGTCTCTCTCAACCATTTCCCTCTAGAAAGTATGATATTAAAGCTCCTGCATCTACCCTGGCACAGAAGGCGAAGATTTTTCTTTCTGAGACTTAGATTTTCTAAAAATACTGAAGAGGAGGGATAAAAGTGGAGAGTAGAAATGGTTTGAGAAAAAAACCCATATTCTAAATATTTAAGCCTTGTGTTATTCAGAGCAGAAGCAGGGACTTTAATCCCCTCTTATATTAAAACCATACAAAGGTCCTGCTTGCTTAACACAATCCTAATATACAGTGGTTTAATAGCTGTAAAAAGGAAAAATTCTCCTGGGTGTCTTAGGAATCAGGAGTGTTCACTAGCCCAAAAATCTCTGACCATCTTAATTCGATCTGCTCTTTTATTTTGTTAATAAAAAGAAGTACAACCCCAGGAAATGAACCACCCCGTGGGTTTACAGGTGTCCTTCTGCTTCCCCCTACCAGCCCCTTTCTTGTTACAGAAGGCTATTCCATTGTAGTCAGTTTATTACTTGTAGACTCAACTCTCTGGATTACCCCTTAAAACTTTGTGTCGATGCCAGGATCCTGTGAACTGGTGGCTGAGAAACTGTGT
Organism: Sitta europaea; assembly: GCA_013400255.1. Classification (NCBI taxonomy): domain Eukaryota; kingdom Metazoa; phylum Chordata; class Aves; order Passeriformes; family Sittidae; genus Sitta; species Sitta europaea. The sequence goes on from VXBS01007914.1 coordinate 113,292, forward strand.
CCCAGGTTTTTTTCTGTTTATCCTGGAATCCTGTCCCAGGCTGCTCCCAGCCCCAGAGTCCAGCCTGGCCTTGGGCACTCCCAGGGATCCAAGGGCAGCCCCAGCTGCTCTGGGCACCCTGTGCCAGGGCCTCACCACTGTCACAGGCAAGAATTTCTTCCTAATAAACGTGTTTGTCAAATCTGTTTTTAGAATCCTGCAGCAAGGAAGTCTCACCACCTTTCTGGATTGAGAGATTCATCATTTGGGTTTAACAAGGTTTTCTTTGCTCATCTATAATTATTTTGAGACTTTTTCTCTGTCCTTAGCAGAGTCATCACAGAGGACTGGTGATTGCCAGCATCCTTGTAATCTTCTAAGCATTCAAAGAAGGCGGTAGTCATATACATTTTTATTTTATAATGCTATTTTTTGTCATGCATCATGCTTCCTAATAATTTTGTTATTATAGATGGATCCTTTAGACCATTTGGCTTATAATTTTATGGCAGTGTAGTGCTCCAAAATAGCTTTTTGAAGCCCTAATAGAGCAAGGGAAAGAGAATTCAGCTTTTTGGTGAGTGCCTGAGCATTGTCTTTATCAACATCATGCTACATTCATTTGCTTAGTGGTATAATTATTGTATCAGTTTTGAGATTCACCATCTAGTCCTTAGTTTATTTGGGCAACCCCTGAATGGGATATCCTCATGAGAAATTTGGGGGGTTGGTTGTAATGGTTTGTTTCACATTTAATTTCATTTCTTTGACTTCAGAGTGCTTCTCTCATCTGTGATTTTGAATTCTGATCTCATACCCCAGAGTGTTCACAGCCCATCCTAGCTAGGAGCTGTCCATAGGTTTAGGAATATATTCTATATCTCAACATTGAAGCCTTTGACAAAGCTAAGAACAGAAGCAGGGCCCTGTTTGAAATGACTCTCCTTATTAAGGCAGCTTGGGTGGCATTGTGTGTCTTGGAACAGGCTGCCCTGTGGGAAGCAGAGGGAATTTTGCTGCAAGATTGGAAAACATTGATTTGTCCCTCAATAAAGTTGGAACAATGTAGTCTGAAGTTTCTGATTTTCTAAAGTTCTAGTTTTCTGATGTTTGGGTTTGCTGAAATTCTTTTCCCAGGGAAAATAGGAAAACAGCAGAACTGGTTTTTTACAATATCTATGTGTACATTCCTCCTGGGAGGAGGGATTTCTTTTGATGTCCCTCTGGTTTGATCAATGTGGGTGAAGAGGTTTGTCTTTTGCCAATCACATCGTGTGAAAAATTGTATATAAGGGGAAATGATTTCTAAAAATAAATCATTCTTCACACAGCCTTTGAGAAAAATCACAAGAGGAGTCTGGGTTGTGTGTTACCCTGCAGCGACAGACCAATCATCAACTTGACTGGTGACTGGTGATGTTTCCTCTCTCTTATCCCTTTTTGCCCATGCAGGTGGAGAATAATTCATTGTTTATTGACATTTCAGATTTTGAAGAGCAGTGCAAGTGGCCAACACAAGCTGCAGCAGGGGTGGAGTTTCACAAAGCTGAGTGAGCAGTGTTGCTGCCAGAGCAGTGCCCTGGACCAGCACCAAACAGGCCTTGCCTGAAGCCCTTTTTTCTGGCATCTGCTCATGCTGCTGGTGAATCACACAGGTAGGAAGGGACATTTTCTTTTTAAAATATATCAGACTATAGTTAAGCTGTTACAAAGGGCTCTGAGTTAATTTAAGTCAGTGTAAGTTCACTGTTAACATTTGTCTTCTGCAGTGATTCACAGAGTGGATTTTCCCCCACCAGATCAGACTTTGAACTATTAATTTATACCCATGTAAGTTATGCTTCCAATATTTTTTGTACCATTGGATTTTGCTCTTTCCCAGTCAAGCATGCTGTGCCATCTGCAGGCACTGGGATTATTTGGATGACACAAATGCAGCACTGGAATGATCTGCACAGCACAAACTCGGTGCTGCTGTGGGTTGAGTGTGCAGGTGCTGCCTGGGGGTACCTGAGCACGGGGACAGGAGTGTCCATTACACATCCTGCACAGGCTGTTTCTGGGTGTCTTGCTCAGGGAGGCTGTGGCACAGCAAGGAACTGGCTTTTGTAAAGCCAAATCTCCTGAAGTGATATGAAATCTCTAGATAGAATGTCTTCGTGGGAGAAAAAATTGCTTGAGAATATTGGACAGGTTCTTGCAGCTGCATATTTATGAGATTGCTGAATTATTTTAAAGCCTTATATAATGTTATGGTCAAAGATTTACTGCAAACATAAATATTTACTTCTATTTCTTTCAATCCTAATATCTTATGACACTGTTTCCTTCAACTCTCTCTTCACACAGATAGATTTTGGTCTTTTATTAAAATACCATCATAATTTGACAACACTTCCAAGCAAGAACCCATCATTTTATTTTTACTTTTGTTTATACTGAGCAGTTATGAAATACTTAATTATATATTTTGAATGGCTTCCCCAGTTCTAATAGAAAATCTCTTTTGTTCTGTCTCTCTCAATACAAAAACGCAAGTAAGATTATTCAAATAACCCTGTTCACTGGAATGACTATGATTAGCAATGTGATGAGAATCTAATTGTAAGGAATATGCTAATGTTTAATTTATTTTTGCTGAGCGACTTGAGGGTCTAAAAGAGAATTTATATGCACTAGTAATAGTAATGATGAATCAATAGATAAATTGATGATGAATTCATAGATAGGTAATATAGATAGCTATATTTTAGCTGTTTCCAAAAGTCCTCTTTGGCAGTGGAGGTGGATTGTGCTTTGAGCTTTGATTGAGATCTATCTGTGCTCAAGATACATTTCCATAGGTTTAGGTGCCACTTACTGAGTAAACATAGCTAAGCCTTGATTTTCCAGATATTCTGTTCCCATTTTCCAGATGTCCAGCTCTGTTCCCATTTTAGACCCCTCTCTGGGAAGGTGATGTCTCTGTCCTGCTGCCAGCCAGTGACTTCCCATGGTCAGTATTAGCAGTTTCCTGTTCTGGTCTTGATGTGGAGGGGAAGGAGCAGGGAGCCAGGAGAACAAGAGCTCAGAGGATCCAGGGACAGGATCCCAGGATAGGGAGGCAAAGAGTAGGAGAAGAAACAGGCTACAAAGCTGGAGCCTAAATTTCGGGTGCACAGTGGGAAGAAAGGCTGTGGTGCTGAGGTGCCCTGTTTGGGAAGGGAATGATGAAAGACTCATCTCTCTGTGTGTCTCAGAAGGCACTTTAAACACTTGATCTTCTTTGCAAACACAGAAAAACCTGTCCTTGGGCACTGCCAGGGATCCAGGGGCAGCCCCAGCTGCTCTGGGCACCCTGTGCCAGGGCTGCCCACCCTGCCAGGAACAATTCCTGCCCAATATCCCACCCAGCCCTGCCCTCTGGCACTGGGAAGCCATTCCCCCTTGTCCTGGAAATCCATCCCTTTTTCCAAGTCCCTCTCCAGCTCTCTTGGATCCTCTAGGCACTGGAAGGGACTGTGAGGTCTCCAAGCCTTCTCCAGACTGAGCATCCCCAGCTCTCCCAGACTGGCAGATGCTGGAACCTCTCAGAGCTGGTGTTTGCCATCTCATTGTTCCTGGGACATTTGGATGCCTGTTGGTCAGGCCTGAGTTGAGTCTTTATTTTTTTGTGTTTTGCTCTATGATCCATCAACGTTAATCCTTGGAATGTTCATCCTTGGAGAGAAACCAGCTTGTTTGTAAGTAGTGAGGTTTTAATGTACATCCAGGTAGAAATGTCCAGCTGGTTCTGGAACCAGGTCAGGTATCACAGGTCTTGAGCAGAAGGAATGGAAAAAGAATTTCACTGCTGGGATTATTCTCAGGATGGCTCAGGAGAAAAATAAGCATAAGCCTTCACGCTTGGATTGTGGACTAAATACTGGAAAGGAGGAGGCCAGAAGAAGGCATAGGTACTCATCAGAATTTCAGTCATATTTCACTTGCAAAATTATTATGTATCATGAAATTCACCCTCATTTCCCCCCTGGCTCTGTCTCCCATGTTTGCTGGTAGATGATGGAGTAGCAGACTTTCATTTAGCATTTTTCAGATATTTGTGTTAGTGAGCCTGAGACCTGTCTGAAAACTTTGGGTTTTTGTTTGTATGTTTGTTTGCTTTTTTTTTCTTCTTCTTCTTTTTAACTGATAGTCAGGATCTCCTGAGAATTCTCTGGGATTTCTAATGTTTTCAGAACTGCTTCTGTCTTCTTGCTCTGAATGTTGAGCCTGCCTTGCCTCTCAATTGCCTGACATGAGAGGCAGCTCAGGATTTTAATACCAGCTGTCAGCAAGAGGCTGAGGAGCATGCATGTTGGAGCACCAAGAAATGTGAATTTTTCAAATGTCTTTTCATTAAAAGTTCTTCAAATGTAGTCTCTGACCTTCAAGGAGAAAAGGGGAAGAAAGAGTCACCTGCCAGCACAGGTATGGAAACATTCTGAAGAGCCAGTCAGAAATGACACTGGGGAAAAAGTGGACACGGAACTGGCAGAGATAATTATGGGCAGCACATGTATGCACATTGAAGGAGTGGGCTTAGAGTCAACCACATTTTTCAGTTCTTTCCTATTTTTAAAGTCGTGTTGAGATAGAAACACACATAACAGAAAAATATGGATTTTTAAAATATGTCTAGAACTGATATGTAAACTTACTTTTGTCTTAGTGTTCTGTTAGAGTTACTGAAGGGGCTGAATTTCAGCTTTTAAAATCCCTACATGTACTATCCCCAAATGGCTAAAAGCTGCTGATTTTATTAATGTTCTCTGGCTTGTGCAGCTCTTGGTGGTTGAACTTGACCATTGTTTGAGTCTTGTCTCTGAGGTGCTCCATTCCTGGCTTGGCATCATATTTTTATTTTAAATTACAGAAGTTTTACTTGCTGAAGGATTGTAAAATACTCTGTGTTCTTCAACAAATTGGTATTAAATTAATTCAATTACAACCTCTTCCAGAAGAAGTGGCAGAGTTATGTGGTTTCACATATAAGGAGACAAAGCCCTTGTGTTGATGTATTGACAGAAACAATCTGGAGAGAAGAGGGAAAGTTTAGGCTTTTAACACATAACACCAGACATTTGCATGATTAAAGATTTCAAATCCTACATCCATCCAGAAAAAAATTCCATTTGAAGGAAAAAACAACATGTGTTCTACCTGACAATCCTCTAGGTGTAGGGCTGTCACAGAGTCAGAGTTTTTCCAAACTCTCTGCTGCCATGAATCATTTTATGGTGGATGTGACTAGTGTCCATGAATTCCTGGGAACTGTGCTTGGGCTGGAGCCAGCTGGGATTCTGAATGCTGGCTCTGCTCTGGCAAAGCCCAAGTCAAAGTGGACAACTATATCCCACTGAGAGTGAGATTGCCCTAAAGCTTCACAGGGGCTGTGAGAGATGACTGAGAGTCACAGAAGCTGACTTCAATAAATGCTGGTTTTAGAACCACCACAACAACCCAAAAAACCCCAGCCTCTGATTTGTGATGCTGATCATTGTGTGAATATTCACATGAGCCATGTTTGTCGATGATCCTCCTGCTGCTGAGGCTGTGAGAGCCCAGCACCAGGCAGGAAAGTCCCATCAGCTGATGTTCCACAGGAATTCATCAGCAGAGCTCTGGCACCCTGCTGTCACACAAGGACCCTAACATCCCCAGAGTGCTGTGGGTAGAGGTTTGGAATTTACTAGCCCTGGATATCGTCACCGTGTCACAGCCAAGGCTTGGTAACATGACTTCTAGCAGGAAAGGACAGAAGGGGTCTTAAAAACAAGATGACATGAAAATGAGATGAAATCTCCTTTACATCTTCACTTCTGTGAGTTATTCCTGGGTAATGTGCATGAACATTGGATAAATTTTCCATAAACAAATTCTTCTGTTCTTGTGTGTGGCTTAAGCTTCTTTTGTGCTTGGGTAGGAAAGAAGGTGGCAACAAGTATGTTTTCTGTTACTGTGGAAAGGGCCAAAGAACATTTTTTGCATGCCAGGAGAGCGTGTTCAGTGGCTTAATCGAGATTTCAGTTCAGCCCCTGGAGTGTCTCTGCAGAGGCCTGTGCAGCCCCTCCCAGCACAGGATAATACATCACTCACATGAAATCTTAAAAAAGAAAGGAACAAAAAACCACCAACAACCTCGGAAGTCATGAAGCATGAATTTTAGTTTCTCCAGAAGGTGAGATCTCCTTGCTGCTGCCCCAGATCCTTTCCCACAGTGCCACACATCCTCACTGTGTCCCAGCTGAAACCCCAGTTTTCAGCACACAAATGTGTGTCCCTCGAAGTTCCTGCATGGCATCCTCATCCCTGGGAGGCAGGCAGGGGCAGTATTCTGTGCTTGGTATTCCACTTCCCTGGCTAAAGCTTTTGTCCCTGTCCCACAGCATGCTGCAGCAGTACCCAGGAATGGGGCAGGAGATGGATGTGTAATCCTTGGAGGGGCAGTGAGAGTATTTGTGTGAGAGTAGACAGGAGGAGGATGAGGAGGATATGTTTATCTGAGCTGTTCAAAGTGGAGAAGCAGCACCTGTTCTGGCAGCTCCAGCAGGGAAAGATCTTCATCTCTTTTGTGGAGCAGGAGATCAGTGAGGGACAGAGACCCCATTGAAAGTCAAGGAAAAAGTGATGACTCTCCCAAAAGGTATTTTCCCTGTGATTCATGGTGATTTCAGCACCCCTTTTGTGGCTGGCTGAGATTATCATGAAGACTCTAAGGCACATGTCACTCATGTAGTACATGAAGACAGAAGAGCTTGATCCCATGCCTGCTGTTCATTTAGTTTCCAAATCAGAGCCGTGTCTGGTAGCAGCAGAGCTGTGCTGTGACAGGTCCTTTCCCCACCATCTCACTCTTACCTCACCCACACAAGGAAGCAGGATTTGGGTCAAGTGTTTATGAAGTCAGTCATCCATATGGATTGGATGTCTGGGGGAACATGAATGTTTAATCAGACGTTTGTTAGCAAGTTAAAGAGGCAACTTCCTGTGCCAAGCACTGAGCTGTTGAAACATTCCCTGCCTGCTGTCACTATGGCAACATCCAACAAATGCCTGCTTGGGTTATGTCAGCGTTGGAGCTGAAGAAAATCATCCAAGCCATGAATTCTGATCATCAGTGGCTGGACTGGAACCAAAGATAGTACTACCATTTTCCGAACCTCTTTGACTGACTGATAGGTTCCTTCAGGAGCTCTGTCAGTCATCAAGGAGCAGAAATGGATAGCACATCCATCAACCACAAGGACTGAATTTTAATTGCAGTTGCTGGGCAAAAATATTTAACTTTTCTTGAGTTGGCCTAAATATGTTCATTAAAAACTTAGTGAAGCATATATATATTTCAAATAGCAAAATACTCTGAGCCAAGTGCTTCTTCTGCATCACTTGCAATATTAATTTGGCTGGCTCTGCTGCTAGAGAGAATAGCAGCCAGGCTAGCCACCACAGAAAGTCTGTTTCTGCTGGGGTCCTTAAGAATTCCCTCATTTTCAGAATGGCAGTATTTCATGGCATATCCTAACAGGCTTAGGGAAGGTTTATCTAAGGGATTTCTCTGGCAGAGCCCTTCTTTCTCTAAGGGAGCCTTTTCTTCCCTACAACCCAGCATCCAGTTTAAAATCACACAGGAGATCTCAAACAAGTGCCTTTCCAGTCAGTGCCTTTTTCTTTTCTCCCTCATCCTCTGAGTAATTCTTTAGAAGCAGCTCAGGCAGAACCTTTCAGAGGATGTATTAAAGAAGGAAGATAAGTCCCCATGGCCTCCCTGTCCTTCTTCTTCCCCAAAGACCTGTGCTGGGTAAGAAGCTGAAGCTTAATGAATGTTTCCATCTCCCCCCACATCTGCAAGCTGCCTTCCTGCAGGAGACCATATGACTGACCCCATGAATGGTTCCAAGCACCAGTAGAACCTTTATACCATTCATCTTACATGCATTACACCTCAGCACCCCAGGTCTCTTTACCTTCAGCACTGCTCTCCTGTCCTACACAGCTAAAGTCAGTTAGGGAGGAGGCTCAACCACAGCCCCATTCCCAGTCACCACAAACCATGTGCCCACACCTTCCCACTTTATTCTTGGGAAGAATCTAGGAAAACACACAGCCTTTGGGAGCCTTATCTCCCTGAGAGGAGGGGAAATTGAAGGATCAGATCATCTGGGTAAGCACTGCCTGGTGTGGTGTAAAGCTGGCAGGTGAAGCAGTCACCTGGGTCAGCAGCAGATGTTGTGCTTTTGGACTCCATCTCTCACTGTGGCTTGTGAAGCTCTGAATGATTCACATAATTTGCAGCATACACAATTGCAAAAATTATCAGAGGAATCTTATTTTCAAATTTATATTGCCTATTGATTAATGAGACTGAGGAATCTGGCAGAGGTGCCTGAAGACTTTTAATGATTTTATCTTATACAACTCTAAATATTGATCCCTCCGTTTGTACCTTAGTACATGAAATTCTGTTTCTGGAAGGAAATTAATGGGTAGTATTTTATTGCCAGATAAATTTTAGAAAATTCTGGTTTAAGAAATTCTGTGTCATAACTTGTCCTGGCAGGATTCTGAGACCAAGTGGCTACTTTCTGTCTTATGAGTAGGATATGTAGGCACAAGAGCCATGCAGTGTCAGAGAACAACTAGTGCTGGCAGAAGTTGTAAAGGCATGCAAGTGCTATACATATTCTATATCCTGTGTCTTGGACACTTTGGGTTAATTGAGTATTAGTTATATTCTTGGATTGTACTGCAACCCTCATTCTTTCAATAAAACCCCTCAGTAGATTTGGACAATATCAAGCTGTTGATAACCTGTTTGGAAAAGCAGAAGATGAGGTTAAACAGAAGTGGGGTTGTGCAGACAATTTATCAGCCTGAATCAAATATTGCCTGCATGGTCTCTTGCCAAAGTCCTGTGCAGCTGAGAGGATCCTGTGTGCCAGCCACAGTGTCTGCTGTCCTGGTTTAGGGCAAATTTGGGGAGAAACTTCCGAATGGGGTCCCCTCTAGAAAGCAAATCCAAATGGCTCCTCCCCCAATTGGTTCAGGATAAAAGATTTTCCTTGGAGGAAAGTGGAGAAAATATGTTTACTTAACAGGCAAAGCACTTCCCAGCACACCAAATGAACAATACTAAAGAACAAAGCCTCTCTCTGCTCTGAGATGGCAAATCCAGCCAGTCCCTGCGTGGGTGCAGCCCTCAGTCCGTGTCAGCCCCTGGCTCTGGGGATGCCTGGGGGGACACAGGGAGAGCTCCCAGGGCTCTGCTGGGCTTAGTGCAGAGCAGGGCCAGACAGTTCCTGTTGTCCCTGAAAATCAGCCTTCTGATTTGTTTTGGTATAGTGGAGTCAGTGCTCATGAATTGTCAGATAAACAAGGATCATGTTTGCATTCCTTTGTAAAAGATATCACCTCATGGACTTCTCAAGTGAGCAGTGGAGATGGAGAGGTGGGAACTTCTCTGTCCAATCTCTGATCTCTGTCCAGAAACTGAGAGATACGAGGTCAACAATAAACTAGAGACTTCCTTTCTTCTTTTCTGCCTGAACCCCTGTTGTGTGTGTGCTGTGTGTTTCTATCTGTGTCACAGTAACAAGTTCCAAGGAAAAGGAAAAAAACCTCACAGTCCAGAGAACTTCTGTGCTTCAGCCAGCCAAACACTGACAAAAGGCAAAGGAGAGCTCTCTGCTGCCATCCACACTGCAGACAGCACAGGCTGAGTGTGTAGGAAAGCTGAAAACTCTGATCTTGATGGTCTGAAAACAACCCCTCAGACATTGCACCGCTTCTCCTTCACTCTCAGATCCAGTTTGGACGGTGCAAAACTTATTTCTGAGCTAAACAGATGAATGGGGATACAATTCAGCATCAACCCAGGACACATGCACTGCTGTTATCTTGTGGCTTTTAAGTGATCAGGAGGCAACTGTGGTCCGTGCTGGATATTAGACTGGTGCAGTAGGACATGTGGAAGTAAAGACATGAAGGAGCTGGAAAGTCATTTTGGTACAAGTGAAATGAAAATTACATATACTTCATCTATAAAGCCAAGCTAAACTGGCCTTTTAAGTAAATTAAAATTAAAGAGCCCACTGTGGAGTACTACTGGTTGCATAGTTGACGCATTTGAAAATGACTGCATAGTCTTTAAAATGCCTGTTAAAAAAGGAAAACTTCTGGAAAAAAATTTAATAGTGCTTTAAGTACTTTTTCTGCTAAGGAATAACAATGTTCAGCCACACATAGCAATGTTCAGTTACAATGTTAAAATGCACCTAGTTAAATAAAGACCTCTTCTGTTTCCATGGGAGTAAACTAACTTTTTTTGTCATTGCTATGACCTGCAATTGCCACATTTTTTCAGAAGTAACCTGAAAATGAGCTGTTGGTACGTAGCCTTTTGGAAAATAAGGCTGATTACTTGATTGCCTACATTTTGGCACCCATATTGAACACCCCTGCTAATTATTCTAAGCACTTAAGACAATCATTCCCAGAGGACGTGACTGAGACAGTACAAAGCAATTCGAAGCTGTGTCTCAAGGCAAAACAATTTCTTGTTATTTTCATGAAAACTTGATGATGATAGTGAGTGGTTTGTGAAAAGTGGCAATGGAAAACACTTCACAGTGTTCTCACCAAAAATTTGAAAAGTTCTGATCTATGGTCAGTGTAGCAAGTTCCAACCTCCTTTGATTATGGCAGTTGGAATGCTGAGGTGAGCAAAGAGTTTTATTTGTATCTGAATGTTTGTGTGGACTTATTTTACCTCTTCAGGAAAGGTGGACAATGAAATAGCTGTATTGTTGGTTTTGGAAGACAAGACTGAAAATCATTTTATGCTTTTCAGGTGGATAAGGCTCAAATCCTGGTGTTGTGGGGTTTTTAATCAGTGTCTGTCTGTCTGTCTGAAGAGATTGGGAAACCCTTAGGTTAACTTGTTCCATGCTGGTCAGACCACTGCTGTTCTGGTTCCTGTGTTGATGGAGGTGCCCAGCTGGGATGCAGTCACTGTACTGTCCCTCTGAATTTGGGGTTAATGGAACAGGGAACCTCCTCAGCCATCACAAAGAACCCAGTGTAAAGAACCTGATTTTTAAGGAAGTGCCTCTAGCAGTGGTTTGGCCATCCTGGCACCCAGAGAGTGTATTTTATGAGGGAAGATGTCAGAAGAACAGTCCAGTCAAATCTCTCTGAAGGTTTCCATAGATCTGGTGGCATTAAACCCTTTGCAGAAGTTCAGGGAAGTTTGTTGTTGGTGCCCCACAGAAGAATGGTGATGACCAGGTGCAAAACCCCTTGATCTGCATAACATCTTCACGAGAATTACATAGAGGAAACATAGGGAGAAGTAAATAACTAAATGTATGATTTGTGGACTTATATTTTTGACAGACATGTGAGATTTACATAGAAAATACATTTGGCTGTTGGTCTGGGAACATGAGATATGTTTATTTTACTGCACACCACTCCTACATGATGGCTGTGTACTTGTACTCTGATTGCTGTGGCAGCATTTAAATTGAAAGTTGAAGAAGGATCAAAAGCATCTGTTTTTTCACCTCAATCCAAGCACTGAACAAAACCATTGGTGCATCATTTCACTTCTGTGAAGTTCTGCTGTGTTTCTCTTGGTTACTTTGCTGGTGCCATGGTCCTGCCTGATCTTCCCTCCTGGCCATGACCTAGGGCTGAATTGTTGTTTTCTGACTGACACTTGGGTACCCTCTGCCTTATCCCTAATCCTCAAACATTGTGGTTACTGTGTCCTGGCCTGATGCTCAGTCTGTTTGAGAGACAAAACACGAGGTGTCAGAGAGAAAAGGGAGAGTAGATAAGGAGCAGAGGTGAGGTGAAGGTGAGGAAGCAAAGGGTTTTAGCACAACTACCAGGGAGCTGGAAAACTCTTGTCAAGAAATTCACCAACAAAACCACAGATGGAGGCAGCAGCCTAACCATCAATTTTGTCCAGGAATAAGGCTTCCAAGAGCACATGTCTTACAACCCTAAGCTTCTGAGACAAATTGCAGTTGCAAATGGAAAATAAGTTAATCAAGTCACCTTAATTGCTCTTTAGTTATGTTTTGGGGCCCTTTCAATTCACAATGAAAATTTTCATGGAATCCCAGTGTGATATGATTACTGTATTAGTTATTAATTCTACTTCATACCGAAAGTCATACGTCACCAAAGTGGGGGCTTGAGTGAATGCTGAAGATGTTTCTTACACTTTGTGTTTGTCATGCTTTGCAATTCTGGATTATTCACTGTTGTACATAGTGCAGAGTTTGTATTTACATTGAGCTCCTGTCCCTGCCAGGGTGTTACTGCTGCTTTTCCATCTTGGTGCACAGTCCAGAGTGCTGACTGGGGAACACACGCAGCCTTTTGTATTTCATCAAATTGCTATTGAATTCTGTTCAGATGGCTGACCACTCCATCACAGGCAAATGACACAGCATTCTCCAAAGCCTTTCTAAGTTAAATAGGATTGGTTAGTGACAGGGCAAAATGTAAATGCCTGTTAGGATTTTTTCTAAGTGCAGTACACTTAAAATTACTGTCTGACTGGAATAAGAGCAAAAATTATAGATGTGACTTGAGCCGTCATTAACTATTTCTATTAGTTATTAAATTAATTATTAAGCAGTCCTCTATCATTTTATGTAATAGACACCTCAACCATTTGTTTTGGTGTATCATCTGTGTTTTATAAAACCATTTTCCTACAATTTACATGTCACTCACAAACAAATGAGGTTTGTCCCTGGGAAACCTAAGAAGGAGGCTGAGAGATCATGGCTTGTTATTACAGTTAAGGAGACAGTTCTGCTGGGGTGAATCAGCCTGGTGTCGGGGGAAGGTGTGTGAAAAACTGGTGGTGGGGGGGTGAGGTGTTTCGGGTCCTTTCTCTTGGTTGCAGGTATTTTATTGGTGGTGTTTGCAGGGAAGATTGTTTCAGGTGTAAAGAATTAAGTGCTTTTCTGCTGTTGCCGTGGCTTGTTTGTAGACACTGAATATTCTACTCAGTAACTTCCCTAGTACAATTGCTTTATATCCATGTGAATCTGTTTTTATTAAGGTTCTCCTTTTCTTTTACACACCTGAACATTGTTTAATATGCTCTGGCATTTCCTATTATTTCAGTTAAGCACTCATTATTCAAGGAGTTTCCTTTGCAGTCCTCAAGCCTCCCTCTCCACATGGGTTTGGGGATTGCTCTGTATTTCCACCACGTAAAGAAAGGTATCCAGCTGATGACGTTTGGTTTGTTTTACTCTCCCTTTTGTATCACTTCCCAGGAAGCTTCTCAAACCTGTTCCTTTGATCTGCTGTTGCTCTTAAATTCTGTCCTCAGATACGTGTGTATGGCTTCAGCTGAGAGCCAGAAAAACCCACCACGTGTATCAGACACCGAGAGTGGGGCCCAGGAGGAATCCTTTTGAAGCTGTTTCACTGACACACTTTTTGTAGTTCTCAACCAGGATGCAACACAGTGCCACTGAACAGACACATTACCAGTGCTGCACAGACTTCCTGGGTCAGTCTTACTGGTGCCAGCATCTAGGGAGCTGGGAACAAAACTGTCTCCTTCATAGGAAGTAGGTAAGTGTAATTTTGTTTGCATGTTCCCTAAATTCTTAAAAGACAGTGGAACAAAATGAAATGGTCAGAAGATGCTTTTATTCCTGGATGTCTTGGTTTGAAAAGACAGGTATCTTCTAGGGAAGGCAGAAGTCTCCCTTGAAATGGAAAATGTAAACCCCTCCCTCCGAATTATTACATTTTTGAAATTAAGGGGCTCTCAAGCAAAGATTTGGGGATAGGAATAACAGTTGTTTATTAGGAAAATTAAGATAAAAGTGCGGTAGTACAAAGAAAAGAGAAACCCACTGACAGAGTCAGAATCCCCCCTGTGGGTCAGGGTGTTGGCAGCAGAGCCATTCCAGGGGCTGCAGCCTCCTGCAGGGGCAGAGGGGGCTCTGCTGGAGCAGGGATCCTGCAGAAAGGGGGAGATTTCCTCTGAAGGTCCAGTGCTGGTGTAGATGGGCCTGGTCTTCCTCTGGGAATCCAGTGGAAAGGCTGACTGCAGTGTTCTGAATCTCAGATTGTATCCAGGTAGGATGCTTGGCTCATATCCCTGGATGAAGCATCTCCCAGTGGGATGGTGTCAGTTGATCAGCCATGGAATGAGACTCAGTGGCCCCTCAGCAGAAGAGATCTCTCTGGAGAGAGGATGGGTCCTGGAAGAGATTAAGAAAAACTGCCCCAGCTGTTTTTTAACAGCTGCCCCATGAACAGAGGATATCCCCAACCCCCACCCCTGGTGTTACGAGGGATGGGTCAGGGAAGAGATAAAGAACATTGCTCCACCTGGTTTCAACAGATGGTGATAGAAGACATACTTCTGGTTACATCTTTCATTGCAGCCTGAGACACTAGTATCATGCACAGGTACTCTGGGAAATGACCTGACTCAGAAATCCTGGAAAAGCTGCTTCTTTAGAGAGTTTTCCACTGACAAGTGTGCTTATTAGGTATGATGCTGTAATCACATTTTCTGCTAGAAGCCAAAGTTCCCCTTTTTTTTTTTTTTTCCCCACTAAGTGAAAGGGAACACTGCCTGGATTTGATTTGGAAAGAGTCAATCACCTCCATCTTCATGGAGTGTGATTTGATTAGGATGATGTAGAAGTTGTCACAGACATGTCTGGTGGGGTTGAAAGGTAAATTTAACTGGTATTTGGGACCTACAGACAAGCAATAAGATGAATGCTCCCTGCAGAGGCTTTATGCAGTTGGGGCCCCTTCCTTCTTGAGCAGCAAAGAGGTGACAGTGATTCCACAAGGTTAAGGAAGCTTCACAGTGAAGGTTTGTGTGTTTTTCCTGGTGAGAGTAAATAATCATGGGATCAAGGCTTATCATATTGATGGAAGGGAAAAAACATGTGTTCACATACAAGGAGGCTCAGCTTCTCTGCCTGGAAAGCCCTTTGTAGCTTTGGGAAATGTTCCTCCAAGGCTCTTGGAGTCTCAGAAGCAGCACTGCCTGCAGGAAGAAATGGGATGTTATAGGGATATTCTCTCTGTAAAGTACCCTAGGAACCTGTCTGCTATCCCTGTGTTTGGGATAGCCCACAACTCCAGAGCCAGTGCTTTTATTGTGCTGAGATTTATTGGCTTGGGAAATGAACTCCTGTGACCCTTTAGCAATGCAAAAGCAGAACATTTTTATAATTGTGAGTTCATGCTTTATGTGGGATCAGTACCTATGCTTGAGCTTGCTTTCAGAGATGGAAAAGCAACCCTGAAGCTTTACTGTATTAAAAATTGGTGTCTGAAGAAGGCTGTTCAAACGTTCCTTTATAAATATATACACATAAAGCTAAACATTTCCATGAGAATGTTTTTCAAAAATATGTTCTCTTGGTATCTTGAGTAATTACACCAATCTGCATGCAGTTTATTTCTGTTTGTCTTCCAGTAAATCCACCAGATTCTTCCATCACAATCCCATGTCAGTTTTTTGGGTCTAATATTCTGTGGCTTCAGAATTATCACCCACATGTATATTCCAAAACTGCAATTCTACTATAAAGTCATCCTGCAGGGAGCACTTGAGGCTTTCATGACCTCATTTACACAGCAATAAATTCCCAAATCTCATTCAGCCAGTGTTTTCTCTGTGACTAAATATTTCAGTCACCCATCACAGAGGACAATTTTCTGAAGTTAAAGTGGTATGGGAATAACTGATACAATTAAAGGTATAATAAACTATTAAAGTAGAACAAATGAACTGGTGCTTTGGTGAAAAAAAGACAGTAAGTTGTAAAAGCTATTGTTCCTAATTGTAGGAGTGGGTGTTTCTCCTGCTTGGCCCAAATTACTGCTCTGTACAATCTTCAGTGCTGGGGCTAAGCTTGGAATGGCAGCTTTCTTTTAATTTATGGGTTCCATTAAAGGCACCAAGCCTTCATTTAAAAGGGGAATTCCATTGTAAACTCCTGTTTCCAAAATAAGAATCCTTGTATTCTTTTTCTGTTTTCCCTGAATTGCACTGAAGACATATCACTGCATGTCTTCTGAAAAGTGAATTGTTCTCAGTGGCAAGGCAATTTCTGAGAACTGTTGAGGCAGATTTTGAGGTCCTTTCATGATCCCAGCTTTCCAGAAAGCTTCCTGTTTAAAAGGAAAGGGGGTTTGTGTGGTCATTGCTAAAGGAGCTCTTTGTTGGAATTGCTGCCAATGCAGACATTTGAATGGTAATTGATCAAAATTAAATAAAACACCATGAAAAAGTGACGGGGCATTTTGTCTTGCTAAAATTCATTAATCCAAGTGTAATAGCTGTAGCTTTTAGAATATACTCACCAAAACTAATGAAAGCACAGTTCAGAGAGATGTGGTTGCTTTAATTGCAGAACCTGTCTTAATGGTTAGGTAGTCAGTAAATGCATTTTTATTCAAAGCAGACAATCTATCAGAGTCACATTTGATCCTATCTTTCTTGGGTAACAGTTCAATGTGTCTTTGGACCCAAAGCTCTCTGAAATGTTCATAAAAGAAGGAAATACTTGGATTGGAAAATGAAAAGGGTTTACTTTATTTTTTGGAAACGGAATTTTCCTTTTATCTTTACACAAACCTAAAGGAGCCATGTGAGTTTATGTGACTTTTAAAATTGAAGAGTCTTTTACAAATTAAGGCTTAAATTCTCCCAGAAAATATACCAAACATCTCAAATCCTTTATCATATCATATATTGCTTTTTCTGTTGGTTGTTCTTTAAATTATTTACTTGTCCTCCTCAGTACTTTTCTCTTGGGTTGGTTAATACCAAGACTGCTGGGTGTAATAGAATCATTGAGGTTGGAAAAGAATTTAACATCACAGTGTGAACACTGAAAAAGGAGGAGGAGAAAATAATGATTAGTGTAAGATATGGTCTTCATGATGTATGCATTAAATTTTGGTTAGATAATTAAACTGAAGGTTAAAATTTATCAAGTGTTCCCATTTCCACAGTTGCTGCACAAGCTTTGACACAGAATCCACTTATTTTTGAGCCAAGCCAACAGATCTTGGGCATGCTTTGCTCATCACAATATTTTAGCAGTAGCTTTTTATAAAAAATTATTTAAACACTTAGTAAAGTACGTTGTGTGAAAATTGTTTAAGCTTTGTTTGGTTTGTTTTGGCAATGTGGGATGCTTGCAACCTGTCATAGTTGTACAAGAGGTGAGGTAGCTGAGGAGGGAAAAGACATCCTCTATATTTAGCATTTGATCTGGGAAATGACATAATAACCCATCAGCTCTTCAGGCATCAAAAACGGTGTGATGATTCCAGCATCCAGGTGTCTCTGGGGAATGCCAGTTAACTGACAAATTTTGTTTCTTTCATATGAACAAATAAATGCTGAGTATTTTTAAGAAACCCTGGCAACATGTTCTCTCTTGCTTGAAAACAGTCTTGGAATAACTATAATACTTATTAATAAATTCTGATTGCTTTATAACACATTCATAATCTTCTGTTCTTTAGAAAAATAATGTTGTATTTTGTAGGCCTGCAGGGTACTGTTAATGCTTTGTGTTTGGTGCAATCTGAAAAGGTAAGACTTTACAAAATAAATCCAGGAGAAGAGCAGAGCTGTCAGTATCTGATAAATGTGATGTGCTTTGCTAAAGAAGAGAATGATGTCTATATTTTGTTCCTGACTAGTTAGGTTTGGTGTCATGGTTGTGAGGGGCCTGAAAAAGAGGCTTGCTGGAATTTTTTATTGTAATATCTCAAAGTGAACCCTCCCATGGTAACAGATGTTCTCCACCAGGGATGTCAAAGCTCTGCAGTGGATATCCTCTTGGCACTGGACCCCTGTGCTGCCTGTCATTGCTTCAATTCAAATTTTGGAAAGGTGTTTTCTGTAGAATTTACAAAAGCCATGCTTATTTTCAACACTGAGCTTAAGATAGTCCGTGGAACTTGTCCCTTATTTTTTAGGAGAGAAATACTCTCTTTTAGATTACCCTCTTCAATCTGCAGCATTTTCTTGGGTAGAGAATATGAAAACACTGAGCTCTGGGCTGAGCATGGGGTCAGTACCCAGGAGAGCTGTCAGAACTGCCTTTAGCAGGGATTTCAGGGCATGAGTGATCCCTGTGGAGCCCTGTGAGGGACCTTTCCCCCACACTGGCCAGTGGATGGTCACACAGACGGGGCACAGCCATCTCTCAGCCCTTCCATTTTCCAAGTGCTGGACTCATCACTCCAATCCAGGATTAGGGAATACAAAGCTGATGGGGCCTGGGTCTGCTGGTCTTCATTCAAGGAGAGGCCCTCAGAATTTGGATAAGTCTATGAACAGGTTTTCCTTTCCCACCCATTGCTAGAGGTGGAGGAAACCAATGCCTGGATCAGGACACTGTTCATTTCCTGGGCTTCACGGAGCCATTGGAGATCCGAATTCCTTTAGTCACCAGTGAAGCATTTTGCTGATCCAAGTGTCCTCAAGACTTTCAGCATTCTCTATCTCTTCAGATCTCGTCTTCAGTGCTATTTTGTTCAATGGTTTTATTCAGGCTGGGTCAGTTTCCATGGTGTTTGGGATATTTTTTCCTGCCATCTCAAGCTGTAGTTTTATTGTTCATCAGCACTCAGCAACGAGCTGAATCTCCTGACTGTCACTAAGATGTTGTCACTTTGGTTTTGACTGGCATTGTACTAAGCCCCTAGGAAATTTCCATACTTGACTCTGTCAAAGCAGCATTGTCTGTGCACAGTGAGGTACAGTTTAAAATGTTATTAATATAACAGCCCAAAGAAACTAATCTTTGACTACAACATTTCATTTGTTCCCTCTGCATTAATCAAGACCTTCACATAGCTGTAAAGCTTGTTTTGGTTTACAGAGTCTCCCTATGCCTTAATCAAGGCCTTTACACAGCTGTAAAACTTGTTTTGGTTTACAGAGATCACAAATTTACGTGTCTTGCATTCTCTCTGCTTATATATTTTTATTTTTTTTTTTAGTGAGAGTTAAATTTCCTTTTTCCTGAGATATGTTAATCTTTAAACTAATTTAATATTATATTTGCCATTGTTGTATGCCTTGGAATGACACTTCTTTCACTTAAAGAATCTTTGAGGCATGAGGTTGCTTTGACATCTTTTCTCCCAAAGCTTTTTCCTGAGCAGTTTAGTCACTTACAGGAGAGCAAGGAGAGCACAGGGTGCTTGAAGGCAGGGAAGCACAGTATTCCCTTTATCCTTGTTGCTAACTCTCTGCTCACAGTGCTGTCATTCCTACAGTCCAGGGGTTTAAGTACCTTTCTGAGTGTTCAATAGGCTAGTCTCTCTGTCTTTTCTGGGAAACAAATGTTAAAAAAAACCCCAAACTAGCACTTTTTTCTTTTTTCTTTCTTTTGTTTTTTCCTTTTAAAAAGGAAAAAAAGGTGATTTAAACCTGTTCAATTTAGTGGTGCCACATGCATCAGTGACAATAATATTAATTGGTTTAAAAATGTAAAATGCTATAGTGGGAAGCAGTAATATAGTTAGCCAGTCATTTATAACAGTGCCTTACTCTGCTATATCTCTCTGGTATTCTTGAAGTCACCATACTGGAATAGTGTAAGAAGAAATCTCTTTGATTATTTGTGGATTATTTGTGGGAAGTTTGGGTTTCCCTGTGCTTGATGATTCTTCAGGCTTCTTTCAGAAGTTCATAAAGGGAAATACTTGGGCAGCTTCATCACAAACCTATGGCAAAGTTGGGATGCTGTCACACTCTGCTGCATGGTCTGGTTCATAAGCAAACTCTGCATTTGGGAAAACAAATCTCAGTGGCAGAGAACCCAATATGTAGTCTGGTTTTCAGGCCTGAAGTTTCTGGGTTTCTAAAGCTCTGGGTTTCTGATGTTTTGGTTTGCTGAAATTCTTTTCTCAGGAAAAGAACATAAACACCAGGACATTGTTTTTGTAACAATCTTCATGTTGTGAATTCTTTCTGTAGGAGGGATTTTCTTTTGCTGTCCCTCTGGTTTGACCAATGTGGGTGAAGAGGTTTGTCTTTCTTTCACCAATCACTGTGGTCTGTAGAAAATTGTATATATAGGGAAAATTCCCTAAAAATAGATTTATTCATTCTTCACACAACCTTGAAAAGAATCACAAGAGTCTGTGTGGTGTGTTGTATTCCACAACGACAACCAGTGTTATCAGCGTGAGGTAATCCTAAATTTGGGGTTGTCAAAGGCTTAGCTGTCAGGTTATTTGGAACTTCACTTTCCTGAATAGTTCTCTGTGAACTCTCTGCCTGTGTTTGAATTCTGAGAGAAATGGTTTTGAAGAAAAAGGGAAAAATTTTGGTCAAAGCTGCATGTCCACTGAAGCAATTCCTGCTGGCTGCCCTGTGGTTGGTGTGGCCCGGCTCAGATTCACACTGCTTCCCAGCAATGAGGGAATGGCACTTGCCTCTGTGCTTGTGTTCAGTGGTGTCACCTGGATGGATCTGAAAGGTGACCTGAAGCAGCCACTGTGCTCAGAGCCACTGCCCTGAGCCACTGCAGCTGCTGTGGGTGCTGTCAAAAGCAGAGCAGGAACAGCTCTGCTCTGGGAATGGGATTTTCCACTGCTGCAATGGCACAGGAACTGGAGCTGATAACAGGCTGCTCTAGCTGGCACTCACCCCGTGTTTTTGCTGTTCATGGGTCATGTTTAGTTGTTCAGTAAAGCAAATTGTTAAATGTTTTATTATCAGTTTCATTCCTTCCATTTGCATCACACTGAGAATTTGCTCATGACAACTGTTGATCAGAAATCTTAGTGTTTCTCTCATCTTTCCTCTAATATAGTGACACAGAACTTAAAAAGAATACAATGTTCTTAGTCATATAAAGTGGCAGTGGCATCCTGCCTTTAAGTGTCAATGCCTTTCCCCAAGCTGAAGAAACAAGAATTTTTCCCCTTCTGTCATTCTCGAAGTTATCTTCAAATCTTGCATTGATTCATTACATATTTGTGTGGTACTTGTTCTACTGTCCCTTCGCTGACTTATTTTTTTCAATCTCAGAAGAGCTCTTGTACAGATAATGCTGCATACAGTTTCCCTAAAAGGCTATGCAAGCCACTGTGAAAGGATTTTGCAGAATCATGCTATAAATCCCTTGAATAGATGCTATTGATTTCTGAAGAGGACTTGCTGAAAAAGGAATGTGCTGCTCAGGTCTTCAGAGGTGTTACTAAAAGGACAATAGCACTGGAGAAGCAACAGCAGGAGAAAATCGATTCTCTGGCTATTTTTTGTTTGTTCTCAACGAGATTATATGGGGGAGAGGAGATGGATTGAGCTATATTATTTCAGCAGGGCTGAAAGTTGCTTTCTTTTTGTGTTGAGTTATTTGATGTGCCTGAAATCTGTCAGAGCTGAGGTTTATTGCTGGGTATATGTGGCAAACAGACTCTGCTGATCAGGCTCTTTACCTGGAGTGTGTGAGCAGTGGTTCCTAGTGAGCACACATCACCTTCATCAAAGGAGTTATCCAGCCATGTGCCAGACTTACTCCAGGGAGGAAGGAGTTTGTCTTATTCTGCCACCACTTCTGGTTTAAGACCAGGCTCGTGTATTCTTCTGCTATCAGGTTGTGATTTTTATTTTTTTTTTTTTTTAATGAAAGCATAGGAAAGGAATTGTGTTTGTAGAAAGTACCTGTACTATTCAGAGTTATCCTTTCATCAGGCCAGCCAGTGGCTGGTATTCACACTTGTATGCTGACAAATGACAGGAGGAGAGGAAAAAGAAGAAATTGCTGGAAGAGAAAACAGAGGAAGAACCCAGGAAAACTATAGGCTAGAAACCCACCATTACTTTGTTTAAAAACATCTCTGATGAGCTGTAGACTGGAGCTGTTTTCCACTCTCTTGTTTTGAGAAGCAGTAAGTCCTTGTTCCTCCGTGCCAGAAACAGCAAAGATTTTTAAATTATTTTAAAATCAAACTGAAGTTTGCTGCTCTTTTCATTTACCTTTTTCCCAGTTGTTCTCAAGCTCAGTAGTTATTGCACTTCTTCCTTCATCTTTGGAAAGACAGTGCTGTCCTCAAGGAATATCAAAGAGATGTGTTCTACCTGTTTCCTTTGTATTATGTTCTTTACATCATGTATTTGGGTATGTGTCTATATGAGCAGATTTTTGAGTGTATTTTAATTTGTGGTCTTTGGGACTAGCAAGAAAATAGCACCTTTAAAATACTTCTTAAAGATCTACAGCATTTGGGAGTCTATTTTCAGAGAATGGAACATTTAAAATCTTGAGGAACCCTTCTCTCCACTCAAAAGCTCCTCATGATATCTCTAGGCTTTTCCTTAGGCAGGATCCACTAGAAGAGCAGTGTTGCAGTTCACACTGAGAATCCAGTTTAAAATGCTGGTGTTTCACAGATGATTTTGTCCATCTCTAATCCCTGGCTGTAGTAATATAAGAGGAAGAATCAGGTTTTTTCTTGTATAAAAACTATCCAGAAAGCTTTTCTCTTTTATAAACAGCTGTCCTGTAACAGCTTTCTTGAAAATATCAATCTGCTCTCAGATTTCTACCAGATTTCCCCCCAAGATATTTTTTTCCTTTTCTGTCCTCTGAAGTTTAGCAGTCTTACTTCAATGCTAGCAATATACAGACTTTGTTCTGAGTCCTTTCTTCCCCCATCCTCACCTGCGTACACTTTATAAAAGTATTTTGAGTGGAAAACAGTTTTTTCAAATGATGTTATCTTGATTTTTGTCTTTTTCTTTTATATATTCTCTGTATTCTCTACACACACACACACACACACACACACATATATATGTAGCTTTGTAGTCTTGTATTGTAGCTTTTTAACATCCTAACTGTGTCTGGCTTGTGATTCTCAGACCAGAGACATTGCAACTTGACTCAAACCTGCTCTGGAAGGAAGCAATCCATTTCCATTGCCACACCCCATGAAGGGACTCTGAACCACAGAAGGGTTTTCTGAATTTGCCACCTCTTCAGAACAACGAGAGGTTTCATTGTTTAATGTTATTCAATTTCTCATGTTTGTGAGCACTTTGCCTGTCAAACAAACAGTTTTTTCCGCTTTTTTCAAAGGAGATCATCTCCTGAACTGGTTGAGGGAGGGGCTGCTGAAGTCTGCTTTCTAGAGGAGACCCCTTTGGAGGTTCCCTCCCCAAATTTGCCCTAAAGCAGGACACAGGTGTACATCATGCTCCCAAACCCAGCTCCTTTGGCCATCTGTCCCCTAACATGTCACAGTCGTCATTCCCATGCTTCCTTGCAGGTTGTCCCGTGGCATTTCCCATGGGAGCTGGATACCTCTGAGCAGGCTCACATAAGATGCAGAGTCTGAATGTGGCTGACAAACTCCAGAATTTTGCTGATATCACGATCTTTGTACTATAAGAAGCTGCATCTGGCCTTGATGCTTTTTCAGCCCTAAAATCATAAGCCAAACAAGATTAAAATGATGAAAAGTGGTTACATTTATTGATGGTCATCCAGGTATACTTATGGCAGAATGCACATGATATAGGGCTTCAGCACTTCATACATTTAGGAAATTAGCATAATTGACAAGAATCCCCAATTTGAAATACAGTTACTGAAGTAATTCCCCTCTTGGTTTGGTCCCCTGTTGAAGCCTCCACCTTGATTCTAGTCCCACATTGTTTATGCCTGCATAGATGGGGATGTTGTTGGTTCACTGAAGAAGCAAGATTAGAATAGGATTTCAGCAATGTGTTTTGTCTAATGAAGTACTGGACTTAGCTTAAGAAACTATATGACTCTAAAATAGTGGTCTATAGAGTTACAAATATCTAAAATATTATATATAAAGCAAAACTCTTTTGGCATCAGCCTTACCAATGCCTTTGCTCTTACCAATACCTTTGCTCTTCTAATGACAGTCACATCCTGATGAAAATGTGCATTTCAAATGGCTTTCCCTTGTAAAGGGAATTTTTCAGATTTCCACATCACCTTTCAGAAAAAATGAGTGGAGGTGAATCCTGGATCCCCTGCATAGACCCAGGAGCAGGAGCCACTTGAGCTTCCTGAGTGGGTGCTACCTATGGAAATGGATTTTTGCCAGGGTTAGATGCCAAACTGCTGTTTAGGCTCCTGTTGCAGTGTCTAATGCAGCCTTGGCTGTGGGGTTGTATTGGGTTTGTGAACAAAGTTTCACGACACATTTGTCCTCTGTCTGCTGTTGCTTGCTGTTTGTGTGATTTGGGATAGTTTCTGGAATTTCCTGCTCCTGCTTCCTCTGATTGCAGGTGGGTATGTGGTAGGAATGTGTCTGCCTTGGAAATCAAACCTTGTCCCACCTTGCAGCAAGTATCATCAGTGGAGCTGTTCTGTCATCACGTTTGACAGCATAAAGAGCACTGATTGCATCAAAGATGATTCAAAACTTCCTCATAGTCATAGGTGACAGGAGCTGGAGATTTTTTTCAGATTTTGATCTGGACTAAAATTGTCATGATACACTCACTCTGGAAAGCAGAGTCAGATTCCATCTACTTTTTAATGAACTTGCATATCTGCAAAGAAATACAAATACAAATACAAATAGAATTGTGTGGAAAACCTAATTTTTAGTGTGTAAACATATACATGTGATTGACATTTGGACTGAAACTGGTTTTAGTTTTATGGGCCACATACCTTCAGAGAAAATCTAATGCTGTTGATGAAGGTCCTTATATGACAACTTTTCTCCAAAGGATGGGCTTTAGTCCAGTCGGAAATTTGATACAGTAGCTTAATTACAGAGAGTAAAATAATAGATTTAGTTTATAAATAGTCTCATTTCCATTTGTGGTGGAAGGTTTACATGTAACTCTTGAGAAATATTTATTAAAAGCCACCCCAACAACACACACAGAGCCAACACTGCATCGGTGGACTGATTTTATGCTTTATGCTAAGTTTTGAAGTTATGCTTTCTTTTCTGGTTATTTCTCTACATGCAGCTTCCAGCATATGTCACAGCCACACAAAAGCTGCTCCTGATGGCCTCTGATCTGAAAACACTGCAGCAGGAAATCTCCTCTGGTGATTTATTTGACAGAACGAGGTGAGAAAGGAGAGCTCTTCTTCTGCATTGGCTCCTGGCAGTAAATCTGTTACCCATGTTATGCCTAAACTATAAACTGGATGAATTCTGAAAAGTCAGTGCTGACCCCTGATCTGGAAAAGTGAATGTGGAGGAAAGTCATGTGGAATCACTGGAACTGGAGGGAATGGCATCTTGGGGAATAGGATTTGGCAGTGACTCCACACTACATCTCCTAAATGCTAAATCTGAACGTTCTTTTCCAGGCTAGGGATTAATTTAACTCTGCATGGCTTTATGATAACCAACTGCTGCAGTGTTTGTGGCTATGTAATCATCCTGACTGGATCTCACTCTGGCTGATTGCCTCACTGCTGTCCCATGGGTAAGGAATATGCCTGCTTCCAAAAGCAAAAACCAGCAGAATAAATAGACATAAACAATGTTAATATATAGAAATATATTATTTATAATTATATAGGTGTTGATTATAGCTGCTGCCTTTACAGAAATTGTGAAAAAAAAAAAAAAAAAAGAGGTAATGGAATTAATAAGTAATTGTTGAGCTGTTTTGGTTTGTCCACACCCTTGATTTGATTTGTCCATACCCTTGACTTGATTCGTACACACCCTTGATTTGATTTGTACATATTCTTCCACACCTTCTCTCCAAAGACAAGGTGCTGCTTCCTCAACTTGCTTTCCTCAGCTATTTTTTAAAGGTTTAATGAATCTTTTGAAAACATACAGGTGAACCCCAGTGATCTACAAACAGAAAGTTGAAATCCACATCTCTGAGTGCCAGAGCACAACTGACTTCTTGTATGCCATAAACTCTTCCAGGGTTGCATTTGAACCAGAACTTTTCTTTAGACACTCCAAATCCTCCATCTGGTACCTTGTATTCAGAAGGGACAGAGGGAAGACTGAGTTTGATCTCCTATATTTAATGGGCTTGAGTGGGATTGTACATCTCTGTTGCTTCACTCCCTTCAGTAAAGAGCACTTCACTGCATCTCCAAAGCAGCTGCTCCTTTGTCCTTGATTGTGTGTTCTCCATAACATGGCAGTCTAGACTTAGATCTCCTGCTTCAAGAAAGGTATGGGGCTTTTTTTAGGGCATTACAGTTCAGGGCTCAGTGGGGATTCTTCCATCACTGGATAAAATCCTAATGCTTAGGAAACCAGTGAAGGTGCTACTGCCAACTGCAGCCAGGCCTTGGTGACACATACAAGTTTTAAAACAAATTTTGAGTTATCCTCAGTCTTTTGCAGTCATATTCCCAGAAATCTGTGGTTTAGCTTCTCCCAGGAACATTAAGAATAGGAAGCTTCTTTCCTTAGGAGCAAAGTTGGCAGAATGATGGAGCCTGTATATGATGGTTTCAGTAAGGGAGATCCACCTTCCCTCACTTTAACTGCTGGCATTTCTCCAGATTAGTGGTGCAATTCTTTCCCTCCTGCCCCTGTTTCTGTTCCATTTCTGTCTCGCTGCATCTCTTTCCTGCTCCAATCAGCTCGGGGTTTTTCATCTTGTTTTGTGAATCCAGCAGCTGCTGGCATCCTCAGAACCACTGAACTTTTTCATCTTGAGTTGTAACTTTTCCCATCTGTGCTGTTGGTTAACAGGGTCTCACTTTACCATTCCTCTACTTGTGTGCTCAGTGTTTGTGCAGTGATTGTTGTCGTTTTATGTTTGTGCTGCTGTAACATTCAAAAACACCACGAAGATGGAGGCCCAGTCAAGCCAGCACTTACAAAGCCTAAGTAAATGAGAAAATGTGGTCTGTATCCCAAACAGCTTTAATTTCTATGTGGTGGCTAGACCTTTTTAAAGACTTTATATAAGGCTACCAGCCTGTGAGAAGAAGTTGTCTGGTTTGACTGAAGAGATGGGAGGCTCCCTGCCTGTGGTTTGGGTCAGCCTCCTGCCTCGCTCCTCCTCTCCCAGCTTTAGCATTTTGGAGAAGCAATGGGAAAGTTTCCTGTGACCTCAGAGCACCACTCATGAATCCAGACAGTGTTACCTACAAGTAGAGACAACTCCTGTGTTAGGTTTTTTAAAATACAAAAATATTTTTTTTTTTTTCTTTTGCTGTTTTGTTTTTCTTGTCTGGGCCTTTCTGGGGTTTCTGACAGCTCTGTGTGCTTGGCTTTCACCTAACTTAACTTGTCTCTGTCTGTGTCTCTGTCAAGGCTTTCTGTTTTCCCCCAGCGCTGCATGTGAAGAAGAGGTCGAGTCATCTGTTTTCTCGTGTTTAGGAATTTGTTTCTTCTTTGTTATCTCATATTGGTTCCCTGGCCTGCCACGGTGTTCCCTGCAGGCCAGGCTGTGCCCAGCTCCCCAGGCTGTGCCCAGCTCCCCAGGCTGTGCCCAGCTCTCCAGGCTGTGCCCAACTCTCCAGGCTGTGCTCTCTCCTCCCGCCCTTGCGACAGCATTGTCTTCTAGACTGAAAATTACCTATGCTTTATTTAGAACAATTCTCCAATAGCTATCCACTATGCTGTACAGTGTACTTTTGTTCCAGACCAACCCAAATGTGCCACACCACCACAGAAGATGGAGAACAAGAGGACGAAGAAGCAGCTCAGGGACACACCCCATTGCCTCCATCTTTGTCCCCTGATCTCACATTCTAAAATCCCAACATTCTACTTTTTTCCCCTGTGACATACTAATTATCATTCTATCTAAATTCTTATCAATCTTCCCAGGACAGTCAGAAGGATGTCCTGGTTCCCACGCTCCTGTACATAATTTAAAAGATCAGAGCACTGCAGGGCTCCTCAGTAACACGAGCCACAGGTGTTTATCACTGCTATTCTTTTTTTCTGTAATAGCTGTAGAGTCCTGTTGAGTGCATAGCACAGGAGAAGGGACCAGCATGGCTCTAAACTGCCTGATTTTAGCTCAAAATAGTCTTTTATTAAAATACTCAAACCCCATTTGCTCTATTTGGAGATTAGAGTACCCTTTGTGGATGTTTGCAGATTGCTAAATTAGGATACCAACCAGTTATGAAATAAAAGTGCTTTATAAATTTAATTTTCTGATACAAAAAACAAAAGGCAGGAGTACAAATATTAATACTGTAGAATCTCCAGGATAATTCTGCAGGATAAAGTTATGGTAAATATTCTGAGTGCCTCTGTGGAAAGTCTGATTTGTGAAAGGATCTCTGAGTTGTTCCTCCCCATGCTCATCGTTTCACACCTGCATTCACAGCAAGGCATCACTTCCTTCTTGGCCTCATCTCTCATTCAATACCTCCCTGGAACGAGACAGACAGGGTTTGTACAGACAAACAGGGTCATTTGGAACAGACTTCTTTCAAAGCAGGATCTCTTTTGTTCCTTTGTAGACAGGGCCTCAGAAAGATGAATAAATAAATAGTAATTTTTAAAAATTGAAAATAATTGCTTAAAGTCCTTCCCCTTGCTATGGGTCTAGTACTCAGATTCCAGGATATTCAACTAACAGCAGTTGAAACTAACATTTCTCTCACCTCTTTTGTTTTCTTCCCTCAAGGTTTACATTTTCATTTGCTTCCATGTAGCAAATAAATTTCATGAAAGGGAAATGCTTAATAAACAGCCTCTGGTAAAGAGTATGGCATAACTAGCATAACTCCTTCACTTTTAGAAGTATGAAGATTGCATCACCGAATATTGTGCCTGTCAGTTAATTAAATAAAAACCCAAACCAAGTTCAGGAAATTAAATTCATTATAAAGATAATGGAAAATTCTGATTTTCCTTGCTGCTGTAGTCATGCTCACTTTGTTTCCTTGAACAGTCAATACCTTGTAAAGTAAATAAACAGCCTCTTCTCTTAAGACTTTACTTTTCAAGGGGTATGTGGTGGTCTGTTTTACTGCTATCCTAGAGATAGAGTCACTTAATGCCTGAGCTGGTGGGGTTCAGGGCATGTCTGCCCTCACAGGTGCCGTTGGTATTGGCCTGTTGTACATAACCCTGCTGAAGCACATGGGAAAGATCCTGTGCCAGGACTCCCCAGAATCCAAGCACTCCAGCTGCACCTCAGCCTGGCCTGTCCCACAGGGCTGCATTCTGCCCATCTCTGCTGGGCAGGGCTAAACACAGCTGGAGTGTTTGCAAAGGAGGAGGAGGTGGCTGTGCACATCACTGCTAGGGAACCAGCCTTTGGTGGAACACAGCAAGGAGCTAAGAACAGATAACTTTGCCCCACTTCATTTATTAATCACTTTGATTCTTTTACTCTCCCCAGTTTTGCAAATCAGATAACCAGGTTCCCTTAATGTGAGAGGTCTGCATGTTCAATTATACAGGGCAACATTATTCATAGATCTTTCTAATTTCCCCATGCAGCCAAATCTTATTAACATTTATCTTCTAATCTATTTACAAATTCAAAGGGGGTAATCTCTGTCTAAATGAACTACTGTTCATACAGACTTCTCTTCTTTAAAAGAGTCATGGCAGCATTTCATATTATGAAAAGTTTAAAGCAGAAAAAATGTAATTAATTGTGAAGTATCATTAACAATGATGGTGTCCAAAATGTTTGTGTGGCTGATTTTTAAGGTCCCTTCCAGCCCTATCTTGTCAAAACAAAAGGCAAGAGGGATAACAGCATGTGGCAGGTAGAACCTCAAGTTCAGAAACACCCAACCACATCAGTTCTTGACCTCTGAGTTTATGTTTGGCTACACAAACTGTCTTGATAAATGGTCAGCAAGCAAAGTGCTTGGCTCTGCTCAGGTCCCAAGGGATCTGGTGTCTGCCTCCTTCCACCCATTTGTTTCACTCAATGGCAGCAGAGGAGTGAGGGAAAAAGGCCAAGCAGGCATTTTGAAAAAATGCAGGTGATGACCTAAGCATGGCTGCAGCTTCTTCCAGTTCTGGGCACTGGGTTTGGCTCCTGAAACATGAGGAACTGTGTCTGGGGAGCAAATCTGGAATGTTTTCACCATGTACTAGTTGGAACTGTCTAAGTGGGTGTTTAAGGGACTCCAGAACTCTAGTCCCTGTCAATGACAACAAGGTTGTGTGAAGCATTTAGGCACACACAAGTCTTTCCCTACTTGGTAAAGCACTTCAGGGTGCTTTAAAGCTCCTTGATTTCTGCTCTTGGTTTTATCAGCAGGAGGTTTTTCAAAGCAAGAGGCTGCCCTCATCTCACAAATGGGCTAAGCTGCCTTATGGCAAAATAGTCCTCGAAAACTCTTCATTCTTCAAAATGTTAATGTTGTCCTCCCTCCCCTGCTGCAGAGGTCGATGCCTTTAAGACCATTCCTTTCTTACCTGTGCATTTGGGAAATACTGTTTCTAAAGATGTCATTTGGCTTTTTATTCCCTCAAACAGTCACTGAAAATGCTCTGTATTTTCCTCAGACTGATGCATCTGCAGGTCGAAGCATCCCTGTCAGTCATTACTCCTCTAAGTGTTCATGTTCCTGCATCAGCTTGTTCAGGGCAGTTCTTCCAGCAAATGCAGCAAAGACAATCAAAGAGGTGTGAAAGCAGGAAGAAATGCCTCATATTGCTTCCTAAGATTTTGTACAGAAAGACACTGCATTGAGTTTGAAAAAATCACTGAGTTTCTTGCAGCCAGGAAGAAACTTTTCTGCTTCTCGTCCCCTTTTCCTCTGAAGAGCCAGGCAGATTTTGGGGTGCCAGTTTTCCTGATGACTGCCTTAGATTGAGGGTGATGCCACAGATTTTTGACATTCAGGCATCATTACATTCATCTTTTGTGATGTTCATTACAGCCCTAGCTAAAGGGCTTTTTCTGGTAGTGCTTAACTAAATTATCTCTAAAAGTATCCATTTGTGAAGTGGAAACCAGAAAGGAAGAACTCTCTGTCTGCTGGGCAGGTGTCTGCTCTCAGAGTGTAAAATGGGCACTTCAAGTCATTCCACTTAGTTTTGGAGCTTATCATGGTTTTTTCTACCAGGTTGAAGCATGGTGAGCAGGGAGGAATAAAAAGAAAGATTAGGGATGTGAAAGAACTTTTTTATGAAAGAACAAAAGGATTGATACTGTTCACTATGGAGAAGCAGCAAATAAGAACAAATCTGAAAATGTCTCTTGCCATTTGTTACTGTGAAGCCCAGAGGAGCCCCTTGGCTTTGCTCCTTCTCCCACGGTAACAGGACTTAGAGATATTAACTTAAAATGAAAGACCTAACACCTATTTAAAAGGAAATTGCTTACTCTTTCCATATTTTGGCCATATTTTAGCTGTTTCAAGACTTCATGGAGACTAAGAGATTAGTATGACTTTTCTTTTTATAGTGAGTTTTTTTGAAAGACTGCTTATTTATAGGCAGAATATCCCATTATATATCAGGTGTGACGACACTACAAATTAATCAAAGCCAAAAATGTTCGAAGCCCAAAATGATCAAGATACTTGAAAGAATCTTAGTGTTTCAGGGCCATGGTTTGTAAGTAACATTCCTGTACTCTCAGAGGTTTTCTTCACACAGTGTGAAACATGCTCAGAGGGATTAAATACACTTCATGGAAACACCATCTCTGAAAAATATTCTTCCATAAGTATATAAACAGTTTATATGAGCATGAACTGGATATAACATATTACACTATATATATAATATATAAAACAGTAATGGAAGTTTCATACAAACTTTGGACTACATACCTG
This sequence comes from Sitta europaea, assembly GCA_013400255.1. Classification (NCBI taxonomy): domain Eukaryota; kingdom Metazoa; phylum Chordata; class Aves; order Passeriformes; family Sittidae; genus Sitta; species Sitta europaea. Next base: position 145,043 of record VXBS01007914.1, read on the forward strand.
AAACCTTTTTCTAAATTTTAAGAGTTCAAGAAAGGAGGTGTGGCATTCTTTTGGCTGCCTTGAGGAAGCCCTTTGATGCTCCTTAGAAGCTCCTGGTGTAGGCCATTCAGTCCCAGCATCTTATTTATAGGGGACTAATGAACTTTGGTAAAGGAGCAAATGTGTTCTGACATCCTTAGGCCTGTTCTTCCTAAATCTCATATTTTTTAAAGCTGAATAATTTATCTCTTTGTGTTGTATTATGAATGTGAAAGGCTTTTCTTTGTGAGCTGTGAGCTAAATAGTGAAAGTTACTTAAAACTAGGGAAAAATAATGTCTTCTGGTAGGCATGTAAGCAGGTATTTAGTTGAGACACTGAGAGTCTTGATGCTTAATTTACACAATGCTTGAAGTTTAGTATATTCTTCTAAGAGAACTGGTGCCTGGTGTTTTCATTTTCTGCTGTCTTTTGATTTTAGCAGCAGAGATGGATTTGGTACTGAGGTTCTTGGCATGCTCTTGTTATTTACAGATGACATGGGCAACCCAGAAACTTGTCTAACAAAAAATACCAACCATGCAGCAAACTGGAAATGAGAAGTGGATCTTGTAATGGCTCAAAAAACCCAACAATCCACTTAAAAAGAAAATAACACAACAATAAAAAAGAAAACAAACAAACAAAAACCCAACCAACCAAAACCAAACAAAAAACCCCACCAAAACCAAAACAAAACCCCCAAAAATTTGTCATACCACACTGCCCCTCACACAGGAGAGCATTTTCTGTGTTATGCATGTCTGGAAGTCTTTGGCAAGTGTTTGTGTTTGCTTTGTTTTTCTAGTGGTAGTGTTTGAGCAACTAAAATGTGTGTTTATTCCTCCACATTTGATTGACAAAGTCTCACTTGGAGAGAATAGTGAAGGGAGAGAAAATACAGGAGCTTCTGTGTTTTGGGAAGTGGGTGTGTGTGAACCTGTTTAGCTCCATTTCCAGGAGATGGGTGTTTTGGGCCACATTCTCAGCTGATGAATGGTGGGCTAAGCAGAAAATATTTGAATAGCATATCCTAGGAAATATGACTGACCACAGGGAAAAAAGTGATAGCACAGGGAAAGTGATACCAAAGAGCCCTCAGTGTAAGGAAGAGGGAAACATTAATCTGGAAGTACTTACTCCTAGTTTTTTGTACAGGTATGCCTGAATTCATGGAGTTAATGTTCTTTTCATTTGTCTTCTTGCATCTGTTTGCTTTTTTACAAGCAATCTGAACAGATTCTTATTCTCTTTCATCTTATCCTCTGGCTGCTCTGATGTCTTCACACAGCTCTTGGACTGGCAGATCAGAAGAATAACTGCACCACCATGGTGAGTTAAGCATGTGAACGGAATTTTGTGAGGGTTTTGTGCCTTTTTCAGATTGGAAGGGCCACTCAGGCCATGTACTCGGGTAACTGAACCACTCTGTAATTTTTCACACCATGAACAGGGTACCCAGATGAAGTTCTGGTGTTCCCATCCCTGGCAGTGTCCAAGGCCAGGTTGGATGGGGCTTAGAGCACCCTGGAGTAGTGGAAGGTGACCCTGCATATGGCAGAAGGATAGAACAGAATGATCTTTAAGGTCCTTCAACCCAAACAATTCTGTGATTCCATGATTTTATTAAAAAAGCAAAAGTTGTGACAGAAGGGCTGGAATGAAATTAAGGATAATGGTGGCGATTATTAGAAATGTGTGCTTTGTTTGTTGTCTTATGGCTACTTTAAGTGATTACATATTACCATTACTTAGTTACTTGATTAATTTTAACATTTACTGTCAACTTAAGGATTATTGCAATCGAAAATATATTCCAGTGGAAAAGATCAATAACAAAAATATAAAAAGTCATCCAGCAGTCAGGAAAATCTACCAGTTTTCTTCTACATTTTCATCTGCAAAGGATGAGAGCAGGCAGAGTGAGGGACTGTCTGGGAGAGGAGTGGGGGCATCCCAGCATGGAAAGCCAGTGATGGTGTCACAGCCTCCAGATTTGGCTGCCACAAAAATCTGAGCCACCTGGTTTGCTTTATATTTGTGAGAAAATATTGCCAACCAAGAAAATCTGAGCAGTCTCTTCCATACCTAGGCCTGAGCTGGGTAACACATCAGGAAAACATTTGATCTGTGGTCAGAGCTGAGCAGTATTGCTTTGCAAAGCTGTGTTGTGTCCTTTGGTTCCCCTGATTGTGCAGGAAGACTTTTCAGATGAGCATTCCCATGCAAATGCCCCAAAGGGAAATTGCTACAGGAAGGACCTTCAGCAGAGAGTCTGTGGAAGTAAGGACTTAAATTAAAGCTACAGTGCTTACAATCCATGCATCAATCCTGCAATCCCACACATCCCAGCCCTGCAGTCCCAGATGTCAGCTCAGGCTGGAGCAGAGCAGGCTCAGGGGGGCTCTGCTGGCTCTGCACAGCTCCTGAGAGGAGGGCACAGCCGGGGGGGTCGGGCTGTGCTGCCAGGGCACAGGCACAGCACAAGGGCAAACGGCCTCAGGCTGTGCCAGGGGACCTTANGCAATCCCACACATCCCAGCAATCCCACACATCCCAGCCCTGCAATCCCACACATCCCAGCCCTGCAGTCCCAGATGTCAGCTCAGGCTGGAGCAGAGCAGGCTCAGGGGGGCTCTGCTGGCTCTGCACAGCTCCTGAGAGGAGGGCACAGCCGGGGGGGTCGGGCTGTGCTGCCAGGGCACAGGCACAGCACAAGGGCAAACGGCCTCAGGCTGTGCCAGGGGACCTTAGATTGCCTATTAATTCCCTTCCTGAAATTTAATCTAAAACCTCCCTGGTGAAAATTGAGGTCATTTTCTCTCCTCCTGTTATTTTGGTAATATACAAGTTATAATTGTTAAATTGAGTCTAAGCAATCTATGATATATTTTAGTTGAACAGGTTGCATAAAAAATGTCTACAAAAGGAAAAGTATTTCGACAAATCTCTTTCACAAATTGTCTTTATTAGGCAGAAATGTGCTAAAATTTCACAGGTTTATTTTCAAACATTTTCGTTTCATGAGTCTGCTAAAGAGGAAGCATCGTTTTTTTTTATTGTATACTTATACTGAGCAAACACCCCAAAATAATAACCTGCTACCTTGGATCCTTGACTATATTTAAACTGAGAGTTTCACATCTTATATTGATGATTAATTTTTGATTCACACAATGAAACTAAAACATTACTAAAACATGTAGTTTAAGATACACAAGACATAATAAATTAATTAAGTGAACATTAGTCTCCTTTTCCCATTTGAAGATATTGGTAGGAATATTGCTCTGGGTTTGATTTTACTTACCAAATTTTTTACCTGCTTGTGGAATGTATACAAATATGGGACATTTGCAGATGTGTTTGGTATTTGTCATTGCTCCAGTAATTTCCTTCTGGGATAACTGAGAGCAATTTCTGCATCCAAAACCTGTCTCAAATGTGGAATTTCTTTTAAAAATTCCAGAGCAGTGGTCATTCAGGAGAAGAAAAGAGGGAATATGAGGTAGAAGTCAGTTAAAATAGAACAGAGCTGTTCAGGTGGATGGGACCTGCAATGATTCCCCAGCCCAACTCCAGAAAAGCCAGGTTCTAAACTCCATCCAGATAATCATAGAAAAATGTGGACTACATCACTTAGGCAGTGATGTGCTCTTTGGTTACACTTCTCCTTTCATATTCTCACTGAGGCAGAACATTTTATTCTCTGGATAATGAAAATGTGTCCATATACACGGAATGCTGGCATTATTATGAAATTTTGAAGGTACTATAACCAAAATTTGGCTGACAAAGTTTAGAATTTTGTCCATCATTTGTCTGCTTGATTTATTTATTGAAATCTCATTTTGAACAAACTAAATATTTTTATTTCTGTAAAGAAAATTGCTGTAAATAGAGTCCAGAAGTTTTTCCTAATCCTTGTGGTGCCCCGTTGCTGTGAGGTTTCAAATGGGCCATAGAGAGTGATCAGGGTTCTTGGGTGCTGCTCCTGGGTCCCTTCTCTGACACTGTCAGAGTGTCAGGGAGCACAAGCAGGGAGCCCAGTACGTGTTGTTTTGTGTCTGTTTAATGTTAACACCTCACCAAAATCAAGGAGAACGTTGGTGAATAATGTAGGATTCAAAAGAAGGATTTAGCATAAGTTCCACTTACCCTGTCCAGCCTTAATCAGGTTATTTCTGTTTGTAGAAGGGAAACTGGGGAGAGGAATACTGAAGCTTGTCTACAGTCACACTTTGGGCAAAGTACCTAAACCTTGCCCACTGGATTGAGTTTTAGATCCTTGATAGCAGGAGTGTGTTTGGCTTTCTTTCATCCTTGAGGGGCTTGGAAGGCTCTGATGGCAGAGTAATGTACCCTTCAATAATACAGGTCAGTTTTCAAAGGTTTTCTGAGGCTGCTGGTTGAAAAATTTTCTCATGGCCCTGCAAAACTTCAGCTTCTGTCAGGAAAATAGATTTTCCCATGATGGACTCTTTTATCAGATAAGAGTGTTTTGGCCTGGGTCTTTTAAAACATAATTCCAATCTTTCACGTCTGAGTCTCTGAAAGTCACAAACAGTCCCTGTGACATAAATTTAGCAGCTTTTGTCTGTAAGTGCTCTGTTACCAAAGCTTCAGTCCGTGCCCCTGTGTGCTGCCCTGAGCTGGGCTCTGCAGAGCCCCTCTCTCCTAAGGCAGTGTGACTCCCCCTGAGCTGGGCTCCACAGGCAGCCCGGGAAGTGATGCCAAGGCCAGAGGGGAGAAGGGAGCTGTCCACAGGCAGCACTCAGGGCAGGGCAGGAGCTGCAGTTCTCTCCCAGTGGACACAAGGAAAGGGGGATGGAGAAATGGGAAGTGTCAGAATGGAGGGCTTTTCATACTGTGGGTGCAAACAGCTGCTCAACACAGCAAGTTAAAAACCTCTAAATGAGATGAAAGTTTTGTGTTTTACTGAGCTCTGCTGAGAAGTTATTTGTCTTGGTTTAGGAGAAAAACGCTCTGGAATGAGTGTATTCTCTAAAGAAAAGGGTTTTAGTAGTCTCTTTTGCCAATGAGGAATGAATAGCAGTGGGTGAAAGTGAAGAAACCCTGTTTATTAACAAAGCATGGTGCCTGAAAGGAAGAGAAAAAAATTTAAATTGTATAAATGTTAGATATTGACATTTTGGAATTTTACCCCCTACCCCCCACCTGGCTGCTCAGCCAGGAAGGCAAAAACAGCAGCTGGCTTTGTCTCAGGGAAGGGAAATGTTCATGCAGCAGCTTGGGCAAAACAGATGGGAACCTGCTGAGCCTCTGGTGTTGGTATCCTCCCCACACCACGAGAAGTTGGTGGATTTTTGTGTCCTTTCCTGGTTAGTTCAGCCTTTTTTCCCCAAGATCTCAGGCTTGAAGCAGCCCCCCACAGGCTCCCTGTCCACAGCCTCAGTGACTCAGATCTCTGACCAAAACCCAAGCTGAAACAGTTTAAGAAAAAAAAAAAAAACCAAAATTCCAGGTACAGACTCCAAGCCAGGGGAAGCAAAAAAGGACAACTTCTTGCCTAAGTTAGCAAAGCAAATCTGTAGGCAGTGGAAGCCATTCCCTGTGTGCTGTCCCTCCATCCTTTTTTCCAAGTCCCTCTCCAGCTCTCCTGGAGCTCCTTTCAGCACTCAAAGTGACTCTAAGGTCTCCCTGGATTCTTCTCCTCTTCAGGCTGAACAAACTCTACTCTCCCAAAACTCTTTTGAGGGTCCTGTTAGACCCGTGTCCGTAACATTAAAAATCTGAACACCTGAGGAACTCCTGTCCCAAATCCTCCTTTTCACAGAATTTTCTCTGTGTAAAGGAAGAGGAAAAGTCATGGCAGGGAATCCTGCCCTGCTTCCTGTGGCTGGGTCCTGTCTGCAGGAGTTTGGGATGAGTGCCCAGTGACCAGCCCTGATGCTGGGAGCACACAGCTGGCTCAGTTGTTGAGGAAAATTACTGGTAGAAATTGTCCCTTCTGTAAAGGACATCATTAATATGTGATTTTTTTTATGCATTATTTACATTCCTGTGGCAAGATGAAAAAACCCCACAATGTATTTCGTACCTACCTAGATAGGTTTCTTCTTCCTGCAGCTATTAGCAACACTGTTAGCTCTGAAATGTATTCAGAGGAACTTTTCTTTAGTGCTGATTCTTACTTTGTAACTTTCCCAGTCTTTTCTCTCCTTCAAGACTGAACTGTTTTGGCCCAAAATCCCCTATTTTTGCTGATTTTAAGATAGGTAATTACCTATTCCACTTTATCACTTACATCAGGCACAGGTAAAGCTTTCAGGGTTTGCCCTTTTAAATTTTTTTCTTTGTCTTCCTTTCTTTTCACTGTAGCTCAGACTTAGATTGCATTAACAGCAGGTATTTGGGATCATCCTTTATTGCCAGCCAGTTAAATGCAATTGTTGCATCCTCCTGCTCTGCCACCTCTTTGTTCCTGTTATGAAAATCCTGCCTCCACAAATGTGTTGGATTTGTCCTTGGTGAGGGAAGGATTGTGCCATCTGGGAGCAGAGCAGTGCTACAAGCCAGAACTGAAGAAAGTAAGATAGCTAATAAAAAAGAAATTCAAGTCAAAATGGTGAAATTACTCCAAAGGTTTTCTTTGAAAGTGTGCCGAGGGCTGATAGAAAAATGTCATTTCTGTAGTGCTCAGCTGAGCCTGGGAGTGAGGGATCACTGAGCCTCTCTGCAGTGAGAAATGGTTATTAGGAAGGGAATTAAGGAATGTCTATTATTCACAGACTGGAAGATGTGATGAACATATCACCTGTGTTCAAATCAATCTTCTCCAGCAATTTACCTCAATTCTTCCAGCTTCAGCAGTAGTTGCCTTGAGAGGCCATTCAGGAGGATAATGGAGAAAAGAGACAGGTGGATGGAGAAAGTTGCAATTAAGTAGGAACAGCAGAGGCTGTCGAGTTACAAAAAGCTGGGAGTGTCTTAAAGTGCTTAGAGCTGATGACCTGGAGAAAATGATATTTTCAGTTGTTATTGGTTGGGGGCAAGGTGGTGGAAGGTCAGTGGCAATCAGAAGTGACAGGGAGGCAGTGGGCTCTTTACAGCACAGGAGGAAGTTGTGGGCTAAAAAGGGGCATCTGAGGAGCCCTGGAGGTGGAACCCACCAACCTCTCTGGGTCCTAAAGTCTTTGAGAAGGGAGATTGAAGGGGGCAGCAAAACTTTGTAAGCCTTTTTTCTTTTGTTTCCTGCTGGAATTGAGTTCATGTGGAATTTTAGGCTGAGAGCAATGATCCAATAAAGCAAAACAGAAGGAAAGGAAATGTAGAAAAATGCAGGGTTTGCTACCTTTTTTAAAAAATTCTCTTTTCTTTTGTGTTAAACTACTTGAAAAAGAGACAAATAATCTGGGACCTTCCAGTTTAGCTCTGTTCTCATTATCCTGGCAGAAGTACAGAAAGAATGCAAAATCAGGTAATATCTATATTCTTCTAAGGTAGAAATCTTATTAAATTAGAGGTAGATCATTTTAGCAACAAAGTACTCTCTTGAACATGATTACTGATAGGAGTTTCTGTCCTGGGAGGTCACTGCTGAAGGCAGCACCCAGGTGGGTTGCCTGGACACCTGGTGGGATGCAGCAGGGAGCCCTGGGGCATTGCCACTCTGTCCTGTGCTGAGCCAGGCTCCTGGCAGGGTTTCATGGGCTCTCCTGCCCATCTCATCACACCCTGGGCTAATGAGACTCCTTGCAGAAGAAATCTCACAGCACTTAAGGCCCTTAAAATCAATCACTGTACAAAGAGCAGTTAAAAATCTAAAAAGCAAAAAATGCTACCGGTCTCTATGTTTTATAAGGTGCCTTCCTGAGCAAGTTGCCTGCTCCAATTGGTAGTGAGGACATGTCTGTGCAGCAATGTTATGGTGGTCTGCTTGTGTGTTGGTACATGTGAAAACAAAGGTGGAACTTTGGACATTGAGGCACCATGCTGTTTCACACGGTGTCTTGGAGGAGCTTGTCCTGTGTTTGTCCAGACTTATTTGTTTGCCTTAACAGTTTCTATAAAAAGAATGTTTTACAATGAACAGAGGAAACCCTACCAAGCAGTCCCAAAACAATTCAGGCTACTGACAGAAGGCAGAGCTTTCTGCTATGAAGATGTTATGAGTGCCTACATTTTTTTCTTATCTCTGGCATCCACTTTACATTAGCTTTGGAGAGTGATTTTATCTTTAAATATGAATCAGACAATGTTGCCAAGACAACCTCTCTTCAAGCTTTTTGTTTCACCCCCCATTGCCTGCTGAACCTCTACTCAGTTTCCCAGAGCAACTGGTCACTTATTTTTCAAGTGGGGTTTGATTTGATGGAGCAAAGCATTCCAAGTGCAGGATTTTCTTGTCTCCTCTGCAAGTCATTTTTTAAGAACCTTTTCCTGATCCCCAACCTAAAACTCCCCAGGAAAGGCAGTGAGCTACTCAGCTGTAGATTACTGAGCTTTGCCTCAGCATAACAGAGTGGGAGAGCACAGGCTCTAAAAACCTGAAATTAAATATAACTCTGTCTTGTCAAAGGGGGAGTGACCAACTCAAATCAGATTTGAATAAATATAGGCTGTTTGTCATACAGTAATATTAAATTCCCTTTTCATTTCTTATAACCTCAGTGTATTTTATGCCCTTTTGCTCCTACTTCTCATGCCTTTGCCAAGAGACCCTCTTTTCCCAGGCACTTCTCTGTGCTGTCACACTCTTTCAGCTTTATTAAATAGTGGTTGTATTGTTCTGTCTTAAAGTTGCAAAGGAAGTTCTGGCAAAGTGAAGTTTTAATTAAATATAACAGTAGAGATGGCTCTGCTGCTATTAATAAAAAAAAGACAAGAATTTGCTGGGAAAGTTTCTTTGCTCTTTTACTGCCTTGATGAAGTTATTTCCTCAAGGAACATGGCTGTGTTGGTGAAAGGGGATGGCCAGTGAGAGCCAAGGCTGTGACAAACAGCAGGGGTGCCTTGATTTTGGTGGGGACATGCCCTGGGCACAGTCCACAGGGTGAGGGCTCAGCAGGGATCTGAGAGCCACCCCTGGCTCCTTCTGCCTGGGACTTCAGGAGCTGGAATCTCAGACGGTTTCCCAAGAAGCAGCTGAAAGATGAACAAGACAGGAATTCATCATCCTACCTTATCCAGGGGCAGGCTTAGAAATCACTGATGATCTGAACACTTTGTGTTTTTCACAGAGAGAAAAACAAATTCCCCTTGAAGGATTTTTTTTTTTTTTGGTCAAATATTTCCAAAGTTTCAATTTTTGTTTTTCAGCTGTTGCATCCTTTCTTTCCAGCAGAGAGACACAGAGGTCAAAGTCTCTGCTTCGTCTGTCTCCTGTGAGTCCTTCCCATGTTCTGAAAGGTTGGCTGCAGCTGAGGGACTGCTTTTCCAGTCTGCAAGTTTAATGTGGCTTTCCTGTTACATTTATGAATGTAGAATCTGTTGGTATTTAATATGATCTGTACTGAATCCACAGCAGTGTATATATATATGTATATATAAAATTATATATAAAAATTTGTTGCTAATTTTTTTCTTTGCAATTGATGATGACATTATGCACATGGGCTCTGTATCTCAGGGGTTTTTTGTGTGTTTGAGGGAGGTTTGTGGAAAACTCATCAAAGTTTACTGAACAAATGCGAATGATATTGTGAGCTGCGATGTACTACAGTGAAGGGATTATGCTAAATGCAATACATTAAAAGTTATTTCATCGAGGATATGAATGACATTTCAAATTTTGAAAAGAATAATTATCTGAGCTGGCATATGAAAGATCTCATCTTTATCTATTGGAGCTTTTTTTGTGTGTTTTAACCCGTTAAAGATAACTGTGGGATTTTTTTAGTGTGTGGATTAAATGGAGTGACTGATAACCTTGGTCTGTCACACACAGCCATTAGGGTCTGTTCCAGGGGTGCTCTGCCCATACTTTTCCTGGCATGCTAAGTAAGTATAGATCTTGCATCTCTGTGTTTTATTTTGGTTTTTTTTTTTCTTTGAGGCAGCTTTGTGAGTCGCAAACCAGAGCCTGAGCATCCCCCGAGCCTGAGGCAGGGCTGTGGCTCCCTGCCCGTGGCACAGGACAGTTTTTGTGGCTGGAACTGCACATGGGTGACACAAGGCAGAGAATGCACTGATCTGGAGCTGGGCTGTGTCTGAGCATGGAAATTGTCCAAATTGTCCCAAACAGCCTGGGTTTGAAATGCAGCCAGACCATAACTGCTGGTGCTGATAAGCTCTGGATATTCCCTGGCTGGAAAAGCAGGCTCCCAGCTTTGTCTGTCTGTGCAAACCAGCTTCCATACCCAGGGTAAGTGAATTTCCTCCCTTTTCCTTGACAGCTACGAATCTCAGGGACTGACAAACACGAATCAGCTCCTCCTTGGAGAATATGGAGAACAAAACCTGTACTGTGATGAACTCGAATTTGCAGTGCAGCTGAGCTCTAAAGTCTTTACTTGCTCTCCCACTTTCTCTCCTGCGCTTGTATTTTTTTCTTTTAGTAGAAAAGTGGATTTGGAAACTCCATGGAAAACAATTGTCTTGTTAATCTATTAAAAGAAAGGGTTTAAACAATTTGATTTTTTGTGTAGAGATACAGCAATAGGACCATTAAGTTCTTAGCATGAACTGCTACTAAGAATATTAACCTTTTAGTGAATTGATTTAAAGGGGAAGAAAAAAGCATATCTAACTTGCATTTCTTTTGACAGACAATAGCAAATATTTTGTTACACTATTTTGGCTATCTAAATTATGGAATCTAAAGGTCTGGGTTTGGGGAGGATACAGAGAAAACTGGAGCTGTGTCTGAAACAGATGGAAGGTAAAAGAAAAACATATGTTTATTACAATGATCTGTGACCACAAGAGGCAAGATTTGGAGCTTTATATTTTATATTCTTTACTAACTAAAACACAAGGAAAAATTTACCCCAGCCTCCTGCCTTTTCTGGTTGCTTTCCAAAACTCTGCCAACTGATTGCTTTAACTTTTTTCACATTTATTAAACATTTAGAGGATTAATTTAGAAGAAAATAGACAAATATCGTTTAGCCCAGAAATTCTCTCTAATTGCTGACTGTCTGGGCAAGTGGAAGGCATAGGGTCATCTGAAATATTCCCCAAAATATTCTAAAGAGAAATGGCAACTAAGCTTATGAGTTTCTGTAAGGTGATGAGATTCAAATATATTTGTAGTTGGGTTACAAACAAGATAATGTTCTTCAATGATAGCACTTGTTGCTTTTTTCAGAGTTCCACGGCCTGATTTCTAACATCCCAAAGGTGTCCCAACTACAGGGGTTGGCTCCTCTCAGCAGAATGCCCATGAGGAGTGGGCCTTGCTATTGAGGTGAGCCCTGGGAATTCATGGCTTCCAAATTCATTCTGTTCACATTGTAATCATTCTTTAAACAAGCTTGTGCAGTCTGTGAGCTGGTTTTAAACTTTATTGGGCAGCAGAGACCCCTCTGGGCACAGAACTGATGTGTCAGAGTCCTGCCATACACTCAATGACATTTGAAAGTTTAATTTATTTCAGCCAGCATGGGAAAGTGATGTTAAGTATCAAAAGACTGTAAGAGCTCTGATACTCTGTGTTATCCAGGCCCTGGAAATCCATGGCTTGTGTTTCTGGGATCACAGAAGTAGGATCCACTCAAAAGGTGAGAAAGGGTGTGCATACTGGTGTTCCCTGGTTCACAGAGGAAAAAGGAGCTCCCACGGCTGGAGACAACCACGTTACACTCAGTGTTCCCACTGGAGGGACAGTAAATCCAGAAGAAGTTGATTGTTTTCAAGCTATCTGCCAGTGCTGGTTTTGGTTGGGGTAGGGTTCTTTTTCTCCCCAGTGGCTGGTGTGGGGCTGAGTTTGTGTTTGTGCTGAGAGCACAGCAATGTTTCTGCTCTTGCTGAGCTTGCACAGAGCCAGGATCTCTCCTGTCCCTCGTCTGGCCATGCTGGGGAGGGGCTGGGAGGGGACATGGCTGGGACAGGTGACCCCAGCTGCCCCAAGGGATGTTCCAGATCATGTGACACTGTGCCCAGGGTACAAAGTGGGGGGACAAGGAGAAAAGGGGGAAGCCTTAAGTGATACCATTTGTCTTCCTAAGTCCCCATTACAGGGTGTTAGAGTCTTAAAAAATAAAAATATATATGTTTTTCTCTTTCTTTCTTGTTGTTTTCTTTGTTTTTGTTGTTCTTTCTGGCCTGGGTTTTTCTGGAGTTTCTGTGTTTGTGAGGTTTTCTGTTTTCCCCCAGCCCTGTGTCTGAAGAAGAGATCGAGTCGACTGTTCTCTTGTTTTCAGGAATTTGTTTATTCTTTGTTATCTCATATTCATTCCCTGGCCTGCCACAGCTTTCTGCAGGCCTGTGCTGTCCTCTTTGGGCTTGGTCTCCTTGTCATCTTCCTTTGTCATCATCTGCCTGCCCTTGGGAGGGCACTATCTTTTATACAGAAAATTATGTGCACTTTATTTACAACAATTCTCCAATATCTACTAACTATGTTGTACAGTGTACTCCTGCTCCAAACCAACCCAAATGTGCCACACCACCACAGAAGATGGAGAACAAGAGGACAAAGAAGAAGCTCAGGGACACACCCCACTGTCTCCAGCTTTGCCCCCTGATCTCACATTCTAAAATCCCAAAATCTACTTTTGCACCCTGTGACAAAATAATTATTATTCTATCTAAATTCTTGTTTATTATAAATCTCCCCAGGACACTCAGAAGGATTTTGTGATTCCCACACAGGGCACAAGGCCCTGCTGTGGGGGGCTTGGCAGCTGGACTTAAACTAAGACAGTGGCTGAAGTCATGATTTTCCTTCACTCCATAACCAAACATATGAATTAAGTAAATATCTGCCATCCTTCTGAAGGGAATAAAGGCAATTCTGTAGTATGGGGCCACATGTCTGCATCATTTATTGCAGTTGCATTTTGAACCCACGCTTATTTAACACTGGGTTTGTTTCCCAGCCTTTCAGTTGTCCTTCATCCTGTAAGATGTGGGGCAGGGCAGGCAGTGAGCACTGTGGGTTTTTCCATCTCTCTTACAGTACAAGGTGCCTTGTGACCCAGCAACCATGAAGCTACAGAAAACATTTTTTTAAGTCTAGGGAAGAAACCTCATATTCTGTTGAGTCTCAGTATTTACTGTCCACAGAATAAATACACTCTTAAAATTAACTCTCTTGATATTTTGCTCTATTTTTACAGGGTTGGTGTTATTCAGACTAAGCGTGAGTGAAGAGACAAATTCATGTGGTTTGCACAAGAAAGTGTTTCATCCATTTTCACTTGCTAAAGCACACAGAAAGTTCATCTGTCATTATGAAACACAAAAGAAAATAGAGGATTTGGGTATTATTGCTTGATGTTTTCTGCAAAAAATCAATACATTTTCAAGGCATTTTACAGCATTGATATTTTGTTAAGCAAACACATCAATTTCCTGATGTGGGTTGTTCAGTTTGTCCAGGGTGTCTCAGCATTTATTTAAGCCACAAAATCCCTGTATTTACCCAATTTAACAGGCTCTCTCCTTTTAGTGATCCTCTGTGCTTTTGTTCTTGCCACCTACTGTTTCATCCACAAACTAGATCAATTTATTTTCCTGGACACAACAACATAGGCATAGCATGTCTCTCTGACCTGTCACAGGTCACATGTAGAACAGCCTTTTAAAGATGTGTTTATGGTTGCTGTAAATCTCTCTATTCCCTCTCCCACCACAGAACTGTGTTTTCAGAACAAGTCTTGTTTGGGAAACTCTTGCAGGATGTTTCTGGCACTCAGGAGGATGCTGGGGTAAGGTCCCTCTAATGAAGGCTTGACAACTCATTCATTTCTAGAATTCAATAAAAATTGAATGGGTTTGGAAGCTGATGTTCTGCCTTCTGGCCCAGAGGTTGTGGTGGTGGTTGGTGTTATGACTGGATTGTGTAGAAGTTGATGAAAGGAAGTATGGGACAAGAGAGAAATTATAGGGCAACAGAAAAGCAGGAGAGAGGACAGTAAGGCAAAGAAACTGTGGAGTGGAAATCTCAGTTGCTCTGGGTTTACCCTGCTGGAGCAATTGAAAATTATCCTAATTTAAATAATTATTTAGGAGCTAAATATTACATCATTAACCCTGGCAAAATCTCCCTGAAATGCTGCTGCTCTCGTCTCCAAGTACCTGTCAGTGCAGGTGGCACTCACAAACCTTTCCAGTCACTCTTACCTCTGTCACTGTCAGTATTTTATCAGCTTTCTTCCCTCTTCCACACGGGACAATGGAGCAGTACTGTTGTGCTGGAATTGTCCTTGTTCTTTTCATCCAAACTCAGCTGGGTTCTCAGCTTCAACTTCCACAGGACTCTTCAGTACTGCATGAATTTCATCACCTTCACTCCAAACCCTGTATAGAATTGCAGAATGGTTTGGGTTGGGAGGGACCTTAAGGAATATCTAAATCCAAGCCTCTGTTATGAGCAGGGACACCTTCACCTTCCACCCTTCTAGGTTGCTCCAGGACCCGTCCAACCTGGCTTTTGTCTTTAGCTCTTGTCTTCTCTCATTCCTGAGAGATACATTTGAAGCTTTAAGAGTAATTTCCCCTTACACAAAGTTCTCTGTAAAGCCTTCTTTCACTTGAGTTCCCCCCTTGTTCACAGAATTTGATGGTCCTCAGCCACTTCACTCATAGATTTTTTTTAATTTTTTTTTCACATCAGTTCTTGATATAAGGGAAAAATTATTCTAATAGAGCTGTCCACCCATTTCTGTGTCCCTTATGACTTATTGTGACTCTGCCTGTGAGTCCCTGTTATGTCTAAGTGGGGATACCACATGCATTTTACTTCCTGGCTTTGCTTCTCCAACTATTCCTTTTCTCTTAACATTCCATATTTCTACTGTTTCTGATGGGAACTCACATAGGTAGCTGAGCACTCAACATGCCAACAGCATTACCTGTGCTTTTTGCCTTTCATCTCATAAATGGCCAAGAAATTTAGGGCTGGAATCTGTGATTAAGGTGTTGCTGGGGTAGTTGAAAATGTCCATAACTCTGTGACTGTGGTCAGTGAAAAGGTATTTTCTCTCAATGTGATGAACTCCTCATCCTCTGGGAGGGATGGTGATCCTGGAATACCAGGTTGGTTAACTGGGAATGCTTTTGCATTGGTTCTTCTGAAGAATAAAAATGTTGACAGGAGTAGCATAATACTGGTTTAGTCTTTTATGTTTGAGTAGCACAGAAACTAAATTCTATTACAATATTTGCATAAGTTATTCAGTACACAGAATTTTGTTTCAAACTTTTAAAGGCATTACAATTACCTTAAGCTGCAAAGACCAGTAAATCAGTAATGTATATTAAATCTAAATTCCTAAGCAAATATGCACATTTAATTTAACTTTTTTTTTCTTCAGGAACATTCACATATTAAAGAGAGCTGTGCAGGCCCTCCCTGTCCAGCTCTTGCAGACTGGAACATGGTCAGGAGACTGCCTTGAAATTAATTTTTTTTTCAAAGATTTTGTTGCCAATCCTTTCACCTCTCAGTGTCTGCAAATAAACCTCTCTGCAAAGCAGGTGCTTGGTTGGACCCATGGCTTCTCCTGGTTCCTTCAAGAACAGAAGGCTGTCACGTGGATTTTCAGCAACTGTTCCTGCCTGTGAGTGTCTCTGTCTGGGACATTGATTCTTCTTCAGGTCATTGTTTTTTTGGTGGCCATTCTGAATTACCCACCCACTCCAGCATTTCAGTTGCAAGACCACCTCCACCAGATTTTGATTACAACAGTACCACAGTCCCTACTGCCAAGATTTTTGGGTCTTCTGATGTTCTATTTTGTTTCCTTGTTTATTATCACGTTGTTTCATGCTTGAATTTTTCAGATGTGTGATTCTACTGTCATTTCAGAAAGCTCACAAAACGATCCTATTTAAATTATCCCTAATTAGGCATCAAAAGGCTCTGCACTATGTTTAACATCCTCTTGATATTTCAGCAATGAACCAGATCTTCCATTATTGTTTAAGTCTTTAAGAGAAGGAGAGAAATGTCCTGTACTTACATTTCAAAATCCTGGTGTTGGGCACCACGTCATGCTATTTGGGACAAGTGGGATCAAGTGCTCTCAAGTCAAGTGGTACATAGAAAAATATAGCTCACAAAAAAACTCTGTGTGTGAAATGTGCCTCACTAACATCCTTTTCTTTTTCTAACAATTGCATGATAATTCGTCCAGCCATAGAATGAAGATAAGGAAAGAACTGGAAACTTTACTCTGAATACCTTTGCAAAACAGCAGGATTTTTTTTTTTCTGTAGTAATTAATCTCCAAGAACTACCAGCTTTCTGTAATTCCATAAATTTTGTGATAAAATCAATCTGCTAATAATGTTTTAAACTGCTTTTGTGTCATTACAATTTCCCCTGTATAGTTAAGCATAAGGCATTCCTTTGTCTATCTATATTTTGTGGGGGATAAAAGTTTCATAACAAAATTATGGAAGGTTCTTCATTGCAACAGGTTATAAAATCAGGAGGGAATACACAAAGCTGCAGACAGTTTTCCAGCTTTCCAGGCTTCCTCTTCATCTCATCACAGAGCTGAATCTGTCCTTTGGTAAGACATTTTCCTAAGGATCTTCCACCCGTGGTAAAGCACCCAGGGAGGTTCTCCACAGCCCCCAGATTTCTCAAAGGTAGCATCACTGGTTGACTTTCTGATTATTTTTGTATTTACCTTGTTATTTGTCCCTTGATTTTAAGTCTCTTCTTTGGGGATATACCAAATGGAAGTGACTTTCTTTTCTTTAACAAGCACTTTGGTGTGTCTTGGACTGAAATTTTAAAATGTATTCTAATTGAGGTACTGAAAATAAAATTTTTTGCATGTCAGGCATCCTCAGTAGAGACTTTCTTTTTTCTCTGTGTTATAATAAGAATTGTTATAATGCAGCTAATAAATGTCTGTATTATCAGAATGGGACACGTGCAACAGCTTGGGAAGGGCAACTGGAGACACAGAGCAGAGCACAGATGTTCCCTTCACTGCTCTCAGGTAAACAAGATGCTGTCTGTCTGGAAAACGACTGCTGAACGCCTGGGAATCCCACAGGACTTTCTCCTGTGGCTCCCTAGGATTTGTGCCTACTGAAAAAAACTGTCCTGAAAGATACTGAATTAGGAGCTGAGATTCTTCTTGAATGCAGTAGCTGACCCACCACAACTACCCACAGACCCTTTGGGGAACCTGGGAAATTCAAAAGCAAACAGCTGAACATCCCAAATCTTCATTTGGTATTTTGAAATCTTTAGGTTGTTCCCTCAATTAGTCTGGGAAGCTCTGGAAGGATGAGTTTGAGAAGCTGTGTTGTAGAAAAGAAAGCCAGTTCTGAGGAGAAGATGCCATTTGTTCTGGAAATAGACTCCCCAAAGCAAGAGAATTTTAGGCAGGGTGGTCCACATGAAGTCAAGCTGGATATGGTTGCTAACTTAAAAAAAAAAAAAAAAAGAAAAAAAAAAATAATTCAATTTCTGTCAGTTTGTGCTCTCCTCCTGGTGCTTAATAGTTTTCCAGGGCTTTCCAACCATGCACATGAGATGTGCAGAGAAGCTGTAGCTTCCCCTGAGTCAGTGCAGTGTAATAACATTGCCTGGGAAATGGGAGGAAATCCATGGTTTTCCTTTCTTCCTCAAATATTCCTGGCTGAGAGATGGGTGGGTGGCTGGTGCAGACTGAACTGTGTCTCAGTCTAACCCCTGTTGTTCCAAAGTAAATCTGTTTTCCAGTCCTGTCTCTGACTTGTGTAGATTGCAGAAATCCCATCACATTTAGCAGTGAAATTTTCACTCAATAAACTCCTTTGCAGGAGCATTTCACTGTCTCAGGCTGATGCATGAGGAAACTCTGCATCTTTCCTGCTTGAGTTTGACCTTCCAGGATGGTGTCCTGTACTGCCTGAGGGATGTACCTACCCAGATCACCAGCACTGGGGACCTGGGAGTCTCTCAGTGTTGCCCCTGAAAATCAGCCTTCTGATTTGTTTTGGTAGAGTGGAGTCAGTGCTCATGAATTGTCAGATAAACAAGAATCGTGTTTGCATTCCTTTATAAAAGATATCACCTGATGGACTTCTCAAGTGAGCAGTGGAGATGGAGAGGTGGGAACTTCTCTGTCCAATCTCTGGGCACTGCCCAGAAACTGAGAGATCCGAGGTCAACAATAAACTGGAGAGTTCTTTTCCTCTTTGCCTGAACACCTGTTGTGTGTGTTGCTGTGTTCCCTCTGTGCATCACAGTGACATCTCAGCTCACTGTTCAGTGCTGGGAACAGTGCTCTGTGTGCCCAGATTGGAGCTTGACTCCATGGAGTTTTCCAGTGTCACAGTGGGTGGGAAGCAGGACATAAACCTGATCTTACTGAGGGACAGTGTATATGGTATTCATACTGGTGACATTCTCTTTCTGTAAGATTCTGTAGACCTGCCTGCTTTTGGTGAAAGCCCCTGATCGAATAATTTTGTTCTCAAAGACATTATTCAAACCTGGTTACTTCTTCACTTTCTTTTGTGTTTAATTCAGTTCGTTTAGGATACTGTACATGGGGTTGTGGGTGTGCACAGCCATGCAGAGGTACATGAGTGGTTGTACCTCTGGCTTTTTCTGGGGTTCTGGTGACAGTAGTGAAGAAAGAAATAAAATAATTTCTTCCACGTGTAGCGTGTGTGTGTCTTTAGGTGACCTGACTTGGACTGATTGCTCTGTCCTTGAGGAAAAGCACTGCTGTCACCCTATGGCTCTCTTCTCTTTTTGAAACCTTAATTTCTGAACAGTATAATTCATCTAAATAGGAAAAGCTTTTACATTACCAGCAGGAAATGTGAACCAGCTTGTTTACCACCTGGGGTTATACATGTGTGCATAAAATATTCCTAAATGGAATGTATTTGGAATGGAATGGAATACAAAGCCTTTTTATTTGTCACCAGCCAGAATGTCTGAGTGTCTGTGTGATCAGTCCCTTAGTACTGGAAGGGACAATCCTTTCCCTGGGCAGCCTGCTCTGAAATAACTGATTGGAGTCATCACTTGGTTTAATTTCACTGCTGTTGGTTTAGCTTGCAGAAACGTGGATGCATTTTCTTTTTAACAATATACTTCAAGCAATGCTGCTTTTTTTAAGCTAAAAATATTTTGTATGAAATGTCACATCTAGAATATCACATTTGTTATTAACATATAAAGGAGCCTGAATTTTTGTACTAGAAATGAACAGGGTCACCAGAGCAAATTGTTCTTTGTCTATCCTGTTACACATCAACTCTAAAGATTTCCAAAGATCCTCTGGACTGCTGTAGGCTGGAAACACATCTCCAAAAGAACCAAGGCACTTTACCTCTCACTGGCTGCAGTCAACCACTACCCAGATTCCATCCCAGTGGTTCTCCCATCAAGGGATTTGATTTTTCTGTGTGACTCATCTTCTGTAGACCCTGGTTGTTGGGTTTTTCTGGTGTTTTTTTGTTTTGTTTTGTTTTGTTTGTTTTGTTTTGGGGCTTTTTTTTAATGGCCTGCTGTTTGATTGGTGTTTCTGCACTAATTTTTACTTCTGTCCATCAAGGTGAGGCTGACTGCTCTCTGGGTTTTTTTCTCCTCTGGCTCCTGTGAACAGGCTATTTTTTAAATTTCATTTTGATAAGAGGAGGTAACAGTGGAAGAACTAGAAACTGATTTGTTTTAAAGTGAGACTGGAATTTCTTTCAAATTGAACTTGATAGTAAGAGAATATTTTCTCCTCATTAACATCACCTGGAGACCAAGCAGAGATTTGATGCTGCAGCATAAGCAGTAGAACACTGTGGATTTTATAACTCCATGATCATTAAAAGTAGGAGTTTACTGCAGAAGAACATTTGTAGTCTCTTTAGCTGGTAGCTATTACATCGTATTAGATTTAAGGACATTCTTCAGTGACTTTAAGGTGACAAATTGAAATCCTACTCTTTCATGAGTTTGTGCTTCTGACTCAGAAACTTGGGTGCCTTGTTTCATCAGTGGAAAATAATTTGCAGTGTCCTGTGGTTTGCACATTGTTAGTTTAAGGTGCAGTTTCAGTTCACACTCCAGTTTGAATCTGGGCTCCCTGGTTTCCACTAGGCTCCATAGACCTAACAAACTACAATTTTTGCAATCATACATTGAAATTTGTTTGTAAGATTTTCACAGGTTCATAAGGTGTGAGGAGCTTTGCTGTGGTTGTGGATAACTAAATGTAACCATTTTGAGTAGTTTAACTAAATTAAACCATTTTGAGTAGTTTTTGGTGTGTCCAGTGCACAAAATGTGTTATTTTCAAATGCAGCAACTCAATTAATTTGAAACAAGACAAAAGTTTTCCCCTGTCCATTTTCAAAAGATGGATTTCTGTACTTTTTTTCTATGTCAACTTTCCCCATGCAAGGCTTTATATGGCACAGGAGAAAATCTGATTGAACAAGGTCTAAAACACTCCCTGAGACTTCAGGTGTCACAGGGTTGTCCCTGCTGTTGGGGCTTGGGTTTCTTATAGATTTTTTTCCCATAAGTTGCTAAGGAATTCATTACTGGGCAGTTGTGAGTACTGAAAAAAGACAAAAGAAGTGGCTGAAGTCGGGGGAGAGGGTGAGCACCTGGGAGTTTCTTCTCTCTGGGGAGTTCTTGGCCTGGGAAGGGAAGAGCCAGGCTCTGTGGGTTTCTGACTTCGGGGAGATCCTCACTTGTTACTGTGACACAGATAGAAACACACAGCGACACACACAACAGGGATTCAGGCAGAGAAGAAGAGAAGAACTCTCCAGTTTAGTGTTGACCTCGTATCTCTCAGTTTCTGCACAGTGAGCAGAGATTGGACAGAGAAGTTCCCACCTCTCCATCTCCACTGGTCACTTGAGAAGTCCATCAGGTGAGATCTTTTACAAAGGAATGCAAACATGATCCTTGTTTATCTGACAATTCATGAGCACTGACTCCACTATACCAAAACAAATCAGAAGGCTGATTTTTCAGGGGCAACACCCACTGGCACCACTGCAGCTCAGCTCGGGGTGGCTGCCCCCATCTCTGTGTGTGCCCCGGGAATCCTGACCCTCGCCCCTCTCTGCCCTGCTGGGAGCCGCCGCGGTTTCTGCTCCTGCTGTCCCTTGGCTCCTCTCTGGGTGTTCTCCAGGCTGTACCCACTGTCCCTTGGCTCCTCTCTGGGTGTTCTCCAGGCTGTTCCCACTGTCCCTTGGCTCCTCTCTGGGTGTTCTCCAGGCTGTTCCCACTGTTCCTTTGCTCCTCTCTGGGTGTTCTCCAGGCTGTACCCACAGCCCCTGCCTGCCAGGACATTTGCTGAGCTCCAGCCATGGCCACAGAGCTCCTGATCCATTCCCAGCATCCCGGGACTCCTCCTCACTCGGGCAGCTTGTGATGGTAACTGCACCAAAGGGGAAGGGTGCCAGCAGCACAGAAAACTGTGACTGCTTCCCTGGTTCTGTTTGTTGTTAATAGCAGAGTTATTGTTGTTATAAATGCATATTGTAATGTTGGCCTTTCACAAGTACCAAGATGAATGTTATATGTATAATGGCTTTTTGATGTAGTTTCAGAATTAAAATGTGGTGTGTTTTAACTGCCTGAATAGATAACTTCCAAAAAGAGGCTCAAGTGACTCTCAGCTTTCATTGCCTGTGAAAAAGAGACCAAAGCCCAAATCAAAGGATGATAAGAAAGGATTTAAAACTGAAGAACACACGCTCCTAAAGGGCAGACACAGGAAGTGTGGCCATGCAGAACAGTTCCTGGAAAAGTGAATGTGCATAAGTCCCTGCATGAAGAACAGGACAAAAAGGGGAGGTTCCAAGACACCAGTGTGCTCAGCCCGGCTGTTTTTAACCTTTGCTTTATTTTCTCTGTCTCTTATTGTCTCTATTACGCCTTTATAAGTTTTACCAGGAGAGTGAACCTCGTTTTTCACATTGTTGTTCTGTTTGCCTTGTTAAACACAAGAGCTGTTATCCCTATCCTCATATCTTTACCTAAAAGCCCCTTAATTTCAAAATTATAACAATTAAGAGGGAAGAGGTTTGCATTTCCATTCCAAGAGAGGCTTCTGCTTTTCCCTAGCAGAGACCTGTCTTCCAAACTGAGACACCTGCAGAATAAAAATGCCTTTGCCTTGATTGTTATTGCTGTGAATTCAGTGGAGACTGTGGTTGTGCTTGAGCCCAGTTCAGGGTCTCATGGCAAGGTAAATCTATTCTGAAGGACATCCTCTCTATTTTCGATGAAAATCAATGAAGAATTGTTTTGTATACATTATCCAGTGACACGAGGGGAAGCAAAATGATGCCTTATCCCAGCTGTGTTTGGTCAGAAGGCAGGTAAACACAACTGGATGGATGAGGCTCACTGGGAAGTCACAGGGAGAAGTTGCAGGGCTAGATGTGAAAGCAAAAATAGCTGAAGAGAATGAGAGATACACAGAGTGGGAAACAAGTTTTCTTGTATTTCTTCCTTTCTGTCTTTCTCATGGGTGTTTGTGTTCATAGCCTTGTGTTGTCTGGCTTCTTTTCTTTCTTTTGAGGAAGGCAGCACAGCTCTCCTTGCAATCAGATGAGGAAGACAGACTGAAAACTTCCTGATTGCACGTGGAGAAGCACAGGCAGAGTGCTAATAATTTCAGGGCTTCCAGTACATATGGTACTGATTTGGCTTTTTAAAAATCATCTTTTCACTTCTTATTAAAAAACCAAAAAGCCTGAGTTTAAATTAGGCAGATCTCTTTGGCTGTTAAAGCCAATAAAGAGAAATATTTAATTCAGTTGTATTCAAGTATTTTTGCTGGGTACTTATTCTTTGTGTTTTACAGATGCTCATATCCTAACTTACTAAGAGTAGATATTGCTGCTCCCCTCTACTCCTTCCTGCTATTAAGGAAGAGAAGATTGTAGTTGTATGATTACTGTATTTCTCTTTGTCCAGTGGGTTTTCTTTTTTCTATTTTACATTAGGTTTGGGAGGCATGTGTTTAACAAGATTAACTCAAATTGATACATGTGGCTTCACTACATATGTGTGTATATATATATATATATATATAATATATATACACACACACTATTTCAATAATGAAGGAAGGCAACGATAACCCTGACATAAAAACATACGATGACAGCATTTGAAGTTAAATTTAAAGTAGCTACTGCAAAAATTATTGCTGATACTTTGTAATGATATATTAAGGTCCAGTACTTAACAGGTTTCTTTTAGTTGATCAGGGTCATAATAAAAATCTTGCTTTCCCTGCTATACCTGATAGTGTGTGTATGGACCTGAAGTAGAGCTCTTTTCCTGGGTTAGCAGCCTGATTTTTCAGTTAGATACTAAAGTACAGAAACCAAAGGATCAGTCATCCTTGTAATTAGCTTTCTTTGGTTTTTAAGAGCCAGCAAAGAAAGGTTTGTCATTTTTACAGGCAGATCTCCAGTTCTGCTGTGTTAGGGTTCTGAACTGTTCTCTCTTTAAAGTACATGTTTTTACAAAGATGGTCTCACAAATGAATGTGTCTCACAGCTGTGTTGAGAGTCATTAGAAACAGAGGGTTTTTCTCACTCTCATTTTATTCTGGTTGAAAAGAATACTAATGGAGTTGTTTCTGTTACAGAAATAACATCCTATCATTTTTCTCCTTGAAAGCCTCCAGTGCTTCACCTCACTTGGTCTCTTTTCTCTCTGCAGAACTGTGCTGTTGGTACAGCTGGCATTGGGTGGATGTGCGTTTTTACTGGCAGGGAATACATATAAAAAGGCTTTTCTGCAGAGAAAGTCCCAGAGGTCTTCTGCTGGTCTGAACTAGGTTGGAAATTGTGTATATTTTCTTTGGAGAGTGAAACTCTCTTCTCTGCCTGAGCAGAGTTGACCTAAGGAGCTTTCCTGGTGGGAATCCAGCCTTGCTGCTTCTCCCTTGGAGGTGGAGGTTGTCCTTGGCTTCGTTCACATACAGGCATTGTCTGATTGCCGTGAGGAAAATGTAATGTGTTTATCACAAATGTTGGAAAAGATGCTGTACAGTTCAACTCCTGCTGGAAAGACTGGGACAGTTTCTTTTTTGCTGGAACATGTTGTTCAGCAGTCTTCTGCATTTAAGAATTTCATAAGTTCTTGAGAAATTATTATTAAACTTAACCAAATCCTGGCAAGTTCGCTGTCAAAAAATACAGTGAGAATTATCAGCCCTGTGAGAGCTGAACACAGCCAAACACTTCTGTTCTAAGCAGAACACCTTTCCTTTTGTGAGCAAGGAGTTCCTGTGGCTTTTCTCCATGGTGCTGTACCCATCCTTCTGTGGCAGCAAAGTCCTGATTTCATTCTCATGGTGTTCTTTATCCACAGATTAGTGTGTGTGATGTCCCTGGATAAATGCTTCACATCCCCTGCTGTCCTCGAGGAATAGAAGTTCCATCCTCAAATCCGATTATTTACTGAACTGGCTGTGCTGAAGCCAATGCTTTGGGAAAAGAATTTTTAAACCTCTTTGGTTTTTAAAATGGTTTATTGGTATATGGGTTATTATCCTTTTTAACAACAAAACATGAAGTGTTCCAAGGTGACCAACTTTTTTTTCCCAATAACCAGTTTGTTTTTCTGGGTATCAGAATTCTGCAGGTACCTTTGGTCAATTTTTTGAGTCAGGGGCTGCTCAGTGTGGTGATGATGAAGAAAACAAAAGCAAGTAACACACAGATGTAATTGTCCCTCATTTATACAAGGCCTTCACAGTCAGATCTGATTTCTCCTAGATGAGACAAAAAAGAATGGGTCCCTTGTACCCATCTGCCTTTGTCTGTAATTGAATTATAATCCTCCCCATCGCTCTTGTAGAGAAAGGTGGTGGTAAAATGTTATTTCAGAATGTTTTTGGCAACACAGAATACTTAAACTCTGGTTGAGTGCTCCAGAGGTTACTTTAGGAGTATTTGTGGGATATTCCAGTACAAATATCCAAGCAACAGGGAAAGGATGTCATTTTTGCATTTGGATTGCAAACTGTGTGTGGGGGGGTTAAGTCCATCCAAGCTATCACTTACACAAATGTTCTTTGGTTCAACTTTCCAGGGCAATGTAGGGCATAGTGGACTCTTCATAGCTCAGGTAAGCCTTGTCAAAATAAAAAAAAATAGACCTATTTGTGGCAGATTTGATGAAAAGTTAATAGTTTTGTTGCTTCTTGTAATTAAAATGAAGTATATTGCTATGTTTAACTTTTTTAAAAGACATTTTTGCAGGTGCACCAGGGGATAAATGTGTTCTGGATAGAAGTTTTAACTCAACTGTTGGTACTTGTTAGAGGAATGTATTCACAATAAAAACAGAGTTCACTGAAGAGCAACTTGAGAGGTGATTTTCCATTTTTTGCAGCTAATTAAGCACAGAAATGAGGCAGTGGTGCTGGGGTTTTCTACATGGCTGACAAACACAGAGAAAAATTCAGCTGCTGAATTTGGAAATAAAGACAAATTCAATAATTAGCAAAGTGTGTTGGGCATAGGGAGATGTTTGGTTGGGGTTTTTTAACTGTCAGGTTTTGCATATTTTGATTTTGCTGAATCGTTGATAATTTCCATTGAGCTGGTAGAAAAACCAGGATCTGGTGGACTGAAAAACTGAAGTGATACAAAAAAATCTTCATTGAGCTGCAGTCACAGAGTTTGGATTTAATCTTATCATTGACTGAGTTTTCCACAAGCTGAGCATTAAAGTGCAAAAGTAAGACATTCATTTTTTTTTCTTGCTTTTCTATCAGATTAGAAAAAAATCTTACTTTTTACAGTTTTATCCAATGTAAATTGGAGTGTTTGAACAGAGATGGAATGTGGCATGTAACACTCCTAAGGAATCTTGTTCATCTGGACTTGATGGTGTTTTCCCAAAGTGGACAGGTAGCACTGCCCTTGTTTCAGGATGTTATTCCATAGAATTCCATGGCTTTACAAATGACATTTGAGGAATTTTCCCTGTGATTGCTAGAAGGTGGAGGTGGCTGTGGTTTTTCCTCCCTCCTCATTAAGTTAATGAAATAATTCAATAGAATATACTGACTGTATCTTCTATATGTGTGTATAAATATATATATAAACCAAGGCTAGTGACTATGCATAATCAAGATTAATTACCTTCTCTGTGTAGCCAGGTTCTGGTTAATAGATTCAAAGTAATCATAATAATTAGCTAATTGAGAGTTTAATTGTGGTCTCTTTTAAAATGATTTGACTATACTAGAAAGAAAAATCTTTTTTAGGAACTAATCGCTTCATTCATGGATTTTATTTCTGCAGAAATGAGAATTGGAAGAACATTCAGCTGTGAGTCACAGCATAATAGAATCACACCAGAGTCTGTGGAATCCTTGGGAAATTATTGAACAAAGTTTCTAAAGTGAGTAATCTGCAATTGTGAATTTGAGGTAGTGGTGTCAACTACTATTGAATCTATTTTCATAAATTAAATGCCATTTCTTTGAGTTTGTCCTATTAAAATTATTTAAGTAAAACTATGGTTCCCTACCTGATAATACTTATCAAATGCTTGCAATTTCTCTCTGTGCAATTTACATGAATAAATGGAATATCCTTTCTTTTTCCTCTGTGCTTTGTATAAAATACATAAGAGAAAGAATTTTCTTGGTAAGCACTACACTTGAGCAAGTAAGTAGAAGTTACACTTTACATTCATATATCCTATGAGAAGAAAGGGAAGATATATTCTTCTTACATGTCAAAACCTCCCAAATACAAAGGAATAGTCTTGCTTTAATTTGATCTAAATGAAATACCAGCAAAAAAGTGGGAAGAAAAGAAAATTTGTCATGCTACTAATGGATTGTGATGTGTGAAATGTGATTGGAGATGAGAGGGGAGTATCAGAAATCAAAGAAAGCTCTGAAAGACACCTCAGTACTGGCTGGCAAATGACCTGACCCAAGGTGGGAAATTCTGGAGCCAGCTCTAAACAATTTTGGGAGGGGGTTCTGTTTCCATGGTGTTCCTGAGGTTTCACAGAACTCAAATAGAAACTGAAATTATATTTCTAATCCAAGTGGAAGAAGCAGGGGAAAAGAAAGATTTTTAAAGGATTTTTCTCTGGAGTGAGATGTCTTGGTAGAAGGAATTGTTTATAGAGCCAAGGGCCATGCTGGAATTTTTCCCTGCAGGAATTAAAGCCTTCAAGGCCTGTTCTGCAGCCCATGGCAGTCAGCAGAAGGATGCTCCTCTGTTCTGGAGGACATTCCCACAACACTTGGCCTCACTTAAGTTGTCCTGCTTGTGTCAGGTTGACCTCATTTTGCTTGAAACAGAGGATGAGGAGTGATGGACACTGAGGATGAGTGATGGACTGTGAGAACAAGCCAGCCAGCACTCAGCAGGGAGCTCAGGCGTTCGAGGTGGCTGTGAAAGACTTTGGCAGGAATGGAAAAGGGGATTTATTTTTCTAGCACATGTCAAACATGTGCCAAAATGAGTGGTTCACTGGCTTACATTCGAAGTGAACAGGATCTGTGAATTTTGGGAAGCAGCTTTTCCAGCCTGTAGTTTTGTGACTGAGGGTTCTATGGTGTCCTCCAAGCCTTTGTGATCCTGGGAAGTCCTGACAATAACACTAGAGAATGATAGAATTTATACACTAGAGCAGGCTACCCCACCCAGGCAGGAATAAAATCTCAATTTTTAAAACATACTCTGCCTAAATGGGTGTATTTCTACCTCTCCTTATTCTGCCTGTAGAAATTTACACTTGGGAATCAGGAAAAAATCCAGCTCCATCTTTCTATTTGGAGTGGTTGCCACACCAGGAGATGGATCATTAATGAGGACATGGCAAACTCCTCTTTCAGAGCATCACATGCATATTTTATCTGTAATGTGGGAATGGCCTCATTTCCAGTTTGATTGGAAGAAATTTTGTCCATCCTCCAAGAAAATGGTCAAATCCCTAAGGAGATGAACAATTCATCTTCACACCTTGAGTGTGTGCAAAGTCCAACCTAAAAACTCCAAGCACTTTTATTTCATGTACTTTCTCCTCATGTCCACAAGAACGAGGAGTTTTGAACTCTTAATATTCACTTATTTTCATACCCTGCTCTTGGCTTTTGAAGGGTAACAGATCTGTAACAGATCTCAGCTTTCTTTGCAAAGAGTATTTGGTTCAATGTCTGGCTTTGAAGAATGAATATACCCACACTATTTCAAAGCATAATTGTTGACTGATGTGAATGGATTGTTGCTCATTGTTGAACTGTTGTATTTTTCTCTGTGTACACAGAAGGGGAGAAGCTAAAAAAAGGCATGGCAGGTGGGGCAGGGGAGATGCTGTGTTTTGGTTTTACATTTGTCCAACTTTCTCAGTGACTTCAAAGACTTTCTGTCTCTTCTGAGGCACTGTTGCACTCTTATCTGTACCACTGCTTAATATTCATCTTTTTATCATTTCAGTCCACAACCAAGCTTTTACACAAACAAACCAGCACTGGCTGCAGTGATATAGATGATGTATCACTGGCTGTTGTGAGATATGTACATATATCTTATGACAAGTGACACAGAAGGGATTTTGCAAACACTCTATTGAAAAGTGATGAGGCTTCTATATGCTCTTTGCTCTGAAAAGGGGTTATAAAAGTGTTTGTTTTCAAAGAAGAGTACTTTAATCTATCCTAGAAATATCAGTAATGCCAGCTGCTTTCCTCCTCAGTTTCTCTGAAGCCTGCTGAGCTGCTCTGAAAGTGTGCATTACCCTTCCTAATTAAGTTGGGGTGATCAGCTTGTTGAATGTACAACTAAAATGTTCTTTCTGTAAACATTTGGACTGAATTTTTATAGTTGTGAGAAAAAAAGTAAGGAATTAAATTATGCTCAGAAACAAAATACTTTCCTGACTTCTTCCTATCATTCATAATTGACTATCTTTAATATTCTGTGGTCATTTTACTAGCTTCATGAGCTCTGTTTTTCTGAGTGCTATCAAAGTTCTGAAGTCTTAGTTTAGGGTCCAAGGGTCTCTCACCTGCCTGTGATTTGCATGAATCCAGCAGGAATGTGACTGCATTAAAGGCATCAGTCTCTCTGGCAAATCTAATGGAAAACCATCAATGTGTTAAGAAATTAGTGTGGGAAAAGCAGGCTAAGAAGCTCTTCCTGGCTCTGTGCTTCCCTCATCCACAGCTCCCAAAGGATGTGTGTCTGCAGGAGCCAGCTGGGAGCTGAAGGGCACTTGGGGCTTTTCCACGGAGGGGTCTGTGCTCCTCAGTGACAGCAGCGTTGGTTCAGCTGCCACTGAGGGACATCCCAGTCCAATCTGTCTCTCACAGATGTGCATCTCTGGGGTGGGGGGGATTCTGCCCCTCTGCCCTGCTCTGGTGAGACCCCCTGGCAAAGCTGCCTCCATCCCTGGGGCCCAGGCAGGGAGGACATGGAGCTGTTGGAGCCAGCCCAGAGGAGATCATGGAGCTGCTCCAGGGCTGGACCCCCTCTGGAGCCAGGCTGGCAGAGCTGGGGGTGCTCACCTGGAGAGGAGAGGGATCCAGGGAGAGCTCAGAGCCCCTGGCAGGGCCTGAAGGGGCTCCAGGAGATCTGGAGAGGGACAGGACACAGGGAATGACTTCCCACTGCCAGAGGGCATGGATAGATGGGATATTGGGAAGAAATTACCATCCTGGGAGGGTGGTAAGGCCCTGGAATGGAATTCCCAGAGCAGCTGGGGCTGCCCCTGGATTCCTGGCAGTGTCCAAGGCCAGGTTTGACGGGGCTGGGAGCAGCCTGGGACAGTGGAAGGTGTCCCTGCCCATGGCAGGGGGTGGCACTGGGTGGGCTTTGAGGTCCCTTCAACCCCAACCATTCCATGTTTCTATGATTGCCCTTTCAGTTGCAGATGACCAAGATCTCATGTTTTCTCTCTTTCTCTCTCTCTTTGTAATATTGTTGTGCCAGGAAATTTGGACTGCCTGAGGCTATGGACATCAGTGTGATCTGACTGTAATTGCAGGAGAAGCCACATTAAAATGAGCAGTTACATAAAACCAAAACAAACTTGGAAGATCTAAAGGGTTTCTCTTTTCAGACATCTTTGTGAGGAAGATAAGGGACAGCTGAGAGCAGGACTCAGCAATGATTCCAATCTGGGCCTCATTACTTAGTCAACTCTTCTTCTGAGAGCTCCAGAAAATTAACTAAAGCCCAGAGAACATTAATTTCCTTACAGGTCTAGGCTCTAATTAAAGGCCTATAAAGAAGTAAACAAAAGAGAGTCCATTCTGCTGTATAAGGGCTGTCCTTTGAACATGAGGGAAAGGTGATTTCCTGAGTTGCACCATCCCTGCAGCCCTGGGAATCCCCAGTGGACACGGCCCCAGCTGGAAGAGCTCAGAGCTCCCCTGGAGCAATGTCCCAAGAGATGGCTTTGAGGCCCAAGGTTTGGGTTTGCAGCCACATTTTTTCTCCCTGTTCTGCCTTCTTGGAGAAAATCTAGAGCCTTCAGGTGTCAATCCTACTTTGGCAGTGAACAAGGGGAGCTGTGGCTTTTGGAAGCCCATTTTTACAATTTCTGCACTAGCCTGTGTGGTTACCAGAGAAATTAGGCTTGAGCAAAACAGGAGGGGTGCTGGGGAAGGGGGAAAAGCAAACCCAGGACTCCCTACCCTGCACAGACACACTTTCCTTCTCCAGGAAAAGAGGAATCACACAAAGCTGTCTGTCTCTGCCTGTGCCATATTCCATCTGTAAAAACCAAGCTCTGAGCAGAGACTTTGGTTCTTCTGACTCTCAGCCATTTTGACTGTATTTTCAGTAAGACTCCAGCTTCCAGAGATTTTCCTTCTGTCAGTCAATCAGACCTGGGAAGGGTAATATCAGTTGGGAACAAAGAGTACAAGGGAAATTAAGGTAAGAAAATTTTATTTTCTACATATTTCAAAATTAAAAATTAGCCCTGGACATGTTTAGAGAACTGGAGCTGCTAGAGATGTTGTCTAGTATTAAGCCTGAATTGGAGAAAGGCTTGCTAGTTTTTATGAAAATTAGTCAGTTTTTAATTGAGAGTCCTTTAGTTCAATTAATTTCCATCAATTCTCATGGCTGATTTTGACAAAGCATTTCTAAGAAGACAAATAGTGTAGAAAATGATTTGGAGTTAATTTCTTAGGGGCTTCTAAAAACCCATGTATTTTAGTGCTCTAGGAAAGCACCAGATAACCTGAGTGCATTGGTGTGAACTCTGCAATATTTTGTTCTTGAGTCTGGCTTTTACTTAAGTACAAAAGAGGTAAAATGTTGAGTGTATCCTTCTTCCATGTGTAATCAAAATACTTTTTCTCCTGGTGGTGGCAGTGCTGGGTGAAAAATTCTGACTGAAGAGCAAGTTCAGGAAAAACTTCCTGATTTATTTTGTAATTGTAACTGACCCCTCCATCAAATGGACAAATTTTGAATACACGGGGATCAGTTCTTCATAATACACATTGGGGAGATGCTATAAAAGAAGAAATAAAATCAAGAATAAGTTTAGGATTTTGGGGATTTCTTCAGGGAACTCTTTCTTTAAGCCTTTGGCCTGTAATACAGTTTATATTCTACTTGATTTTCACCATACTATGTAAAGGAAGCTTAGTAACATCTTTTTACCAACGTCATTTGCACATTTTTAAGCTTTTTGAAGTGTTGAGAAATAGGTCAGTTCCCCAGAATTCAGCAGCCAGTTTTCATGTTTAGTGGAGCTGAAGGTTAGGAAAAGTTTCAAAGCCTCTTTTGTTTTTCTTTTTTTAAGCCATTATTCAACCTTGAAATGAAAACTCACTCACTAAACTATGCTAAATAGCTCATTTCCCTCGTTTGCTGATGGAGCTAAATGGCCTTTTGGAGGTATTTATGAAGATGACTTACCTTTTTCTTATGCACAACAGTCGCACTTTCTCATCCGTGTAATGGAAACAAGAGGGACTCAGGCTGAGGACTTTCACTCTCTGAAATGGTTTAGTTATTTTCCCAATAAATAAATCTAAGGTTTCAATACAAATCATCTACATTGTAGAATGAATAATAAGATAAACTTTTTTTTTTTTTTCTAAGGATTTGAGTATTAAAATATTGCACTTCCTAGGGAAAACTTTGGATTCCTGCGAGCAGGAAGGTGTCAGCTGTGTTGGATGTGTGTCCCCTCTGTCAGGCTAGGAAAGGGAGGAGAGGCTCAGATTCCGTGTGCCTGCTGAGCTGGAGGGCAGGGAATGGAGGGGGCCGGCTGAGCCACGCTCAGGGTGTCGTGACTCCGGACCTCTGTGTTTGTGATAGTTCTGTCCACAGGAACTCAGAGACAGAGAGGCAGGGCGGTTCTGCACGGAGAGAACTCGGTGAGATGCACCTTGCTCAGCCCTTCTCAACCCCCAGAGGAACCGGGAAGAGGGAGGGACACAAGGGCCATTGTGGCCGAGTTCCTGCCGTGCACAGGGACGCGGAACACCCGGAAGAGCATCCTGCACACCTGGAGCTCCCCAGGGCATTCTTCGTGCACACCTGGAGCTCCCCAGTGCATTCTTTGTGCACACCTGCAGCTCACCTGGTGCTCCCCAGTGCATTCTTCGTGCACACCTGGTGCTCCCCTGGAGCTCCCCAGTGCATTCTTCGTGCACACCTGGTGCTCCCCTGGATCTCCCCGGTGCATTCTTTGTGCACACCTGCAGCTCCCCTGCAGCTCCCGTGCCGCTCCCCCCGCGCAGCTGCGCGGCCGCGGGCACATCTGGACTGCGGCTGCAGGGCACCAGGGGGCGCCCGCGCACCGCTCCGAGCCCGGCGGGGCCGGGAATGGGAATGGGAAGGGGAATGGGAATGGGAATGGAAATGGGAATGGGAATGGGAATGGAAATGGGAATGGGAATGGGAATGGAAATGGGAATGGGAATGGGAATGGGGAGAGGGAATGGAGAGAGGGAGAAGGAATAGGAAGAGGGAATGGGAAAGGGGAGAGGGAATGGGGAGAGGGGAAAGCTTGGGTGTGGGAGAGGACTGGGGAGGAGGAAAGGGGTTGGAATTGGAATGGAAGGGTAACGGGAATGGGAAGGGGAATGAGAGTGTGAAGAGGAAGAGGGATATGGATGGGATCGGAGAGGGGTCCAGGGATGGGGACAGGAGCAGGGATGGGAACGGGGATAGGAATAGGGAGTGGATGCAGAAGAGAACGGGAATAGGGGTGGCGCCGGGATGCACCCTCG
This sequence comes from Sitta europaea, assembly GCA_013400255.1. Taxonomy (NCBI): domain Eukaryota; kingdom Metazoa; phylum Chordata; class Aves; order Passeriformes; family Sittidae; genus Sitta; species Sitta europaea. The sequence goes on from VXBS01007914.1 coordinate 178,359, forward strand.
GCGGGGCTCCCCCCGCGGGCACAGCTTACCCATAAAGGGCTTTTCCAACCCCTGCCTTCGATCCCGTTAAAGCACCCGTGAACGAACCAGACGTTTGGGAGGAAACCCGCCAAGCCCTGCAGAATCAGGGCTGTGTGTTCCCATCCGTGTGAAGTTTATCCGAGCCCACATCTCGGGTGTCTCCCTCACTCACAGAGATAAGCTAGATCACTTACCAAAAGTTTAACATCTAGATAAGATTCCTAAAGAAAATGAGTGGGGAAAACGGCTTTTTGCATTACCATGATTTTTTTCTCCCCCTGCAGAAAATAAGTACCCTGTGCACAAACATCATTTCAGTCATGAAGAAGGCATTTGGAAACCTTCCTTTAGTTTTGAGGCAATGCCTTGACCCATTTGACATAATAATTTCTCTAAATCTGGAAATGTTTCCAATCTCATGCGAAACTTTGGCTTATTCTATTCAAAGATAACATTCAGCTATAGACTTTAATTTAACTTTATTTACTAATTCAAATATGGAATGAGTAAACAAAACAAAGTCCATTTGGAAATTAAAAGGTGTTTTAAGGCATTGCAAAATCTGTGTTAATCTTTTATGTACAATTGCAAAAAAAAAGTGATTTGCTCTTTCCAGAAGTCCTTTAGAAAATGGTTTGCAGGCAGTTAGACTCAAAAAGAAGTTTATATCTAACTGTGTTTAGATTATGTTTCTTCTACTGAAATCTTTGTGAGTCTTCCCTGCTGGCTATAGCAGCACACTTGTAGACACTAAGGTGGCAAAGACTGGCTTTTTTGGGAATGTGCATCTTTTCCTTACTCCTAAACCTGCCTCTCTCCCTCATTGAAGCAGTGTTAATAAGGAAAAACAAAACAAAACAAAACAACAACAAAAGAAGATTTCTTGAAGAAAACTAATAAAAAGTAGCCTTGAGCAAAAATCTAGAGGAGGAAAATCTTTCTTGGAGGCTCGGGGTGGATTTGGCAGGAACGGCTCAGAGTCACAGATGGGAATTATCCATCAGAACCTTCTCGCAGTCCTCAGGAAATCAAACCATCCTGACAAATGTCTGGCTGCACATCCCAGAACGACACTCAGGAATGTTCTACCAACATCTGCTCTTGCTTCTGTGACTGTGTCAGGAGACAGTGACACAGAACGTGTGTGAGGGAGCCAGCAAATCTGACGTGGAGCTTTCTCAAGTACTCAGGACAAGAGGAGGGAAGGAAGCCCAAGATGGAAACCAGTTTCTAAAATCCAACTTTAAAATTCAAACGATGACTAAAAATGCCCAAAGTGTCCTTCCTCAACTTGTGCTGTGGGTGGGCAGGAGGTCACTTTGTCTAGGAATGCCCCCTTTTCAGGACCATTGCCCACGCAGGGAGGACCAAAGGCTGTTTCTAAGCTGACATTTCAATTGGTGACAAGAATGAACTCCAGGTATCAGAGACTTCACAGCCATCTAAATGAACCAGAGAGACAAATCCTAACATCAAACATAGCCATGAAATCTACTTCTGAGCAAAAATAATTAATAATTAAAAGCATATTTTCATTATTTGAAGGGAAAAATATGCATAATATAAATTCTTCCCAATGAGTGATTTTGATCAAGGAAGTACAGATTGCATCTTTTAAAGGGAAAAAAACCCCATAATGTAGTAAAAGAATATCTCTGGGAATCTTTTCAGGTTGTTCAGGCTGGCATCATGTCTACACACCACTTGGCAGATTGTCACATCCTTCTACTTATTTTCAGCTCCATTCTCTCCCATGTGTGGAATAATCATTGACTCCAATTTGAGGAACAAGGCTGTGCTGCACTCTCAGAGCAGCCATGGAGATGCCATCCCTTGCATACCAAGCTCAGCCCTGTTTATGCTCTGGTTTTTTGTCTATTGTAATGAGAACAATTATGGGTGAAAGCATTTTGCTAAAGATGAGAGCAAGCATTTGGAATATTTGATTCCAGCTCTGCCTCTCTTGAATTTAGGTTTCTCAAGCCTGTCACAGAGGAGCTGAAGGAACAGGCTGGGTGCTGAGCTGTGTTTATACGAGGCATGAAGCAGTTCCTACGTGTGTGTGCAAAGCAAGGTGTTCAGAGCTCCCAGTTCTGACATTTGGGTGCACAGGGCAGTCCAGAGAGGGCTTTGCCAACCAGACAAACTCAGTATTCTGTGCTCTAGGTGTGAATCTGCAATGCTCCAAAGGACTAACAAAGGCCATGTCTCATCTCACTGAGTTTTCCCTGTTCCCTGCAATGACCCCACAGCACTTCTCAGACCTTCAGGGCTTTGGAGGAGAAAAGAAGAAGCAGTGTCTGTGAAGCTCCAAAATATTCCCATGCAGCTGGTGGAAAGCACAGGGAATTTTGATTTCATGCATCAAATCTCTTTCTCTTGTATGCCAGTAATGGCAGTGTTGGAATACAGAGTGGGTCAGAAGAGTCAGAAAATCTGTTTGTAGATTCACCTTTTTGTGTTCAGTTCTCTCACATTCTGGGTTGAGTTTGCCGAAGTCTGGGCCAAGATTTGGGTAGGAAAGCAAAGCTCTTTATTCCCTTTACTGTAATTACCAGAATTGTGGAATCATGGAATGGTTTGGTTTGGAAGTGATCTTAAACCTGTCCCATTCCACAGGGACAGGGACCCCTCCCACTATCCCAGGCTGCTCCCAGCCCCACAGTCCAGCCTGGCCTGGGGCACTGCCAGGGATCCAGGGGCAGCCCCAGCTGCTCTGGGCACCCTGTGCCAGGGCTGCCCACCCTCACAGGGAACAATTCCTGCCCAATGTCACCTGAATTTGTGCTCTCTCAGTGTGAAGCCTTTCCCGTTGTCCTGGCACCCCAGGCCCTTTCTGTGTACCCCATATCTCCTTCAGGCACTGCAAACCCCGTTAGGTCGTGCCAAAGCTTTTCCTCTCCAGGCTGAACAATCCCAACTCTCCCAGCTTCTTCTCATGGGAGGGGTGTTCTATCTCTCCAAAGGCTTTACAGAATTCCAGATAAATGTCATCCCTGGTCTTTCCCTTGTTCAGTGATGGAGTCACTGCAGCAGAGAAAGCCACGGGGCTGGCTGGGAGGATTCTCCCTGGGCGAGGTTGTGCTGCTGTCCCCAAACCCCTCTGTGTGTCCCAGTGCCTGTCCCAGGCTCTTCCCTGCACAGAGGGAAGGCTGACAGGGCAGTAGACTGGTAAGTTTTTAATGTAGAAAGAAGTACGTGGAAATGTGGGCAAATAAAATCTTTTCTGGAACATATAAAAAAAAAGGGAACAGAAATCTAAATGACAGGCCTGGTATGTGCCTTTCTCAAATAGCTTTATCTGGGTAAATCCAGGTTTATTTGTATTTTATGGCTGCCATTGAGGCTGTCTGCTTTGCTTTTTTTTATTCCAGCCAGCAGAGCTGTTCCTCAGAATTTGTTGCTGTTGTCCTCTTTGACTCTTTAAGCTTTCTCAACTTAGAAATGCATTTTTTAGTCTGGTGGTTTGCAGAGTGACAGTGCTCTCAGGAGGAGAGAGCATTCAGAGAAAGCAGGTATTCATCTCGATATTGCCAGTTGAGTAAAAATGATTAAGAGAACAAATTACTGAATCTGAAGGCACATCCTTGGCTGGAATTCATTCTTTTCTTGTGGCTTTCTCAATGTCTTGATTGTGGCCTTTTTTTTAAAATCTGAGATTTACTGTGCTTCTGAAAAGTGTACAAGCAGGTTACACAGTTAGCCTGAAATGGCTTGGAGCTTAGAAATACAAGCATCTGGTTCCAGACTACTTGGTAGAGGAAGAATTCATCAGCAAAATAAGAAATACAGTCAGGAAAAATCAAGGCAGATAAGAATTTGTTGTATGGATGGTCTGTGATGGAGTGAAATCAGATTCCTCTGTAATAAATAAAAGTAATGTTCTCCAAAAGTGCTTCAGAGACAGTTCTGTCTCAAGAATTTCCTCCACTTATATTTTTCACTGTCCTTCTTTTTATTTTTATTTTTTTTTGTTCTTTTGCATTAACTTTTCCCCTGTGAATGATTTCACCCAACAAGCAGGAAATAAATTTATCAAACAGGAGAAAAACAGTTTTTTGCTTGATGTAGTATTACTAGTACTTGTTTATTTTTAAGACAAAATGGCAAGTACTTTGTCCCCTGGTAAAATTTCAATCTCAGTTTCTGGAGCTCCTTGAAGACACCAAATCCTCATGTTTGCAATGGGGCAGAAGTTGGATTTCTTCATGACCATCAGCACCTTTCTTATCTTCCATTTCTTTAGCTTTCTCATGCTTTAGCAACAATTTTCCTTGGAGAGCTGGGACAGGATTGTAATGTACACAAGCAGACCTGAGTCACAAACGATCTCTGGCCTAATGGTGACCTTAATGTATCAAAATAAAACTGATGTGGGGAGGAAAAAACAGCTCAGTGACACGAACATCCATGCAAGACATAATGGGAAAATATTTCATTGTAATCAGGTTGAGCTGGGCACTAGGGATGTGGGAAGGAAAACAGCACTGGATTCAGGACCAGAGGCAAGAAGACACCCAGCTGATTATCAGAACATTTTGTCTTTGGAGAATACACCCAGGTAGTATTCTTCAGAGAAATATTGGTTTTGAGGTGAAAAAAATGCAGATTTAAGGCCTGTCTGCTTTTAATATTTGTTATTTTGTTTTATTTGCTGAATTTTTATCATAATGGAAGAATAAGAAACCTGGAAATCATGATGCTACATTTTAATACTGTGACTTGAACTACTTTTTGAGCTCGTTTTTCACTTAAAATGTTTTTAGCTTTCACTTTATGAAAGCATGAACAACAAGATTAAAAGCTCAATATTCAAGTAGATTTTCAAGTCATCACTGCTGCCATGAATTTCAAAACAGAGCTCCTGCTGCACAGGATCACAACTATCTTCTGCTTGGGCAGCTCAGCACCAACCCTTCCATCTGAACCCAGGGGCAGTGCTCACCAAGCACACACCATTTCCTTTCTGGGAATTCATTACACAGCAATCATGGATTGTCAAGTATTTTCTAATAAAAGAAAAAGAAAAAGAATAAAAATAAAAATTTTAAAAAATGAAATAAGAAAGGAAAAGAAAAAGAAAAAGAAAAAGAAAAAGAAAAAGAAAAAGAAAAAGAAAAAGAAAAAAAGAAAAAGAAAAAGAAAAAAAGAAAAAGAAAAAGAAAAAGAGGAAAAGAAAAAGAAAAAGAAAAAGCTGACATTACGATTATTATGACCTCTGCAAATATTTTCCTTAGGCTATGGGGATTTGTGTTATTTCCCCCATCTGCCCCATGCCTCCTATTGAAAGATATGGGCCTCTGGAGAATCCAGGCTATCCTGGGTGGAATTTGAGATGCTTTATTTATGGCTACAGCTACTGTTGTGCAAACATCAGAACAAACAATCAAATCCATCAAATCTTTCAAAGCAGGTGGTGGAATTTCCACTAAATCCCTAAGATATCCAGTAAGCAAAGATTTGGGTCAGGGCAGGAGCTAATCTGGAAACTGGAGACATTTTTTTCTTGTGTGAGAACGGAGAAAAACCATGGGATGCACTACTCTGAAGGTAAATCTTGAAGAATTCCCTGAGTGTAGTCTGGTTTTCCGGGCCTGAAGCTTCTGAGTTTCTAAAGCTCTGGTTTTTCCTGATGTTTTGGGTTTCTGAAGCTTGTTCCCACAGCCTGAACATAAACATCAGGTTTTGTTTTGGTAACGAAACTCATGTTTGGATTCTTTCTGTGGGATGGACTTTCTTTTGATGTCCCTCTGGTTTGGCCAGTGTGGGTGAAGAGTTCTGTCACTTATTCACCAGTCACAGTGGCCTGTCCAAAATGGATAAAAAGGGAGCCATTGTTTGAATAAACCACCAGTCACAGTGGCCTGTCCAAAATGGTTAAAATAGGAAGCCATTGTTTGAATAAATGGAGTCAGATTGATCTCTCCAAGCTGGAGAAAATCTCGTGTCGTGTGTCATTTGCCATAGTGACATCTGAGCTCTTTCCAGCTGTGCAGTTTGCAGGGGTCCTGGTTTTGTGCTAAGGGCTCCAGCTGATAACAGCCTTTGCCAGCCCTGAGGACAGAGCCTGGAGCAGGGAACAGGGCACACACAGCCGTGTAACAGAGTGCCACAGGGTCGTATTTCATGGCGTGCTGGAGTGTGCCAGCTGTCCTAGGGTGCAGTCTGAGTGCTTCAGGCCTGGAGTGGCTGAGCTTCTAAAGTTCTGCTTTTCCTGATGTTTTGGGTTGCTGAAATTACTTTCCCAGGCAAAAGAACAAAACATCAGGATTGTTTTTGTAAGGACACTCATGTTTGAAATTCTTTCTGTGGGAGGGATTTCTGTGATGTCCCTCTGGTTTGGCCAGTGTGGGCGAAGGGTTTGTCTTTCCTTTGCCAATCACAGTGGTCTGGGGAAAAATGTATAAAAAGGGAGAGATCCTTTGAAATAAACGGAGTCAGATTATTTTCTCCAAGAACTTTGGAGAAATTCCACGAGGTGTTTTGTATCATGTGTTATTCACCACAGCAGCACTGGGGAGTGCCAGGACTCCTGTGTGGAGCAGCTCAGTCCTGCCCCAGCAGTGTCCAGCAGAACAGAGGGACAGAGCAGAGGAGGCATTTAGGGGCACTTCCCTGGAATAGTTTCCCTGTAACTGTTTCTGCCTCTGGAGTTTTCCTGGGACATTACCCTCCACTTGTCTATTTAATTTGTCCAGTCTTCATTTTACTGCCCATTTCTGTGGCTCAGCCATACACTGTGTGAAGAACCCACCTGGATTTGATTGTTCTGGGCCTGTTATTTGCAGCTTTGCTGGATGCCACCTGCATCCAGCATTGGAAGGTGCAGTAAAACATCCTAAAGCAAAATGAAAAAAACACTCTATTCCCTGTTACTGTGACGCACAGAGGGAACACAGCAACACACACAGCAGGGGTTCAGGCAGAGAAGAAGAGAAGAACTCTCCAGTTTATTATTGACCTCGTATCTCTCAGTTTCTGGGCAGTGCCCAGAGATTGGACAGAGAAGTTCCCACCTCTCCATCCCCACTGGTCACTTGAGAAGTCCATCAGGGGATATCTTTTACAAAGGAATGCAAACATGATCCTTGTTTATCTGACAATTCATGAGCACTGACTCCACTATACTGATAATCAGAAGGCTGATTTTCAGGGACAACAATTCCCCTTTTCCATTCCCATTCCTTTCATAACTCTGTAGGACTTTGTTGTCTCTCCCTCGAACATCTCTCTTCTCTTTCTCATCCCTCTGTCACTTTTCTGACTTTTTTGCCATTTTTTGCACAGAAGCTGCTGCACAATGTGGTGATCTTTTCAGTCTGCAGGTACTGAAAGTTTTGGTTCCCATTCAGCTTCATCTGTCTCTACTTACCCATGGAGGACATCTGTGCAGGATTCCAGAGATTCCAGCTAAGACTTCTTCATGTCCTGGCCATTGACTCTTTGGGAATTAAGCTCTCATTACTTCTTAAAACACATTAATTTAAGCTTCAATGGATAGTTTATTGAGCATATATCAAATATGCCCAAAGTCAATTTTCTTTAATGTTAATGACAGGAATTTACTGAGACTATTCTATGGATTCATGACACTGGAAATAGAGTTAAGGCAAGTCTTTCTTGCTGTCTCCTTTACACTTCTTTAGAATGAATCACCCTGTGGCACAATAGCATATGACAGCTGTAGAGAATCACAGATCTTGCTCTGAGCCAATTTTTTATTTTTTTTTTTAAATCCCCAAGCCAGCACAATGTTATTTCAAGTGCTTCCTTGGCTGGTCTTTCTTTTCTGTACCCCCATAGACTTAGAAATGCCCACACTGATTTATGATTTATCTGTATGTCGGCCCTGGTTCTGCACATTTTATTCTGGGCAAGGCTTATTTGAAATGGAGATATTTGGGGCTATAAGCCAAACAATTGATCTTATATGTGTCCTTTAATCTCAGTGGAAGTTGTCTCTGAGCACAAAGGTACAAACAGACCTCAAGGTAAATCATCAGACAGCCTCATTTCTCCTGCACACAGCCCAGTGGAGGGAATGGCAAGCCTGATGTTGCCCAAAAAGGAAAAAAAAAGGGATCTGGAAGTGAGAGGGGTCTCAAAGTGCTGAATGATCAAGATCAGTGGAGAAGACAGAGAGATTTCTGCTGCTTTTTAAAGGGTCTCAGATATAAACTGTGAGCAGTGCTGCTGTTATGTGCTATCACCTACCCAAAACAATAAAATATAAGGTACATAAATGGCACAGACTCATTCGAAGGGTTAATTCTCTTGGCTTTTTGCCTTCTGTGCCTAAAAGCCTCTCTTGACATTTGGAAATGATTGTAAACTCCCCAAATGTGCTTCTGGTCCCAAAGAGCCAATTCTTCAGCCTTTGTTTACTGTGTTTTACACGTTTTGGAAATGTAATCCCTCTCGAGGGATGGGATGGAAATAGGAAATAATTATAGATTCTTATGGGTTAGAGAGTTGGAGAATTTTAAGATCTTCAAGTGTCACTGGCTGGAAACAAATATTGCCCAACATTTGAAACTCTGTTAACTTAGTATAAATTAGTAATTTGGTCAGAGACTATGTCAAAAACACTGCAGAAATTGCTGCTGAATTATAAAAGGGAGGAAATTGTTGGTGCCCTCCAACAGTGCACATTCATTTTAGGGTTGTGGTGGACAGTTTTGGTCAGCTCTGCCCGAGTCACCAGCAATTAAATTTTCATACACAATTTTTTTGAGAAAAAAAAAAGTGCTATTACAAGAGTTGTGCTTTCAGGCTGTTCCTTTGAAAAGCACCAAGACCCTCAATAAATAATCACCATCCCTGGGAGGTGTCGTTCAGTCTTCAAGTTTTGATTTGAAGTTTGATTCCTCCAGAGGATCAACCCAAGATAAAATCCACATCTGTTCACACAGGTTGTGTTCAGTACCTGAAATATCCAAAACCACCCACAGCAAAAGTGTGTGCAGCTCCTGGGCATCAGGGTGGGGAACTCCTCTTGTTTGTGTCCATTTTTCTTTGAGTGTTTGGTCTTAATCAGCACTTGAAAGAAGAGATTGATTCTACAAAACAGAATTTCGGATGTGGTAAGTAAACAAACAAAAAGCTGAAATAAGAAGCAATGGCTGCTTTAAGGTACCAGTAGGATGAACAGGAAAATGAGAGAATATGATTACAAATAAATAAAGTATTTGTCAGAAGGTGTTTTTAGGATCAACAAATGTCTAAGAGACACTTCATTAAAGCTAAAATATGTTATCTGTTTTCTGGGATCAATGTACAAGGAATGAACAGAAGTGTTCATGAGTTAGCTTAATTTCATTACCTCGAAGTATTTCTTGCCATACTGATAAGATGCATGCCCCAAACAGAAGTTATTGTCTTCAGATGGGGTGAGGTCTACATCCTTTCTTGGAAATGAAGTGATTCTGTGTCTTTTCAGGAGACACTTGAAACACTGTGAAATAGTCTAGGAATTTCCTGGAAAGGAAAAAAATTCTTCAGTGAGATTTATTTTTCTTCATTATCTCAACCCAAAATTAGAGATATCTGGGAAATACTCATCTGTATTTTTTAAAAGACTAAAGTTTTGGAAGATTACAAGGATGTTTTACAACATTTTATCAGTGATTTGTTCATGAAAATTGAGAAAGGTATTTGAATTGGCAACAAATATTGAGTTGACACTGCTAGAGTACTTTTTTTTGTTGGAGGTATAATAGTGTTTACTCACTCCTGAACATTTAAATGAGCTGCTGAACACTCCCATGCACCCACACTCATCGCTGAGTGCTACAGCCTGTTCAAAGCAGGCACTGGATGGTTTCTTTTTCAATTTACATTTCCAGGTCAAGATTAAAAAAAATCTTTGGTGTCCTCTGTTTGCAAAAATCTGTAATTTTTTTTAAAGTATCTTTTTCTGGATCAGATTAGATTGGTGTTTCAGAAGCCCAAGAGGGGGAGGTAATGTCAGCTCGCCCCTGCCCCTCTCTGCAGCTCCTGGGCAGGGTGTGATCTCCCGGGACGCCCCTGCAAGGGCTGTGCACGTTGGTGTCCATCTTAGAGACCCATTTCTGTCACACTGCCTACAGAGAGCTGCATTAACTCACACCCTTCCCTTCACCCCTAGCTCATTCCCCACTGCTTTCGGATTTTTGAAATGGGGACTGTCCTTGAGGCTTCTGGAAAGTGGGACAGAGTGTGTGCACAAGAATTAAAGGAAAGGATTTGGGTTGGCTGGCTCCCAAACACGTGTCAAAGCTTCAAGAGTGGAAGGACCCTACTCAGTGCAGTAAATATGTTTTACCTGAACTCTTCTACTTGGCAATTTTAAGACTATTCTGTATTGAAATTAATAGTTCTTAAAAGAGAGAAGTCTGAGCTGAGGCAATCATTAGATTATTACTTACAGCCTTTTTCTGCTAAATTCACTTGCATAGTTTGATTGTGTTTTGTAGGGTCTGGGAGAGCATTGGATTATTCTGTCTGGATATTCAGAAACCCTTTATCCCAAACAAATCCTTTATCAGTGAAACAGGTTGCTAAGAAAGGTACTGTGAACTGAACCTTGTGCAGCTGACCCTGCCGTGAGCAGGAGGCTGCAGTTGAAACCTTCTGAAGTCCTTTCTGAGCTGAATAATCCTGTGGTCCTATGACTCTTATTCATCTTACCCACTGAGATGGTTTTTTTCCTTCCTCTGATTATATAGAGATAAAATACTCAAACTTCCCCCCCCCTCAATTTTGTCACAATGTATTATTGCAGCTGTGTGTGCCCTGGTTACTGAACTGACTCACAGCAACACACATTTCAGTGTGCTCTACACCAGGAGAGGTATTTAGGATTAAATTATTGCTGTGAAGTGTGAGAGAACAGAAAGAACAGGGCTGGAGGGGTTCACCTGTCCCTCCAGAGCTCTTCTCTTGCCTGTTTACCCATCTGTCCTTTGCCAGCACTGTGCTTGCACTTCTTTCACCTTCCCTCTGTGTGTATTGAACATTTATTGCATTTGTTAGCAGCTGGAATTTTTGCTGGGATGAACAAGAAATTCTTTTAGCCTGTTTTTATCTCCTCTTAGGGGAGAGCCCCTAATCACCCTCCTGCCTGCCCTGGTTCTGGTCCTCACTGAGATCTGGGGAGCAGCTTTTCAGCTCTGTCATTTCCAGGTGCCACCCCTTAGCATTTCGTGTAATTAGGCAACAAATGCCTGACTTCACATTTTACATCATTCCCTCACTTTCAGCTCTTTTTTCTTGGCCAATACCTTATCTATTTTACAGGCTGGCCTCATGTCCATATTACTGGATGTAGGGGGGCGACACCAGGCACTCACCAAAGCTGTCTCTCTGGACAGGGGAGAGAAAATATAAGGAAGGGTTCATGGGTTGAGGTAAAAAGTAGGAGAGATCACCCATCAAATATCATCACGGCCAAAACAAGCTGGAATTAGAGATATTAATTCAGTGTATTGCTTACAAAATCAGAACAGGACTATGAGAAGTAAAATAAACCCTTAAAAATACCTTCTCCCCACCCCTCCCTCCTTCCCAGCTCCGCCTCCTCCCGCAGTGATGCAGGGAGATGGGAGTGGGGGTTCAGGTCTGTTCATCCCCTGTGGCTTCTCCTGCTGCTCAGGGACAGGAGTCGCTCCCTGCTGCACCCTGGGGTCCCTCCCACAGGAGAGTGCTCCAGGAGTTTCTCCAACATCAGTCCATCCCCGGGGCAGCAGCCCCTCACTCTGCTGCAGCGTGGGTCACTGCCAAGGGGTCAGCCCTGCCAGGAGGGGCTGCTGGAGCACGGGCCCCTCTGCCCATGGTCTTCCAGGGGGTCTCAGCCCCTCCTCAGCATCCCCCTGCTCCAAGGGGATGGGATCTCAGCAGGGATTGCTCCAGGGGGATGGGGATCTCGGCAGGGATTGCTCCAGGGGGATGGGGATCTCGGCAGGGATTGCTCCAGGGGGATGGGATCTCAGCAGGGATTGCTCCAGCGGGATGGGGATCTCGGCAGGGGCTGCTCCTGGGTTCAGGGGCATCTCTGCATCCCGGTGGATGTCCAGGGCTGCAGGGGCACAGCTGCCTCACCGTGCTCCCACCACAGGCTGCAGAGGAAGGTTGTCTCTGGTGCCTGGAGCACCTCCTGCTGCTCCTCCTGCACTGTCCTGGGTGTCTGCAGAGCTGCTCCTCTCATGTGTTCTCATCCCGCTCTTCTCTGGCTGCAATTACATCTGGGCAACAACTTTTTTTCCCTTTTTTCTTCCATCTGTTATCCCAGAGGCAGTGCCACTCTTTGTAACTGGCCCAGCCTTGGCCAGCCACACATCCCCCTTAGGAGCTCCAGGGATTGGCTCTGCCAGATGTGGTGGAAGCTTCCTGCAGCTTCTGGCAGGAGACCCCCTGTGACCCCCCTGGTACCCAGCCAGGCCATGCAAACCCGGCATTCCGGATTGGGTTTGGCTCCTTGGAAGCCTGTACTGCTCGGGTGTGCCGGGTTTGCTTTGCCATCCCAGGCCAGCCCTGTCTCCCTGCTCTGTTGCCTCCAGGGTTTCCACTGTGCCCTTCCACAGGACGTGTTCAAGGGCCTGCAGTGTGACTGAGATAATGGTGCCGCTGTTATTTTGGGTTCCCTTTTGCTCTGCCTCTGAAGTCTGAGTCTGATTTCAGCTCCTCTTTGGTCAGGCAGTGCCTCACCTCCATTTGATAGAGGCTGCTCCTCTCTCACTTGCACTTCATCCCTCTGTGCTTTCACACGGATGGGCTCTCAGGCCCTTGCAGTGTAAGCACATTAAATCCTTTGATCTGGGGGGGCTGACAGTGGCAGCCTCTTTTCATTACTTTGTTCCCATTACAGAGTGTGATTTTGCCTTAGACTCTTCGCTTTTCCCTTTACCGAAAACCAAAGGAAAATGTTAATTCAAAAATAATTTTAAAAAAAAATTAAATCCATTCCTATAGCATTTTAATGTCTTGTCCTTCTATATTCTATTTACAGGACTGAAGGCATTTGTCACTATGTAGAAATCATTTGACTTAGGGCCATTCTCATGTTATTCTGACAGTTTTATCACTAAAATGTAGCTTTCTTGTGCTGTTTATTTTCCCTCTAGAGCATAGCTATTATCTCTTTAGGGCTGATTATCACTTAGGGCTAGATGCCTCCTGAAATTCTTTCTGCTTCTTAGTAGGAAGGTTTTAGAGGATTTTGAATTTCTGAGTTCATTTATTTCGTGAGGTTTTAAGTTCGTTTTGGATATTATTGCTCCTAATTTTTCTGGGATTTTGTTGTTTTGGGGTTTGTTTGTTTGGGGTTGTTTTGTAGTTGTTTTTTCTTTTTTGTTTGTTTGGGTTTTTTGTTTTATTTTGATTGAAAATCTTTGTTTATAATCAGATGTTATTTATTTTTTTAAGTTGAAAGTGGAACCACCTCATGACTTTATTATTCTCCATGAGTGAGAACACTAACAGTCAAAAATTTAATTTATTATTATTGGCTTAATATATATTACACTGTGTGTATGTACTGAGCATAGTGTTTTGGTGGGTATACATATATGTATATATATATACAAATATATATATATATATATATATGTTGTGCAATGCCTGTTTTGTTGTATTAAACCCTGGGGGGCTCTACCACCCAGGAAATCACCAGACCCTGCTGCTGTCAGGGACCTGTTTTTCCAGATTAAACCAGGAATGCTCCTGCCTTGTCCTGCAGTGCCAGAGCCTGGTGCCAGCACGGTTCCCTCTGTTCACACATTTGTGACTTCACAGGTGATTCTGCAATGAGAGAGCAGAGCCAGGGCAGGGAACGGGGCTGGGCAAGGGAATGGAGCCCCAGGGTGGGCACGGGGCACAGGGTGGGCTCCAGGGGCTTGGTGATCCCGAGGGCTTTTCCAATCTCAGTGACTCTGGGATTCTGAAACGTTACAGATCACCACCTCCTGTATTTCTACCCTTTCCCTCTGTCTTTTCATCCCCATCATGACAGCCATAATTTTCGTGTTATCTCTTTTTACAACCTATCCATTGTTTCTAGTTCCCTGTTCTGTTCTTGCAGTGTACTGCATTGCTTTACAAAAATTATACATTTCTCCAGCCTTTTCCAACTCATTAAATAAATTGAATCTAGACCCCAGAGTAATCTTATTTTCCATTCCTCTTTTACTTTGGTGTCTATTAATGCTTTCTCTCTCTTTTCCCTTGTCCTTTGGTGTTCATATCCTGCATATTCTTGCATTATGTGAGTTTTTTCTTCCTTTAAAAATTCACTCACATAATCCATCGATTNCTCCTAATTTTTCTGGGATTTTGTTGTTTTGGGGTTTGTTTGTTTGGGGTTGTTTTGTAGTTGTTTTTTCTTTTTTGTTTGTTTGGGTTTTTTGTTTTATTTTGATTGAAAATCTTTGTTTATAATCAGATGTTATTTATTTTTTTAAGTTGAAAGTGGAACCACCTCATGACTTTATTATTCTCCATGAGTGAGAACACTAACAGTCAAAAATTTAATTTATTATTATTGGCTTAATATATATTACACTGTGTGTATGTACTGAGCATAGTGTTTTGGTGGGTATACATATATGTATATATATATACAAATATATATATATATATATATATGTTGTGCAATGCCTGTTTTGTTGTATTAAACCCTGGGGGGCTCTACCACCCAGGAAATCACCAGACCCTGCTGCTGTCAGGGACCTGTTTTTCCAGATTAAACCAGGAATGCTCCTGCCTTGTCCTGCAGTGCCAGAGCCTGGTGCCAGCACGGTTCCCTCTGTTCACACATTTGTGACTTCACAGGTGATTCTGCAATGAGAGAGCAGAGCCAGGGCAGGGAACGGGGCTGGGCAAGGGAATGGAGCCCCAGGGTGGGCACGGGGCACAGGGTGGGCTCCAGGGGCTTGGTGATCCCGAGGGCTTTTCCAATCTCAGTGACTCTGGGATTCTGAAACGTTACAGATCACCACCTCCTGTATTTCTACCCTTTCCCTCTGTCTTTTCATCCCCATCATGACAGCCATAATTTTCGTGTTATCTCTTTTTACAACCTATCCATTGTTTCTAGTTCCCTGTTCTGTTCTTGCAGTGTACTGCATTGCTTTACAAAAATTATACATTTCTCCAGCCTTTTCCAACTCATTAAATAAATTGAATCTAGACCCCAGAGTAATCTTATTTTCCATTCCTCTTTTACTTTGGTGTCTATTAATGCTTTCTCTCTCTTTTCCCTTGTCCTTTGGTGTTCATATCCTGCATATTCTTGCATTATGTGAGTTTTTTCTTCCTTTAAAAATTCACTCACATAATCCATCGATTATTTCCCTGCTTTTCCACTCTGCCTGCTTGTATTCCAGAGGGATGAGAGCCTAGCTGCTGTGCAGAGCCTGCTAGCCAAGGTCCTCTTCCTTTCCTGGACACCTGGGAAGGGTCCTTGCAGGAACATCCCAGAGCTGTCTGTTCATCTGTGATAGCTTGAAACCAGTTTATCCCTCCTAAGGGACTGCAACAGCTTCACTGGAAATCATCTGAATCCTGTTCAGTCCATAAGATCATATTTTCCCTTCAGTTTTCCTTGGTCAAAAGGTGTTTCTAATTCTTGAAGTACTTGCTGTCTTCCACAGTCCTTTATAGCTGGTGTGTTTTGCCTTGAGCTGCACCTGAACTCCTCTGATCCTTCCTTCTGAGAGTCCTGTCAGGCAGCACAGGAATATGTGTGCACCTGCCTTCACTCTCAGAAAAACACAGCTTGATGGGACAGCATTCAAAAAGCTGCTTAACAGCAGTCTGTGCATTTATGTGAAGGGGTTTTGTCTACATTTCTTTGTATTGCCTGGTAAAATGTGAGACCATCAAAGGAATGAAAAGGCATCAAACACTCAAAAAAGTAACAACCCCCTCTGGTAGCTATTTTTCAGCAGTTTGTAAGTGCAGATATGTTATACAGCTAATTCCTAAGGCAAGATTTCACGAGAGGTGTTTCTGTCCATTCTGACTTAGTTTGCTTGTTATTAGGTCATGTCACTTTAGATATAATTCAGCAAAATGTTTAATATTCTACCCTTAAATGTTTTGCATGTGCTCAAATTCTCTGTGGGATTGAGTCCCTGAGGGAGAGCTTCTCCTCTTAGCTCAGGCCCAAACGTTATTCTTGTGAAGAGTATTTTCACTCTGGAGGACACTGTGGCTTCCCAACGAGGGGCAGGAATGAAGCCAGGAGATTCAGGGCACTACACAGAACGCCTCTGAGGTTCCCCTTTACCTCAGGCTCAGTACCACAAACCTGGCATCTTGGCACACACAGAATTTTCAAGGATCTGAAGAACAACAGAAATTTCTTTCTGCCACTTTGTGAGGAACTGCTCCCCTAAGGTGAATAAGAAGAGGATCTGATCCTCCATGTTCCAGTGGGATGCTGTGCACCCAGGTTTGAGTAGGGAGGTGAAGATGGTCAGAACTCAGGGCAGCTCCCAAACACAGACCCAGACAAAGCAGGACTTGGCAGTATTGAAAGGTGACTCCTTGTTCACATCTTCTCCACTCCTTCTTAGGTTTCCATCTTAAGGTGTTCAAAGTGTAGATTTTAATTCAAGTCTGTGGAGCTGTAGCCAACACAGAACACCCAAAACTTTCACATTTATGGGAAAAAGAATTCAAATGAAGATTGACTTAAAGAACTAATTTGGGTACCAGGAAAGCTTCAGCAATGTGATTGCTCTGATGATGATAACTGAGGTGCTTTCCTCATTGACCCCCCTGCATCTGCAGGCACGTGGCACCAGGCAGAAATGCAACTGCAGGTGAAGTGCTCACAGTGCAGGGGATGATGAAGTTGCATGCACTGGTTCTGTTCTCTCTGTTCTGTTCCATTCTTTGTCTGCACTGACAAAAGACAAAAAAATGCCACACTGACTTTCTCCCTGTAATCATGCTGCCCCCGCTCTGAGAGCACAGAGAACCCACACAGGTCAGCTGGAGAGCCTGTGCAAGGATTTGGCACATAAGGATCCATACCCAGGCTGTGTCTTGTGTTATTTCACCTTCAGTTCCTTTTAGGGCACCACCAGTGCTCTGCAGAGTGGTTTCTTACACTCCCCCCATTACTGCAGGCTCACATCCCTTCAAGGGGTGTATTAAGCAGTGTCACAAATGCATCACATGTTGGCTCTTTCCTCTCCTCTACATGAGGAGGAATATCTGCAAGGGAGCAGTTTATTTGGGATTTATCTGGAGCCATAGCTACACGTGTCTGCCCAGAGTCAGGGGCACCTGTGGCCTGCTAAGCATTTGCTAAAGGACATGGAATCAGCTCTAACTTACCTGTTATTTAGGTTGGGAACGGGTGATGCTTGGTATGATCTGCAGTTTCTGTAGTGAGGTGTTACTTCACAAGAAAGTTAATGCAAAAACGATTAAAAGAGAAACAGAAGTCTTTATGCCCTGCCTGCTCCATGAGAGGCAGTAGCCAGGCTCACTAGTTTAACCTCTTCACAATTCTGTGTTTTATTTTGTTGGCTGTTTCATCACATTTTCACCAGTTTTGAGAATATAAAAGGAAGAATAAGAAGGACCATTGAGTAAAATTATAGAACACTGAAAACGTCAAAGGAATCTTGTTTACTGTTTGAGAGAAAATACAGGGCTGTAGAACTGAAATGCCTCTTTGTTGTGAAAAGGAAGCACAGAAAGACTGGCATAAATCCATTTTTTTGACAAGGACCACAAGAGTGGGAAATAATACAGTTGAATCCACTGTTGTACCAGCTTTTTGATTGTAATCAGTTGTTAACCCCCATGAACTTTTAGATCACTTTTCGTTTCCTTCAAGTGTCAAAATGGTTGTTTTGTGACTGTTTTGAGAAAATCCACAAGTGAGAAGGTGCAATATCTTATTCTTTTCACTCTAGTCAAGGATCCAATGAATTCATTAAGTTGAGACTGCAGGATGCCTGAACTTGTCCAGGTCAGTTATTTACTCTTAGCTCACAGAAGGAGCATTTCCCATCCCTCATTTCCTACACCAGCTGAAGCAGTGTGATTATTTCAAGAGCCATCAAGCTCAGGCTATCCATTTTTATGGCCTTGCCAACAGCCATTCCTGGATTCTTCACAGGCCATGCCAGCAGAGCCTTTGGATATTGCTAGGGATGAGCATTAGCCTGCAGCATTCGAAATGAAAGCACAGCTGGGAGGGTGTTTGTGGAAATGTTGCTCTCTGTTCCCTGCCCAAGGAAACCAATATTGATGAGTGTGGGGAATATGGGCACATTTGCTCTGACTTAGTGGGCTGCTCTTAAGTGTGCATAATATCCTCCTTTCTCCATCCGACTGAGCTGTTTTGAATGTGATTTCTCCAGGAGCTGTTTGGGTTTCTGCTGCTTCTGCTGAATGCAAACAGGCACCTCGGAAGGGCCATGGCAGGTGTCTGGCAATCAGTCCCTGTGATTACATGAGAATCTTAACAAGGAGGTGCTTACCTTTTCACTTGCTAAATTTAGATAAGATGAACACTGATATAAAAGGAGGGATGCATGTCCTACTTTTTTATCTTTGTGAGGACTTGAGCAACCCAGTCTAGTGGAAGGTGGTGGAGTGAGATGGGTGTTAAAGGTCCATTCCAACCCAAACCAGCCTGGGATTCTGTGATGAGTCCTGCTTGTTTGTAAATTCCAAACTCAGTTTGGACTAAATCAGTTTTGCCTGATACTTATAAGAAAAAAATTGAGGACTCCATTTCTTTATAAATCATAGAATCACAGAGTCACACAAATGTTTGGGTTGGAAGGGACCTTAAAGCTCATCCAATTCCTCCCCCTGCCATGGCAGGGACCCCTCCCACCATCCCAGGCTGCTCCAAAGTCCAGCCTGGCCTTGGGCACTGCCAGGGATCCAGGGGCAGCCCCAGCTGCTCTGGGCACCCTGTGCCAGGGCTGCCCACCCTGCCAGGGAACAATTCCTGCCCAGTATCCCACCCAGCCCTGCCCCCTGGCACTGGAAGCCATTCCCCCTTATCCCATCACTGCAGCTCCTGATGAAAAGTCCCTCTCTGGCTTCCCTGGAGAATTCTCCCTCAGATTCTGAAACCTCAGTGATGTATTGAGAAATATGCCTTGTTATTGTAATGCTTCATCTGTGAACCCTGACCTCTCTAGAATTCTGGGTGGATATGTATGAAGTTTGTAGAATTTCTTATTCAGTAGTGGAAGTAGCACAACAGGAGCCAGAACTCTGAATCTTTCATGAAGATTTGTTTTAAAAACACCAAAGTAAGTAATGACTTCTAATACAGGGATTTTCAGAACCTAGATAAAGTAGCTATCAGATACAGACTGCAGGGTTTAGGAATGAGGTAATCACATCTCTCCTCACCTTTCTGATTGGTATATCTGATATATTATCTTGTATTAAATTTAATTTTTCACTGGCCTTTTTTCAACTAGAATTATTGAATTAAGGTAGGTTTTTTCCCTGCTGCTTTGTTTTTCTAATCTTCTAATTCTCAGTTGGTCTGAAGAGATATTTACATACCTAAAGTTATGTTATTCAAAAAGCCAATCAAGCTTTTAATTAAGATCTAAAACAAGGCTCTTTTAGAACAGGAAGTGAAATATTCTGAATTCTTATCTAAACCTTGTCTTTCAGAGTAAATATTATACATTTGACCAGTACATACAGATATTAGAAAACTGAAAAATCTTTTAAAATGACCATGCATATCTTTAGTATAATTCAGTTATTTGCCTTAGAAGTGAAAATCTAATAGCTGACAATATAATAAAAAAGACTATACCATCTGTTAGCAGTATATAATTATATTAAAAACATCCGTCTCCACTTGATTCAACAATTTTCAAGAGCTTGTTAACCTTTCAAATTAGATTTGTACTATCAATTATACTTAACCAGGAACTTTTTATCCATGCTTTTATATTTCCTTAATTAGTTCCATAACTCATTTTCGGCATCTTCCTGATAACGTCACACAGTCGTGCAGCCACAGCAGGACTTTGGGGTGTCTGGTTCCATCTTCCTCTCTTTCTCTCCCCAATATCACAAAACAACTAGGTGATGATGGATGTTCCCACCTCCAGTTCCACTCTCACTTGAAATATTCTTATGGAACTCATCAAGGGCCGGGCCTGTGTCTGAGAGTGGTGGTGTGAACAGGCTCTGCAGGTCCCAGCCTCAGGCTCTCATCCTGACAGAATGGACTGCAGCTATTCCATAATTATCTCTTGGATTATCCCTGCCACTTTTCATAGAGGTGTGAGAAAGTCTTTTTGCCTCTGGAACTTTCAGAGGATTCTCTTCAGCCAGTTTGCTCTGGCCCTGACCCTTCCAAGTCCAGAGTTAAGCACACAGTGTGTTATAAACAGCCCCAGCACTCCCTGACCATGGGGTGATGCTCCAGCCTGCTCAGCAGCACTGCAAGGATTCATTTTCACCCCAAGGAAAGCATTGCTTTTAAGGACACATCTCCATAAAATTACTACTTTAGCAGTGATGTAAAAGCTCCTCTCAAGACACTCTTATGATATGGAAAAGGAGAATGATGGCATAGCATCAGAAAACATTTTAAAAATCAACATGTCTCTCTAACTGAACAGAGAATATAATTAAGACGTAGTTCATCTCGATCCATATACTCAGGTAATAACATTATTTTTCATATTGGGAACATTCTTATTATTTTCCAGCCTCCTGGTTTCTTACACTTTAAATTCTTATTGTGATAGTTTTCATTATTGTTCCCAAAATACATGCTAGAACACACACATTCTATGTTAGAGAACTGCACTGCAAGCAGATGCATCATTTTTCACAGACACACCCATCAAATCCACATTAACTGCACTGAGGTAGTGATACCATTTATCATAGCTTAACCTTTCTCTGTAGGGTGGGGAAGGACAAAGAAGACAAGTTCTTAAAATAGTCTTGACAGTTGCTTCTCCAGCTTGTCATTAAAGCTTTCCCCATGGACCATATGCTGAAGTCCAGCCTGAACCTAATTTCAGTACATGGCCTCTTGTTTTATCAACTATAAATAGGAAGAACAGATTATTTCTGTCTTCTTTATGGTGACCTCCCATATATCTCGAAATTGTGTTGCTGCTCTGTAGTCTTAGGCTCCCATTCCTTCCCACACTTGTGATCTGTCACGTTTTCTGTGTTTGGCTCATCTCTTTCTCTGAGGATGGGGCAGAGGTCGCCATGGGGAGTGGCCCAGAGCAGACTGGATGTGTCCAACAGCCCATGCTCTTGCTCCAGGTCTCATCTGCATTTTCTGGGATTTTCTTCTCCAGTATGGCACTGCTGAGCCTTGCTCATCTTGTACCCCATGGGAATTCCCCAGAGGCTACACCCTGACTGGTTATTTCTCAGGTGAAGTCAGGAGTCTGCTGCCTGCCCACAGAGCTTTACAATTCTGCATTCTTGCAGCCTGTTTGCTAAAAGCTGTTGTGCAAGGAGTTAACACCAAAGTATGAATAAGTGCTGTCCACAGGCTGGATCCTGCAGATCTCTGCCAGAGTCCTCTCCACTTTGGCATGGGTCTGTTGATAATGAACCCCTGCCTGCAGCTTGTTGTGCAGGTTTCTGTTTTTAAAGAGTTCTCTGTGTGTCCTTTCCATTCTCCCAGCCCTCTATTCACTCCTGGGAGTGCTCTGGGTCAGTCCACCCAGCCTTGTTAGTGTGTAGGGAAGAGCTTATCAAACTAGGGATGCTGTAACCCATCTTTCTTCACAGAGGCTCCAAGCTTATCCTCATGTTCCTGGTTTCATTGTGTCCAGCTAGCTCTACTGCTTGATGATTTTAACAAAATAAATTTAAAAAATTAAAAAGAAAGGTTTTTAATATTCAAAGCTATGTAGAGGTAATCCTGTCAAAATTCTGTGCAGTGGCCAGAGATCCCAGTGTCCTGCAGAGCAGGACTTCTCAGCAGGTAAGGCTGGTTGGGAACAAGCCATGGAGAGCTGTTCCTGCCATTCCTGATATTTTCCATTCTCCTCTTGCCTGCCTGTTCATGCAGGGAAATATTGGAAAAGCAGTCCCTGCTGCATCCTTCTGCATCACTGCCTGAACAGCTTTTGGTGGCTGCACATGGAAATGAAACTTAGGAGAATGTTCAAGGGAACACATGAAATATTCCCAAGCACCCTTGAAAGGTCTACTGTGAAGTGGGGGAAAAATCCCCAAGAAATCTTCTTTTCAATGGATGAGGTCCCTCCCTCTAGTCTGGTATTTTTCACACTGTATTGCTTTTTTTTTTTTTTTCAAAAACCAATTAAGAGCTTGAAGATGAAATTGGTGGATGTGAGAAATCAGCAAAATATGCAAATGTTGTTATCCTGAGGCCAGGAGGAGCTCTGCATGAAAATGAAAGGCTACAGTATGAAAATGACAGATTATACAAATGTATTGTTTCAGCAGAAATTTATTATATTTTAAATTAAAAAAAATAATGCTCTGACTTTAAGCAGCCCTAGATATTGCATCATATTTTATTATTTCAGAAATTCATTGTTTTCTGCTGCATATTTAACGAAGAATTTTAGAGCATTTAGTGAACAAAATCAGTCCTTGAAATTTGTCTGTCTTAACTTAGGTCTTCATTTTTTTTCTGCATGATATCTTCCTATCATTGATTTTAAACCAATTCTAATTCCATAGGTATTAAACATAACTCTGCTTAAAGTAATTTAGATACAACTGTACTGAGCATGAAGATATTTAAGCGCAATGGGAAATATTAAAATAAATTAGTAATTTTTATTAACTTAATATTTGTTACTTGGTAAGAAAGCTGAAGTTTCTGATGTAGATCTCCATTTCTGAAACAAAGAACTAAGGCACAGGTGTTGGAAGCTAATATATGCACACATGCTGAGTTCAAAAAGGAAGTGAAAATACAGATTTATTTCCAATACTTAATTTTGTTAGCAAATGAGACACAGACTTTATAGGAGTGAAATCCAGGGCTGGATTATTCATAGAGACATTTAAATGGCATCAAAATACAGAAGGATTTTGATTTTTGGCAATGAAATTATTAGATAACTTTTATTCTATTAAAAACCACATCAACAGTGTGAAAAACCCATGTGTGGGTGAATGCTGGTTGTAAATAACATGGAATTTTTCAGATTGGCTGTTTGCAGAGCAGTGTAAATTCTGACAGAACTTAAGTAAGAGTAACAACTTCTGATTCCTGCATCTCACCTTCTGGCCAGTGCAACATCTGAAATACGGAAAAAAATTCAGAAAAATGTCAGCTGAAATACATGAAAAAATTACAAATATCTTCAGAGCGTCCTGGCTGCTTGCAACCTCATGGCTGGGATTGCCCTTTGGCTCTGATACTCTGGATACATTTCCTTCTGCCAAGGCTTAGTGCCAATTCTTAATTGAATTCACAGAGAGGAAGTTCTGAGCCCTCAGGAATCTCCAGCTGGGGGGTTGGAATGGGTGATCCCATTCCAGGACAGAGCCCCTTCTCTCAGGGTGTGACCTTCAAGGACACCCCTGGAGCACCTGGATCCCTTCCTGAAGGCTCTGGATGAGCAGGGGAAGTTGGAAGTTCAACAAGTTCTTCCCTGGTGGTCCCTCTGGAGCTCCTCATCCTGCAGAGGGGGATCTGAGCTCGTGTTTGCTCCATACCCTTCAGGAGTCACTTTGCTGCCTCTGGACACAAGGAGGGGCAAATTAAATGAGTAATAAACCGAGCTAATAGTAAATAGAAAAAGTGAGCTGTAAAGGACAGAGTAGAATATTATTTAAAGTGGGTATCTCAACCTATTTCCCTGAGTAACTGCACAAATAAACTGTTATTCATTTTGAAGGTAAAGCTCTAATAATACCTTTAAAATACTCAAGTAAACTTCAAATGCAATCTACGATTTATGATAAAGTGTTCCCAGTGTTGGAGGCAACTCTTTCCCAAATTGATTATATTACCTTTTGAGCAGAAGTAGGTTTCAAGCATCTAATTCAGGAAAAGTCATCCATCTTCCTTTCTGTTAGTCAGACAGCTCGATATTCCTGTTCCTTCACAAAGTCTAACTTGCCAATGGAATGGATATTTCTTTTTTTTTAACAATAAAACAGCTCTTTTGAGTCATTGAAAGACTGCTTAGCATTTGCGTCCTTTGTGACAAGCATTCATATTTGGAACAAACTCATGTGTGCATCAGAAATGAGAAAAGTAAAAATCCAAATGCCAAAGAAGGAGCATTTTAAAGCATCTTAAGGATTGCTAAAGAATTTGGTTTTTAGATTCACGGATATTTTACAGGCAGTCTATGGCTGAAAAGCAATTACTGCAACCTGGGAACAAACAGTGTTAGTTCATTTAATTTGAATATATTGTTTGTGAGTTCTTTTCTTTATCAGTGATAAACAGATACAAATCCCAATCATGAATCTTGTTAGGAAAGCATCTAGCTATTTTTGTTATAATTGCTAAGAAAATGCTTTTATCTGGAGTTTTAAGAAATGTTCTTTTCATGTGAAGCTGGGATAATGACACTGCATGCTCCAGAGCAAATCCAAGAGAAAAGTGAACAGGAGTCCACCAAAGAATTTGAAATCTCAAAATCATTTGGCTTTATGACTGAATATATCCCTGATGTCAGTCCTGACCCTGGTAGGACTTGGAGTTTGTAGTTCTCAAGGGCTCATTGCTTTCTCTCCAAACCCAGCAGCCAAACAAGAAATGCTGTTTTCTGATTCCAAAGTGATGTAGCTTCATTTTTCACAGATTAAATTGAACATTTAAGTTCTTTGGCATTTAAATTCTTTGCTGTCACTGGGTGTGAACAAAATTACTCCTGGGCGAAAAACAAGAGATGTAGCCTTTATCTAAATGAACAGTCCCCTTTATTGGTACAATTTCATTGGTAGAGTTTGCCAAAAGGTAAATGTACTTGTCAACATTAAGCTGCTCCTGTTTGTTCCATGATACCCTGAGTTGTGCAGTCTTTTCCCAGAGGAGCTGAAGAAATGACCTTTTAATTTTTGTTCAAGTACAGAATGCTGAACGAAACAGTATTCTGTACTCACCCTGAGTCTGCTGCTCCCAAGGCTTGGAACATGGCTTGGTGACACGACCCAGCCAAGTGTGGTATCCAAGTAATGATGTTTTTATTAAGGCAGAGGTGGATCTTCCACTTTGGACATATATTTTGGGTTGATGACACCATTCTTCCAAAAGCTCCCTTCAGGTTGCAAATATCTCATGTTGTTCTGCCATTTCTAAGCATGAATAAAGAAATAATTTCTGGTCCATCAGGAATTTGTAATCATATTTGGTTACAACATCCAAGCCCTGCTGGGGAGGAGACAGAACCTGAGATAAACAGACACTGAGACAGAATTCAGCCTGGAGAAGAGAAGGCTGTGTGGAGACCTCACAGCATCTCCCAGGAGCTGAAGGGGCTACAGGGAAGCTGGAGGAGGACTGTTCACCAGGAACTGGAATGCCAGGACAAGGGGAAATGGCTTCCCACTGTCTGATTTGATACTGGGCAGGAATTGTTCCCTGGCAGGGTGGGCAGCCCTGGCACAGGGTGCCCAGAGCAGCTGGGGCTGCCCCTGGATCCCTGGCAGTGCCCCAGGCCAGGCTGGACTGTGGGGCTGGGAGCAGCCTGGGATGGTGGGAGGGGTCCCTGCCCATGGCAGGGTGGGACTGGGTGGGCTTCAAGGTCCCTTCCAACCCAAACCATTCCGTGATTCAATGATCCTAAAATTCAGCACAGATTTAAAATCTGGCTGACCAACCTTGCGTATAATATTATGAATGACTTTAATGGGCTGTCAGAGATTTCCTTTCATGTGTTTCTATGTTTTCCTGAGAAGAAAATTGTCAAAATGGAATGACTGGAATAATTTAAATAGGATGTAGTTCAGTAGTACACAATTCAAGGGTTTTAATTTAGGGAATAAAAACAATTTCAGGTGAAATCATGAGTGTTGGGGGGGAGGAGCAGAATTCACATGAAGGAGTTGTACTGCATGATGACTGTGAATCACTCATGGCATCCAAACCTGAAAAATGTAAAGGAATCGCAGAAGCTCTGTCAAACAGGACCAAAGATGTGAAGATATGTAGTCAGACCTCGTCAGCTTAATATGTGATGTGATTGTAGGGTGAGCCAAGAGCCTTTTCAACAGAAAGAGGGTGAAAATACCAGTTTTCCAACTGCTGTTGACTCCATTAAGGCTGAATGTCCTAGTAAACCTTGTGGCCATTTCTCTGCCTTGGGGCACTGGGATCCCACAACAGCTTCGTGTGGGATGTTTTAAAGGAATCCAGCTCTTGAGAGTTCCTATCTTGCAAAGATTTTTTCCTAACTTTGGTTTTATGAATATCAGCTTAACAAAAATAGACCTAATGGGTGTTGGTCTTTCTTGCTACACTTACTATTAGCAGATGTGCCTTTCCAGTTGTATCCCCTTCATTTGTTTTTGGCTGGCAAATATTAGCACTCCAAAATTAAAAAAAAAAAATAAATTAGAAAAACATGAAGTCCTTATATCTGGCAGTGAAAGAATTGTGCACAGCATGTTCAAAAATATCCTTTTTTTTCCCTAGACAAGACTTGTTGCTTGATGATGGAAAGTGCTTGATGGCACTGGAAGCAGCAAAATTATCCCACCTTTCACCCTGCAGCCAGAAAGAGAAAACAGAACTAAAATTCAGATGTCACCAATAGAATTATCTCATTTACTTTAGCAAACTGCCTTTAATATAACAGGGAAATTATGGTACTGAAAACAAAAAGAACTCTAAAGCTGCAGCCTGTTAAAGTGTTGCACCATGCACAGGGATCCAGTCCCTGGAGGAGTTTTAGATTTTCAGAAGCAAAAAATGAGACTTATTGCTTGATACAAGTGAGTACAGTAGAGCTTTGGGTACCCCAGAAGATCAAGCTGGCATTGTTTGCTGATTAAAAGGTAGAGACTAAAGGCAAAGTAGTTTTACTGGATTGGAACATTTGGTGTTAAAGACGTGGCAGGATAATTTGTGATCATAAAATATCCGTGGTGATACAGAATGGCAAGTAGACCATAATAGCCTGTGAGATTAAGAAAAGTCTGGAAATTGAATATGCAAAATAGAACAACTGGTGAAAAGCACATTAAGGAAGTTTTTTGCAGCTTGTGATAATTTGGGAGATCATGGGGTTTTGTGGTGGTTTTGTTATCGTTCTTAGGGACAAAAAACTCTGCTCTTTGATTTATTTCTCTGTTTATATAACCTAAAAATGTAATAACTATGGAATGATTGTCTAGAGTAAATTGGGTGAAAGAATGGGAAGAGCTATATCTAATTTCACATATACTGGTCATAAGTCATTAAATGAAACTTTTCTTGACATGTTCTATCTGAGGCCTTTAGAGGAAGTGAACTCTATTTCAAGGTGTTAATAAAATATATTATTTTTTTCTGGTGGGTTTTAATCCCAGTGACTTTCTACATTTATAAAACTCATCTGGAAGGATCTGTTTAGAAAATATCCAAGATCTTCCCAGAACTGACCACAAATCCTAATTTTATTTAAGCTGAGTTAACAAAATATTAAGCTGAATAGCAGCTGTCAGTATCACTAATACTGTTGGTAGAATCTTCCTAATGAGCCCTGAAATTAGTGTTATGATCCTGTTAAATTTCAATTACCTTTCGAAAGGATTTTGTGAAATTAATAGGAAACTTGACATTTCACTTCAAATAAAAGGTGCTGTAGGTTCTTGGAGTTATCACTTCTTTCATTTTAGGAACAGAGCAGATATGTTTCCATTGATGTCTGCAATCTGTAAAAGCTGGTGATGCTGCCTGGTCGAACCAGTCTTTAAAAAATAATACCAGGCTGATGCCACAACTCTTTTCTGTAAAACCCTTCATGAGGCTACAAGGTCCATAGGATGGTAGTAATATCATGTCATCCTGTTCTTTTAAGATGTTTTTCTCTCTAGACGTGTATTTCACCTCTAAGAAAACACAGAAGTCTGTTACATACAATGCAGGGTCATTTAAGCAGAAAATTGGTTTAGAATGTTTAATTATTTAATTATTGCATACACTATATCCTTGAGG
Source organism: Sitta europaea (assembly GCA_013400255.1). Taxonomy (NCBI): domain Eukaryota; kingdom Metazoa; phylum Chordata; class Aves; order Passeriformes; family Sittidae; genus Sitta; species Sitta europaea. The sequence goes on from VXBS01007914.1 coordinate 206,476, forward strand.
AAACAATGCTGAGGACAAAAATCAATGAAGGAATCAGAAGCTTTTTTACTTGAACTCCATTCTTAAATAACACTGCCAACAGTTTTCCTTGAATTGAGAAATGAAAATGCAGATGAAAATGCTAGATGAAAACACATTCAAATGTAGATAAGGTTCACATTTTAGAAGTTTGTATTTGGTTAGCTTGGTAACATATGTAAATATAATTTACATGCATTTAGAATTGTAGAAAGAAGCACCTCAAGAAAAGATCAGCAAGCCAAAATCAAAGAGAGATGTTTGACTTTGTTGATCTGTTCTTTTTGTAGAAGAGAACTCCAGAACCTCCCTGATAACCTCTTCCAAGAATTCATGGGTCTGATAATACCTGATTTTTTTTTTCCCTTCCAGTGGAGCTGATGCTCTGGTCCCAGACAGCAAGCAGAACCAGTGCTGGGGTCTGACACCCTGGGCTGGGCACTCCCTGCCAGCTCCCTGTCTCCTTCCCTCCAAAGAGCCCTGCAAGCTCTGCTGGACAGCACCAGCACAGCTCAGCACTGCTCAGCACCAGCACTGCTCAGCACCTGCACTGCTCAGCACTGCTCAGCACTGCTCAGCACTGCTCAGCACCAGCACTGCTCAGCACAGCTCAGCACTGCTCAACACTGCTCAGCACCAGCACTGCTCAGCACCAGCACTGCTCAGCACCTGCACTGCTCAGCACCAGCACAGCTCAGCACTGCTCAGCACCTGCACTGCTCAGCACTGCTCAGCACTGCTCAGCACCAGCACTGCTCAGCACTGCTCAGCACTGCACAGCACCAGCACAGCTCAGCACTGCTCAGCACCAGCACTGCTCAGCACTGCTCAGCACTGCTCAGCACCAGCACTGCTCAGCACTGCTCAGCACTGCTCAGCACCAGCACAGCTCAGCACTGCTCAGCACCAGCACAGCTCAGCACTGCTCAGCACCTGCACTGCTCAGCACCAGCATTGCTCAGCACTGCTCAGCACTGCTCAGCACCAGCACTGCTCAGCACTGCTCAGCACCTGCTGGTGACTCCCCTGCAGTCATGGAATTCCTCTGGGGAGCTGCAGAGCCTCAGCAGGGAGAGGAGTGCAGGGGATTTACCTGCTGTGTGCAGACTGAGCCTTGCCAGGGGAGGCTTTGTGCCTCTGACAGGGTTTGGGAGGAGAAAAGGAGCTCAGCTGCCTGGGGGCAGAGCGCTGCCCTGGCTACAGCCGGTAGGGATGGGCTGGGATAGGAGTGTTCCTTCCCCACCACCATCTATTATCCTTCCCTCCCCAGCACCATCTATTATCCTTCCTCCCCCAGCACTATTTATTATCCTTCCTTGAGAGGTTTGCTGGGCTCCAGGTGTGTGTAAAGGACACCTTGCTGCCTGAGCAAGAGGAAAGCTAATGGCACTGCTACCGTGGTGACTTTGGGGAAAAGCAGGAACAGGCATGCAAGCCATACCTCAAAGAAGGTAGAAAATCTGTTTTGATGGGCCCAGAGTGGCTGAGGGCTCTGTGTTCCAGCACAGAAAGTCTCTTGAGGTGGCTGAAAAGGCGAAGGTCTGGATTGAAGACCCCAGGATGCAAGGATACAGTGCACTGAGGGGAGATTTCCTAGCAAACTTCTTTCACTGCTGTTCAGTGTTTCTCTGATTTGTCTCTTTTTTGAAGCAACACAGTTATCTTAGTTTGTAGCCTAATGAAACCTGGCACTGGAGTTAACAAAGCTGTGGTATTTTGGGGATCTTACTTGAAGGATAATGTTTAATTAATTTCAAAGCTTTTCTCAGTCCAGGGTTTGTTGTAGCCAGTGTGCTTTAGGCACCTGTGTCTGGACTACCATCACAGCATCTTCTAGGACTCCTCTCCTGAAGGTGGAAGGCTGGGTAAAAAATGAGTGCTAAACTTGGTCTTCTGTTCAGTTGGTTATAAATCAGTGTCCTGTGTATAGTCTCACTGGAAAGGAATGAGTACTCAATGCCATCACTTTAGAATGTGCTTTGGAACATGGACAGCAGCTAATCTTACAAAGGACTGCACACATGTAATGTTTGGGTGAGAGGAAAATGCCTTCAAAATTTATGACAGTATTTTTACCTGTTCCTGTCAGGGTTGGTTGCCTGGTGCTCTTTCCTTGCACAGAGATGCTGCCCCAACTGCCAATGTTCCAAAGAGGATTGAAGTTACCCTGGAACAGAAGAGGTTCTCACCAGCTAAGCCTGGAGCACTGATTTTCCCCCACCACAATGGGCTCTGCTTGCCCTTGGAATTTCTGTGCATTATATAGGATGGTTTGGATTGGAAAGAACCTTAAGGATCAGCAGGTTCCACCCCCTGACATGAGTGGCTTCGCTGGCACCTCCTTGCATAAGTGCTCTTGTTTGCAGGTCACTGAAAGGGGTCACTCAATTGTCTGCCTTCAGACAGTCATCACTCTGTGTGTCATCCTGCACAGCAAATGCCTGAAGCAGCTACAGTGCTAGTCCAGTGAGTTACACAAAAAACATCGGGGGTTGAAAATGAAAATGCTTTTAAGGACAAAGTAGAAAACTTATTACTCATGAGCTGATGTCAAAAACTTATGACATCAGCTCATGCTTAGAGAAACCTGTGGGATGACTAATAAGGAAATACACGAAGACATACAAAAAGCACGAAGTTCTGTTTTATTTTGCTGGCAAAAGAGCTCTAGTTAAAGGGAAAACATTCTTAAATATATCCCTGGGGTGTGGTTACTGCATTTTCTTCAAATGCAGCTTGGCCTTTCTCCAAGGGCTCCTGTACTGGCATTTACTGTGACAGAGGCATCAATGGGACCATAGCTGTCCCCAGGGGGCATGGACAGCTAAGAAATTGTGGCATGTGCTTTGGTGCTGTTAGTGCAGTGTCTGATATAAACAGCAGCGTGTTTTCGTGTCTTGTCCTGGTGCAGGGAGGAACAGAGCAGTGCTCACAGCTCTGGTACTCAGCAGGGCTCACAGTGCTTCAGTATATCAAACCCCCCCTGTTTACTGCTCCTCTGCATCTTAGACTGGAAATGCTTCCCAGAGCTGTGGGAGAAATACAGAACTTGTAAGAATGTCTTTTAAAATGAAGGTGTTGTTTGGACTGCCTGTGCCTGGGGGCAGTGGGGCACTGGGAGCTTGCATTAGGGACTGCCCTGAGGTGTGGGGACACCCAGTGGGGCAGGGGGAAGGTGTGGGGAGGAAAGAACTTCAGAGTGGGGCTGTTGTGGGGTGACCATCACCCCCATTCCCCATCCCTGCACCCTTGGGATGGAGAGGAGTCAGGGAGAGAGGCGTGAAGATGAGCCAGGGACAGGGGCCAGGTAAAGGGATTTGTTCTTCATCCTTGACCTCTGCAACCATTGGGAATAAACAATTTTTACCCAGACAAGTCAGTTTTGCCCATGATAGTGCTTGATAAGAGACCAGGAAATTTCTCAATGCTTTTAGCTTGACCCACAAGTTAATTTTGTCCCCATCTCCTGCTGATGGCCAAGGTTGACTCACCAGAAACAATCAGCTTACAGAACACACACAGTTTGTAAAGGGAAAACCAAAACTACCCACAGCACTCCAGGGCAGGATGGCTGTCATGAAGGCATTTTATCAATGCTTCCAAACCCCTGTGTCTGCTGGTGTTTATGAAGGGAGTGGAAATGGCTCATACCTACTGCTGTGAAATGACCATAAATTTCAGTGATAAGAGTTGAATGAAAATGCTTTAATGTGGATTTTCATCTTGGTTGTACACAGTGAAACCTGAGATGGTCAGGGGGAATCCTGTCAAGTGAAGAGCTTTAATTCAGAGAGAGAAAATTTGTGAAAAAAATATCAACAGTGCTATGGTAGCCTACAGATTGGGAATCAGAAGATTTGACAGACTATGGGCTGGGATAATTGAGATGAGATCTCAAGTGTTCTCAGTCTAAAACTGGGGACTCAGCCAGTGTGGCTCAGGAATTAAATCTGAAAGCAAATATGTATGACAATCAATTAGTGACTAATGAAATTATTTCTTCAGTTATACTGGGAGTGGGTGATGGAGCTGAGGTAGATGCCACACTATAGGAAGAGGGAAAACAACAACTCGTTTGCCAGATATAGGCAAGACATCCCACAAATTGTATACAAATGAGGGTGATTTTCCTGTGCTTGATTAAAGGTAAAATAACATGCTAACAAAGCCCAATGTAATTTAAAAATCTTTTTGATGTGCATATGAAGCTGTGGTTTGACAGCTTTTCCTCCACTCCCAGGACACAGATGGCTATTCCATGTTAATGGGATGCAATTAGTGACTATCCACAGCTGAAGACAGTAGTAGAGCAGGAGCTGTGAGGCTTTTCTGATCTTAACTGCATCTGGACCAATATTCTCCTGTGTTTGTTGATACCCCACAAAGGAACCAGATCTTTCACTCTCTGCTGTGTTTCTCTTACATCTCTTTGGCAAGGACTACACGGGGTTTTCCCTTGTCCTGTAGCCTGGGGAATAGTCTGTTTTCTATGACCAACTGGAAATTTCATCTGAAAAGCTTTTGTTATGTCAGGACCTTGGGGCCTGACAATGCCTGTGGTATTTTCTGGTCTCCCCAAGGAGATTTGGAGAGCATTTTTTTACTCATTGTAGGGATGTTCAATGCACATTCTGCAAACCTTTCTGCACTGAATGTCTGTTACATGGTTTTAATGGATCTTACAACCATTTGCAGTCATAAACATTTAGTTTATCCTGAGCCATGCTAATACTCACCATGATTTAATCTATAAAAATCAAGTAAATATTGATTTATTAATTTTTCAGGGTTGTTCCTTGCATGCAAAAGTCATTATGAATTTAATATGTTCTAAGACTGGCAATTTGGCTTTATAAATTGCAGACTGTTTTTGTCTCAGCTTTATGGTCACCTCAGAGCAATGTGAGATTCTATTACCCATCCCTGTATTTTCTCTTGTACATCTCACCAGCATGATTCATGGTTTGGGACCCAGAGATGTTCCTGGTTTGTCTGATACTCAGAGTTTCTATATTGTGTGGCTGATTCACAGTGTTACACAATGCAAGATACAGTGGTTTGTGTTGACTGACTCTCAGATAGCTGCCCTAACACATTTAGTTTAGACTTATCCATCTACCAGTCTGTGCAGGATATGTCATCTGCTCCCTTGAATTTAGTTGTTCTGTGTCTGATTTATAACACAGGCCTGTAATAAATTATCTCAGCACAGTTCAAGTGCGCTGAACTACAGATTAAGAGCTGGAATGAGTGGGGAAGGCAGGGACTTCATAAACCAGATTTATGGAATCAAGCTCTTTATTTGGTTTTGATTCTGTAATAGAAGCTAACAAAAAGTTCTCTTAAGTGCTAACTTTATAACATATTTCAGCAAACTCTTTCCTAACTCTGCTGATCTCAAATAATTAAATCTAATCTGTGTTTTTTAATAAACATCCTACAACTCCATCAACTGCTGCAGAAAGCAAAGACTGTTTCATCATGTTGAAGCTCAGTGCATTGGTGTGTTTATTAAATCTGTTGGTATTTTCTTCACTGAGACCTTTGTAAAATGCTTTTTTTATGTTGACCCAAGTCCTCAGAGGCAGTGAAAGTCCTGCAGCCCCTTCCTGCTGTCCTGTTCCCTCGGGCAGAGTCACTCTTGAGGCAGTGGTTGAGTATTGCTGTGCAGGGTCTGTTTAGTTCTCAATTTGCATTCACAAACCAGGCACTGAGCTTCCTCTTGTCCCATAACAGGACTAGTACAGGCTGGGCATGGCCCTGGGGGCACAGCAAAAAGGGGAGAAGTGTTTGGGCACTAAATGGGGGTGGGAGGAGGTGTGTACCCATGCTAGCACTTAGAACCCCAAAACTACAAGACAAGGCTTGGAGGGTTACAAACCCAGGAGCAGCTGGAGGTCTGAGCAGTCACCTGGAGCACAGGGAATGACCAAGAACACCTTCCTGAGGGGATGATCTCAGAGAACTTGTGTTGAGTGGAGTCATTGTGAACTGGCTAAGGAGCATGGCTGCCCAAAGCTGTGCTCAGCAGGAGAGGGAGATTCCTGCAGGAGACTCAGCCTGGGGAGAGGAAGCACAGCCTGACTTCATTCAACAAAGATCAGTCAGAGACAAAACCAGATAAATAAAACTCTTGCAAGCAAGATGCCTTTGGAACAAAAAAGGGTTGACTTCAGAGAAACAAGATTGATAGGACAAGAGATTCTTCACATTCCATTTCTTCTCCCAGGTGTCGATGCAGTAATTTGGCAATTTTTTATGGTGATACATCTCTCTTACTAATTATTAAAATTATTGTCAGAAATAATTTCAATTTTAGGTTTATAAAGAGGCTGTGGTGAGTTTAGGATGCTCAAGCTCTCAGTTGAATTAATTAGTTTTTATTTAATTCTCTGGATTGACTTAATTTGTGTTCAGTTGGATTCTAGAAAGCGATTATTAAAAGTGAGTCAGAAATAATTTCTGTTTGTTTTTCTCAAATATACTTTACATAAAAGAAATTTATTTTTAGTAAATTTATTAGTGTCTCTTTGCAGAAAAGCAATGGATTGACAGTTGATCTAAATTGTTACAATTATTTAAAAGGTCAAAAACTACAGTACTTATAGACAAACCACTCTATGGGTGTAGGAAGCTTTTATTAACAGGCCCATATATACTGTGTATGACCAGGGAAACTAAAAACCTGCATTTCCCAAGTTTTAGGAGCTGCTCTGTGATTTTGACTGCATGAGTTTCCTGTTGCTGTGCTCCAGGAGCTGCTGGTTTAGGGAAGCTGTTGCAATGGCCTTTTGCAGGGTGTTTCTTTGTCATGTTTAACCCTGTCCTGTCTAAGAGAGCCAAGAGAATAAAGTCCAGACAGTTCTGTGCAACCCCTCTGTACAGGCAGTGATCTTATTTAATGCAGATCACTGAAGGACCAGAATAAGTGCCATTTCTGTGTCAGAAATTCTCTTTTTCTAGTGACTTGCTATTGTAGTGCTTAGGGAAAAACACCTGGAGCTTAAAAACCAGAGTAAGAGGATGAGTTTTGATGGTGTCTCTCCATGAAGCCTGGACAGGACCCATGAGCTGATAGTGCCTGGCCTTGGATAAATCCCTGTGCTGGTGTTGCCCAGCAGTGATGCTGAATATCTCCCACGGAAGCACACAACCACGACAACCCAGGAAATGCTTTTGTGGGGTTTGAAACTGGCTGGGTGTTTCCCCCTTCTTTAAGGAACTGGTTTATGCTCATTTTCTGTAGTCTGGGTGTTTCAGGCCTAGAGTTTCTGAATCTCTAAAGCTCCATTTTTCCTGATGTTTTGGGTTGCTGAAACTACTTTCCCAGGCAAAAGAACAAAACATCAGGGTTATTTTTGTAATGATATTCATGTTTACAATTCTTTCTGTAAGAAAGATTTCTTTTGATGTCCCTCTGGTGAAAGAGTTGTCTTTCATTCACCAATCACAGTGGTCTGTCAAAAATGTATATAAAGGAAGGAGTTTTTAAAATAGCCAGAGTCAGATTCATTTCTCCAAGAACTTTGGAGAAATTCCACGAAGAGTTTCGTACCGTGTATTATTCGCCGCAGAGATGATTTCCCTCTTATCAAGCCCATTTGTGGTAGTGCTGGTGAGCTGTTTCAGTCCTGTTTGTGGAAACCTGTTTCCCAAGAAATGGGTTCTCATCTCCCCTGTTTGTAATCCTGCAGAGCTCCAAAATGGTTTTGAATTGAGGGGCATTCCCTGTGAGCACCAGCGTGGGCATGGGAGCTGCCTGCTAAATATTTAAATGTTACTGCTTCTTTGGCATCCACTTTGACATGAAATGCTATAGGTTAATAAGTACTTACTTTTTTTTTTTTAAATAGCCTAGGAAGAAAAAATTTTGAAGGTACTTTATTTAATCCACAAAAGAAAAAAAAAGAAAAAAAGAAATTTGCTTTGAAATAAAAAATGTCTTGTTACAGCATGAGGAGTCCATATTCCAGATGTCTTCAATTACTGTTCTTTGAAATGTTTAATGAAAAGCTCTCTTGGATAAAGAAAATGCTGTGGGGATTTCAGTGACAAATGGGGCACTGCAGTCTGTTCCATGGTGGGGTGCTCTGAGGGACTGGGAGCCTGCAGAGGAATTGCTGCTGTAATGCAAGGAAAAGAGGAGGCAGTTCCAACAAATTAAAAATACAGAGCAGAGTGGTACAATAAAAAGGACAGCAGCCTGTCAGATATTGGACCTAGAGCCTGAAAGGGAAAAGAGAACACACAAAAGAGCCACCACTGGTTAGCAGTGCACACAGTAAAGATTGGTGAATTGGGAAAGAGCTGCATTTGATTCCAGCTTTCCCTTATTACTGTATTGAGTTAACAGGCTCGGCTTTAACTTGACATTACAGTCCTTTTTCTACAAGTCACAATACCCAGTTCATATACTTCAGAGTGTGTATGTCTTGAAGTATTGATCTACGTTTTTTGGTTTTTTTATTTTAAAAAGAAAGCAAAACAAAACAAAACAGAAGAAACTTTACTTGACTCAAATGACTAATTTGTCCTGTAACAAGTTGTTTTTTCTAATTAAAAACTTTTCTTGTGGAAAAAAAGAGCACAACGAAATTTTTGAACCAGCACTGTGACTATAATATTAAAGGACTAAGTGGAAACTATAAACATAAAGATGAACAGTCTCTTCCCAGCAGGGTGCCTAATGTGAGAAATGATAACATAGCTGCCAAGAAGTAATTGGTGTTACGAGATGTACAGAATTTCAGTCATATAAAACCACAGAATCACAGAATCATGGAACGGTTTGGTTTGAAAGGACCTAGAAGTCCATCTCATCCCACCTCATTCCATGGCAGGGACCCCTCCCACCATCCCAGGCTGCTCCCAGCCCCAGTGTCCAACCTGGACACTTCCAGCCTGGGGCACTGCCAGGGATCCAGGGACAGCCCCAGCTGCTCTGGGCACCCTGTGCCAGGGCTGCCCACCCTGCCAGGGAACAATTCCTGCCCAAAATCCCATCTGTCCCTGCCCTCTGGCAGGGTGAAAATCTGGATAAATTCTTAACACCTTTTTTTTTGAGTCCAGTAGTGTTGCCATCGCCTGAAGTGCTGCTGGAGATGAACTCTTTCAGAACAGAGAGCAGGAATAACATCATTGAGTGCGTTCAGAGTAACTTTACTGGTGCAAAATGCCCATAAATCAGGTGGAGTTGGCTCTGTGCTGCCCTTTCCCTGCCTTTCCCTGGGATGAGCTGATGGATATATGTGAGAGCAGAACACACTCTGGGTTGGTTTGGAGAAGATGATGTTTGACTGGGTCTGTAACACGTGGTTTTGGCAGAGTGCCATGGTTTCTCTGCAGAGCTGGCTCCATAATCTCTCCAGGATGAGAGTTTCCCTTCATTTCTGGGTGTATCTTTCTAGAGAGCACTAAAGGGCTTTTTTTTCAGTGAAAATTCTTCACGTGCTACACTATGGTCTGAGTCATAGCATAGTGTTGAAGTTAATACCATTATTTCCAGTTGTATAACTTGATTTCATGTAACTTTATTGATAAAATGAATGTCCTGTGATTATAAATGGCATTGAGACAGCGCCTCCTACAAAATCCACTTTCCCTGCTTTGTGTCAAATTTATATAGCCCCCTCTGACCATTGAATTAACCACAGAATTCTGTGAGAATTCTCAGAAATATTTTCCAGGTTCTCATAAAATGAGTGACATGTTTTGTGTGTTTTAATTTAAACAGTTTTTTAAACCCAGCCTCATTTAATTGTTTTCCTTTTACAGTTTCAATTAAAAAAAGAGAATGGGGATTCCTAAATTAAGGAATCTAATTTCTTTTTGCCTTTTAACATTTAGCTATGAGGAATGAAAGAAACACAGATTTGAAGGGTTTTCTTTAAGAAAAAAAGAACAGTGAAATGTAGCAGCATGGCAATTATGCTAATTACAAAGTAGAGAAAGGAAATGTGTCGAATTAGTCTCAATTGCATGAATTTGATTTTGTCAGTTGTGTAAAAGAGTGTAACAGTGGAAGAAATATCCTGCAACGATATTCCCTTCGATCTGCCACTGGGAAACAAAGCTGGAGCCCTCCAGGAGTTCTGGGTCAGGACTTCCCTCTCTGAGATACCCCTGGATGTGTGTGATTGACAGAAGGAGAGTCACAGAGAAATGCCTGCCAGCACCTCTTCAGTGCTCTGTGCACACCTGGGCAATGTGCAGGTACCACACTCAGGGCCTGCCAGAGTTCCCACCAACATATGGTCACAGTGTATTGTGCAAAAAGGGCAATTTTGTGGAATAAAAAATAAGTGTGTGCCATGTGTTTCAGTGTGTGACTGAATGATTCATAGTCCAGTAATGTTGGCAGCAAAATATGATTACTGAGGGGATGTTATGGATTTGGTTCCATAATTATTAAGGTAGCAGCAACATGGCAATAGGTGCCTTATATGTCTGTAATTAACTTTTGGGTTGGTTTTGTGTTACTCATGTTCTACCTTTCTATAATTTGTGTGGGATGTGGATGGTTCTGTTACTCTGGAGATGCTCTGATCAATGCAGGTAAAGCTGGTGGTGACTGAGGAGATCAGGTAGTTCAGCCCCCTGCCCCAGCAGGAGCAATTAAACCTCAGCCATGCCTGACAGTTAATTAGCTTGCCTGTTCTTCAAACCCTCCTGTGGCAGAGATTCCACTCTTCCTTGGCAATTGATTTCTGTGCTGAGACACCTTGAGAAATAGAAAGATTTTGCTTACCTCTGAATAAAATTTTCCTTGCTGCAGTTTAACCCTTCTTGTCCTGTCTTGTCATGAATAATTTTGTCCCCGTCCCTTGACAGCAATTTTCCATAATGGAAGACTGTTGAGGAGGCTTCACAGCATTTTAAATCTGAAAAAAAATCACAGAATCTTCAGTCTTTTCTTATGGGTCAAATTTTTTAACTCTCCGAATCATTCTGTTGCTTTTCTCTTGGTGTTTTACAAGTGACTGGAGTTACTGGCCTGTTGGGAAGCCTTAGTGAAGCCACAGCAGTTCACAATTAATGGAATCCTGCACTCATGGATTTGCTCTGGGAAGGACATTTAAACCCATCCCATTCCAACCCTGACACAGGAGCAGGGACAGCTTCCACCATCCCTGGCTGCTCCCAGCCCATCCAGCCTGGCCTTGGGCACTGCCAGGGATCCAGGGGCAGCCCCAGCTGCTCTGGGCACCCTGTGCCAGGGCTGCCCACCCTCACAGGGAGGAGTTTCTCCCTGGTATCTCACCTAAATCTGCCCACCTCCAGCCTTTTCCCACTTGCTCTTGTGGAAAGTTCCTCTCCAGCTGTCTCCAGCGTTGTGGGAGGTCCAGAGGCTGGCGGGAGCAGGGACAGCACCTGTGCAGGGCAGGGACAGCACCTGTGCAGGGCAGGGATATCACCTGTGCAGGGCAGGGACAGCACCTGTGCAGGGCAGGGACAGGCACTGCAGGTGGGTGCTGGCTCAGGGGGCTGTTTGCTGGCAGGAGGGGCAGCTCTCAGCAATCCCATGTCCAGCCATGGACAGCAGGTTCCCTTTGTGGGAAGGCTCACACATCCCCTCACGCAAACCCCTCTGCAGCCTAAGGGTGAAATGTCCTCTGAGAGGGGCGAAACTTTCCCTTAGAAAACCAGGGGTCTGTAATTTCCATCAGTTAAGGTGACAAGTACAAATCAGTCCACAAACTCTACATTTTTAAAATTTTCCTAGTTTATTATTTTCTAAGGTTAGGGCATATTTTAGAAGCATCACTTAAGAGAAAATATTGGCAGTTGGAAAATGCCAATCTCGGATTTTTTCGTGCACATGAAAAGCAGTCATGGGTCAAGATTATTTCAGTAGAACTTTGATACTTAGAGGCCACTTGGTTTTGTAACACAGGTTGATTTGGTACCTGTTCTTCCTGAGTTCCTGTGCTCAGAAGCCAGGATCTTTCTCTGTTTCTTGAGCTGAGGTTTTCCTGCTGGAGGCCTCTGAGGACAGTGGTGATGAGTTCCAGGGTTCTTTGAGCCCCATCTATTGCTGCTTCAATGACTCAGCTTCAGACCATTTGTTTCATTTGGAATTGAACAGTCCTTGCACACAGCAGGGACAGATGAGTAGCCTTGACAATCCCTTTCTGATGTCTTTGGTGATTTATTAAGATTAAAGCATAGATTAAAACCAATTCAGTGACTGAAGGGAGGGCTACCTTCTTTGCAGGATTTGTTTACAAAGCATATTTTTCCAGCTTCAGTAACTATTACCCTGAAAGCTGGAGAAATTCAGAGTGGGACAATTACAGCCCAGGTTACTGATCAGCTGTTCTCAGAAGTTTGCTGCAAACAGAGCCACAGGCTGCTGGCCTCAGCAGCAGGCCAGGGAAGGCAGAATTTTGATTAAAGACATTGGGGTTTGTGTTTTCCAGAGTGATGCAGTTTTTCAAACAGGTCAGTTGGCATCTGAAGAGTCAATGTGCAGTGAGGTTCCTCTCAGCTTCCTCAAAACCTGTGCTGGCAGTTGTGTGCTTTGTTGTGGTTGTGCTTTTAGGGAAATTAATAAAGGGTGGGCAGGGCAGTAGTAGAAAGGGAAAATCAGAACCAAAAAGCCTAATCCTCAGTGAAATAAGAGGGCTAAGCACTGTCTCACCATACATGTAATTTAGATATGCCCAAAAACAAGGTTTATTTTTTCCATTTTAAATAGATCCCAGATTATCCTGCTTTATTCATCCATCTGACACCTCACAGTAGCAAATAAATGAACAATCCATGCTCTGGGCTCCTCAATCCATCCTCACCTATCCACGTTTCCCAGCACCTCAGCATAATCCAGCAGCCCAAATCTGTTTTGCTGGGTAAGTGCAGGAGCTGATGTGGCCAATTTCTGCAGGAACTGAGCTCTCCCCTGATTTTATGGTTCTGTGTTGCAGCCTTAATGCTTTTATAATGGGGTTTCAGAGGGTGAGCACCATGAGCCCTGGTCTGCTGGAATGGGAAGTGTCTCCTCTGTGGAAGCAGGGTAGAAAAACCTAAAGGGGATATTAATGTAGTGGGGAAAGCTTGTTGATGACACAATGATTGTTTCTGTTCTCAGGCATGACTGCTGCCAGTTTAGCAGTGATTTAGGCTGGAATTATTTTCGTGATGTCCACATCAGTTGGGTGGTCTGCAGGAAGTGTTTGGAACAAAGACGTTCCAGAAAAAAACTGTGAAGCAGTAGAAAAATAAACAAAATCACTGCATAACTCATGAATCATTTGGATGATCCCTTTTACCTCGCTGCATGTTTTCCCACTTGCTTTTCATAGATAGGAAAATCAATGCTTCTTCTATGGACTCCTGATCTAGAATACTTCACAGAAAACAAATCTGTTTTTAAATAATGCATCTGTTTTATTTAGCTTCCTGACCAGCAAATGACTTAACATCTCGACTTCATTTTGACAACTCAAATATTTAAAGTTCTGTGTGTTGCTGCTGTGTCTGGTTGAATAAATCTTTAACATAGAATCAGTTCCTTTGGTTTGCTTTTTTCCTTGCTTCTCTTTCTTCTCTTTTGCAAAAAGTCTTCTTCCCATTTTAGTTGTCTTGGTTTCTGGTGCAATACCTGAGCCCTTATATTTGTAACAGGGTCCCAAAAACTCAAAACCATTGGCTATATTTTGCACAGAGATATGTGGAAGGTGAATTTTCAGCAGCAGGTAAGGGTTACACTTTCAGGGCACAACTGTCTGGCAGAAGGAGAATCCTGTGGTACAAAATGAGCATGAGGTGAGAGAGCAAAACAGATTGCTTGGAATGGTTCCATGTGGCATTTCTGGATTACACTTTAGGAAATCACTGTTCAAGCTGCAAAACTGAAACCATGGGTCAATTAACCAAGGCCAACATGCAGATGTAGAGATGCATCCATAATTCTGATACAAGCCTTGACTGGGTTTGGTGAGCCTGACAAGTCACTGATGTGCTTGGACTGTTGTTTGTGATGGGGGATCACTTCCCCCTGAATCCAGAACTCAGGTGGCATCACCTCCATTGTAAAAATTGAGAAAGACCTAGGGAGGTTCCAAATGCAATTATCTGAAATGTGCATTAAAAACTGAAGCAACCTTAAAAAGCTACATATGCCTTCATTTGAGTGTTTAGCACTATTTGTGAAAGGACTTGCTTTCAGGGTTCCCTGTTGGAACCATTCTTTGTGCCTGCAGGAGCTCGTCCAGCAGCAGAACCTTGTTAATTGTTAATTGTTTCCAGTGACCTGCTCTAAAGGTGGTGACCCACAGTAACACCATCAAAGGGGTCACCAGTTGTGCTTCTGCTGGATCACACTTCAAAGGCCTGTTCAGATAATTTGTTTGCAACTCAAATACTGGACAAAACATTCTCAGATGAGATTTTCCTCACTCCAGTTTTAAAATTCCTGACTCCAGTTTTAAAAACTGGGTGCACACGTAATAGTCAGCCCAAGGAAGTTGCACAGTCCCTGTGGCAGATGTTTATCATCAATATTGCCAGGTACCACAGCAATCAGCTCCTTCTGGTGTGTCATGAAGTACCAAAATCTGCCTGGGCAGAATTCCTAAAATCAGATTTCTAAATGCACATAGTTTGCACATGCATTATAAATCAGTTTTATTTTGTTCTTGATGTCATCCTGCTGCAAAACACAAAGAAAGCACTCAGTAAATGGAATTGCATCTGTCTGATTCCAAAAATCTGAGTTATACTAGAGGTCTTCAGCTTGAATATATCTATTTCTGCTAGAAAGGTTTTTCTTCTTTCCCCAATAGATTCTGACTGTTATTTTAACACAGATAATACTCTCAAAATAGGATTGCTAGAAAAATCCAGAAGATGGGTATGACAAACTCAACATGCTGCAAGATATCATTTTTTACCCAGCAAAAACAAATATCCAGTGCAGTGCATGTCATCCAAAAGGCAGGAGGAAAGAATTGTGTCTCATGAAGGAAAAATCTACCCTCAGCAAGCCCATACACTCCTTAGTGGCTCCTCTTGCCTTTGTAAATTTGGACTTAGGGACCATAAAACCCTGATCTGGGTAGAGTGAATTTTCTAATGAGAATAGCATCCAAATTCTGAGTATTTTCACCAGTATGTGTAATAATATATCACTTGTAATGTTTAAATGACTTTGTAAGAAATAAGAGGAGGAGGATTAGCTACTAAATTTGCCAGAAACGTATTCCAAGTAAAATACCAGGAGAGAAAGGAGAAAAAAAAATGAATTTGGTGTTTTTCTACAGCAAATGCACAGTGAGTTCTATCAGATTTACAAGTTACTCTTCTGTTCTGGGAGCAGAACTGTTAATCTTATGAAGGCAGGAGATTAGGTAACACAGAGAATTTTCTGAGCAACTTCAGGGAATTCTGCAGTGTTGTGTTTCTTTTTTTATTTTGTTCTGAAGTAAGTTTATAATTATTTCTTACTTCTCATGAGTGTATATTAAGGCCATAGTAAGCTGGGAATTCTTCCATCATAAAGGTTACAATTCCCTTTACTTTCCCTTAGCATATTCTTCAGTGTCTTAGTTATTTGAAACTGAGAGTGTTTTTTGAAGTAAAAAAATTCTCTGGCTTCTCCAAATTTGCCCAAAATCCAGATTTTACAACATTAATTTTATGACACAATTATTTTTCCAGTTTGGGAAGAAAAAAGTCAGTGTCATATAAGTTCTCAGATGTCATCTGGCTAAATCCCCTTGTGAACTGAAGGCTAAATAGGATAGAAGCAAACCAGAGGGCAGAATTCTAGTGTGCATGTTTCCCATTTCAAGATCCGTTTTCTGATGAGAATACACTCATTTCAGCTGGAATTGAAGGTCTCTGTTGCTTTGTTTTCCCCTTATCTTCTCTCAGAGCACAATGAGGCTGTGCAAGGATGAGTGATTTGTCCTCAGCTGGGTTGGAGATGATAAAGGCAAGAAGGGTTCTTGTTATTTGTAGTCTGGTTTCAGATTCTTCTGATTTTCTAAAGTTCTAGTTTTCTGATGTTTAGGTTAATAAAATTCTTTTCCCAGGGAAAATGGGGAAACAACAGAACAGATAGTTGCAATATCTGTGTGTACATTCCTCCTGGTAGGACAGATTTCTTTTGATGTCCCTCTGGTTTGACCAATGTAGGTGAAGAGGTTTGCCTGTCTCTCACCAGTCACAGTGGTCTGTGGAAAATGGACAAGGGAGAATGATCTCTAAAAATAAAATAATTTTTCACACAGCTTTTAGAGAAAAATCACAAAAAAAGCTTGTGTTCTGTGTTATCCTCACAGCAACAGTTATTATCTTATTAAATAACTTCTGTGACTGGGCAGTAGAGCTAAGGCAGAAAAATAATTGATGGTTACTTGCTGAGTGTGTCATCTGAGAACTTCTGTGTGGTCAGAGAGGCCAAAGTGGGCCTGGATTCCTCTTGATGAACATAATGCACCTTCTGACAGTCAGGGTTGATTATGGAATATAAGAACCTTTTCATTTATAAAATTCTAACCAAGCAATTTCTGAGTCCAAACGTGACATTTTGAGGAGCACTGACAGAAGAACTATCTGTAAGAATATATTAGTATTATATTATATAATATAAAGTAGAAAAGGAAGGGACAAAGAGACAAACATGAGATAATGCTCAAGCAATTTTGCTTGAAGTTTACTGATAAAGCATGTGATAAACCTGGAATTCTCTTCTCAAAAACTCCTCCTGCATCTCTTACACTGTTGGGCCACAGATATTTGCTCATGGTTGTTCTCCTTAGGCAGTGGATTTTCTGTTTAGCTGCAGTTTTGAATAGAATCCTGAGATTAATAAGATCTTTCTAAAAAGTAGTATTTTCCAGAGTGGCCATTTTCCCTGCCAGGAGTTCATTCATACCCTCCTTGGACTGACAGCCTGCTGGGGAGTTCATGTTTCAGTGGTTTTGGTATTAACATCTCCTGCATTTCGAGTGTTTGGGATTAAGATTTAAATGTGCCGAGCAAGTAACTCACAAACAGCATTAATGTGTGCAATAAAACTGTGAAGAAAATACTTCAAATGCATTGACATTTGTGTAGGTACACAAAGACTCCATCATGGCTCTGATTCATTCTTGCAAAATTACCCATTGGCACCAATTTCTGCCAGTATAATAATTATTCTCACTTGAGACTTTTTTATTGGTTATTTTGCTAGTTTGAGGGACTGGGAAAGCCATTAGGCAAGTTAGATTTATACATGTGCTTCTAAAATCAAATTTTTGCTCTAAGGGGAAAAAACCCCAAACTACTGTGTTCTCTGTTTCCCTGATTTCTGGCTGTTTCAAGAAAAATCATGAGCTCTGAATGTTTTATTTCTTTATTATTTTATTGTTAAGATTGTAGGCAGACCAGCATCTGGCCTGTAAACTGCATTTACTAGCTGCTCTTTACAAACCTTGATTTGTACAAACTCCTCATTTCTGAAAAAGTTGCTGAAGTAGCTTTTCCAGAAGTGTTACACTGACAGAAAATAACAAATCTCACACGGGCAATAGACAGAGAGCATCTTGAAAAACACAAATACCTTATTGAAATATTTTAAGGAAGTTGTGCCTGCACAAGTGAAACAGGAGAAAATGTGGCTTTTGGCTTTTGAAAACAACCTCAGATTTTACTGCAGATTCCATTTTTCAATTTGATAGCTATGTGACACACATTTGACACATCTCTCCTGCAATATAGAATGTCTTCCCATCCTTATTTTCTGGGAAATGTGTCTCCTCAGTGGAGTCATATTTAAGACAGATGCGATGGAATCTGGATTTGTATAATTTTGCACAAATAAGGATTAAGAAAAACTGCCTAAAATTCCTTCAGTTAAACATCATTTGGTGTGCATTGCTCTCCTTAAGAATTAAAGATGTTTCTCTCTCACAGGTGGAATTTTAAGCAGTCTCTCCTGCAGAGAGGGAATTGCATCCCTTGGAGGAAGCTCAGAAGAACCATCTGGGCACAGTTTGGATGAGAGTGGTCTTGAATCCATAGGCAATGTGTTTGAGCCTGGCTGTGTTTTCCTGTGACTGTTTCAGATGCCAGTGTCATATTTGGCTGTTGCCTGCAGGTCTGAGGGCTTCCACTGCCTGTGAATTGACTTGTTCACCCTGAAATTTTCTGTCTTCCACTGCAGTGAATTGGCAAAGCACAGAGAGAAATCTGTGAATGGAACTAAAGAAACAAGTGGCTTTTGGCTGCATTATCATTTTCAGTGCTGTAATCTTAACATTTTCCAAACAGTAATGATTTTGGGGTTTTTTTTTCACAGCAGAAGATGAGGATCACAGAATGGTTGGGGTTGGGAGGGACCTAAAAGCCCATCCCATGCCACCCCATCATTGCCAGGGACACCTTCCATTAGCTCAGGGTTCTCCAAGCCCCATCCAGTCTGGCCTTGGAAACCTCCAGGGATCCAGGGGCAGCCCCAGCTTCTTTGGGGAGTCTGTGCCAGGGCCTCACTCTTCCAGAATAAAGGGTGTACCTGTATCTGAATAGCAGGAACTGCAGCTGTAGCTGGGGGGAATCCAGGCCAGAAGCAGGGCCAGTTGTTCAGCAGCAGGACTCATCTGGGATGAGACCACCCTTGTCCTCTGAGGAAAATCCTGCATTTGTGTCTTAAACTTGGGAAATTGTAATCTCATTAAATTCATCTTCTTCTTTAGGCTCTGTGGCCTCTACTTCAGATGTTGCTTTGCAATATCTGCTGGGTTGGACCAGAATCACAGAAATGCTAAGGCTGGAAAAGACCTTTAGTACCATCCAGTCCAAATGTCAACCCAGCACCACCCTGTTCACCTCTAAACCACACCCTCAGGTGCCTCATCCACTTGTTTTATCAACAATCCCAGGGATGGTTGAATGCTCCCACCACTGCCCTGGGCATCCTGTTGCATTGCTTTACAACCATTTCCATGAAGAGATTTTCCCTAATATTTAATCTAATCCTCTAAACTCCTAGTTTTCTTACAGCCAAAGCAGCCAATGTAAAATATCTCCTCACACATTCCACTGGGTGGGATCAGACCAGACAGGTTTTGACAGGAGCTCAGATAACACCATGCCCTAGAGAAGCTCCTGTATGGGATTGTGCATAGTAAGTGTTCATTGGGTATGTGCAGGATCTACTAAGTGTGTTCACTACTTTTTTTGTGTGTTCGAAGTACTTGAGATCTTTTATTTTTAGCCAGGAATGAATGTGATTGCAGGTTTTTTTTAGTGGCCTTTAAAAAAGTTGAGTAAACAACACATGTAATTACTCTGTAGGGAAATATGGCTTAATTAAATCATGAAGTCATTCTATTAGCATATGCACCTGCTGCTTATGTGGTTCATTTCTTCCAGAAATAACCAAATTAATGAACAGAAATTGTTCTATAGTTCAGCTACCTGGAAAGTGTGCTTCAGTGGTTTGTCTTGTCCTCCTGCATTGCTGACCTACTCACACTGCAGGGTAGAGCTCTGTTGACACTTGTGGGAGGACATAATTTGTCTAGACCCTTTAAAATCCCCCAAAGACAACACAGTTTCCATAGCCATTATCTGTGGGGGAAACCTGCTCCTCAGGTGGGACATAAAAGAATGTGCAGTTTCCTCATGCACTGTGCCATAATCAGAAAGAGCTTGTTGAAAGAGCTTGCAAATGCTTGGAAAAGTTGTGGCTGCTGAATAGAACTAAGTTTTCTTATTTTTTAGGGTATGCCATGTATTCTGATTAGCTTAATTAAATTGTCTCAGACAAAATACTCCTGGAAAATTTGAATGTGATGGAAACACAGAATATTCTGAATTAGAAGGACCCACAAGGATCATCAAGTCCAGCTCTTAAGTGAACAGCCATTTCAGGGTTTGAACCCACAACCTTGGTGTAATCCTGCTCTAAAATATGTACCAGAACGTTCCCAGATTGGCCTGAAAAAGAATTAAACTTGCTAACTTGTAACATGATGGGATTTCATTCACATCATCTACTCTTGGATATTTTTTCCCTTTTTAATTTTAAAGTGAATATAAAATACACTGAAGGGAAGAGACAAGAGCTAATGGAGTTTTCCTCTCTTTCAAGCTATGTAGAGCTGGGAGTATTTGCTTTAACTGTAAGTCTGCATCCTCAGAAGAGCCTTAAATAAACAGTGTAAGAGGTAGTGATCCCTCCCCAGAGCACCTTTCCAGTTTCTGGCCAGCAGAACTGGGGAGGTTCTGGGGCTGGTGCTGCATTTAGAGTACTGGATTTCATAGCTGTCAGTATTTCATCCTTCTCCAGTTAGGTGCACAAATATTTCACAGAAGGTCCTGCTCTTTATTTATTGCTCTATCTTTGTTTTTTATACAAAAGTACTTTGAGTATTGTAGAGAATTTAACTCAGTTGTTTCCTACAGATTTATACAAGAAAATAGAGCTTTTTCAAAAACCCAGCGTGGATGAGGTACTGGTTTTGGTAAATACTGTTGATATTGTATTTATTAGGTTTGTGTACTTTCTAGGGATTTTTTTTTGTATTTTCCAAGTTTTCAAAGCCACCAGTATTACAGAGTCACCCTCAAAATTTACTTTATGAATTCACATTATTGCATTCCTTCTCTCACCTCTTCCATAAGGGAATGGATCTCTATCCTGTTGTGACTGCAGCGATGACAGCCAGCTATGAAGAATAAATTGTTTACCTTCTGTGGGGGTGATGTAGGTGTGTTGCAGACATCATTGGGGAATCCATCTAAATAGCAAATGTAGAAGTGACTCATACCCCAGCAGCCACCCCAGAATGAGATTAATGTTTTAATCCTAGCCCACAGTAAAGACCAGAGAGCATGTGACTTCCCTAATCATTTCAGGCTGTCTTTAACACGCCCTTGGTTTGTAAAACCCTACACAGCTTTGGTGTGGAGTCTTCAGATATGGTTCATTCCAAGTGTTGTGACAAAACAACTGAAATTTTCTGTTGCACTGAAGATTTCTTTTTAATCCTGGTCACAGGGACTGAGCCATTTCTGTGGATTCATCTCTAGAATTTGGTTTTCAGCACAGCTCAGGCAGAAGCACAGACCTGACCTTCTTATGAAAGTGTTGTGATTCCTGATTTTTTTTCCCTCTTAACCTGGTATTCCAAAGTATATAGAGTAAAAGTTGGAATGCTGGCATGGATTGTTTCTTTGTGGAGCATGCATTTAGCCATTGGGGTTTAAGAAAATTCCAGAGTGTCTGGAGGTGTTTGTAGCTTGTGCAGGGTGGGAGGGAGATATTAAAAAGGCAATCTAAAGGTTTGTGAATTTTGTATTAAAATCAATCAATTCCAAGATACTACTCAAGCTCTCTAAAAGCTATTTCAGGTTAGATTTTCTTCATGAGCAGCACACCAATTCCACTCAAATACATGTTCACTGATAAAAAATTCAATCTGCAAGGGAGGAGGGAACATTGAAAATGCCTGTCTATTAAAAATAGAAGACTTAAGTTTTGAGAAAGTTAAGAAATACATGCACTTTAGAAAATGAAGGTCTTAACTTTCCAGAGCAAATTTTTAACAAAACCTGATCTATTTACCAATCAATTTATCGTTGACTGTTACAAAAGCCAGAATAAATGACTTGAGTCACACTTTGCATGGCTCCACACCAACCAAAAATATGAACACAATCTTCCTTTAGAGTTGCCATTGGACATTGCATAAGCCTCCCCAACTGTTTTTCAGGCATCTTTCCTTTCTGCTCCTCATTTCTATACAGGAGGAAGAAATCTGGAACAATTGCTGGAATTCTGGTTGGCCCATGACTGGAATTATTTACTGAAACCCTGACATTCCTAAAGTCCACAGCAGAGTGGGTCCCTATGATCCCTCTTCCTCTGTCCCTCCTCAGCAGCTGAGCTGTGCAGGAGGAATGAAGCCAAAACTCTCAGGAGAGGCTCTCTGGAGGGAAGGAGATGGGATTTCTTTGGGGACTGCCATAAAACTGTCACATGTGCTGCCAAAATGGGTTAGAGCCTCTGGAAATGTGTCTGAAACTCGGGCCAGTCCAGGCTGCAGCCTCGACAAGAAAAGGCAATGGGAAGGTGTGCAAATGAGATGATGGGGAGAAAATTCTTCATTCAGAATAGTTGCTGCTAGCACATGATTCAAATCCCCCACATTACCTTTAGATGGACAAATAAATAGAGGAATAACTTACTCCAAAAATGTTGTCCAAACCATACTTTTTCTACTTACGTGGTATCATACTAACTCAGCCTATAGTTTGGGAAAACAAAATGTCTTCTCACTGCCAGAGGGCAGGGCTGGGTGGGATCTTGGGCAGGAATTGTTCCCTGGCAGGGTGGGCAGCCCTGGCACAGGGTGCCCAGAGCAGCTGGGGCTGCCCCTGTGATGCCTTCTGGAGGCTGGAACAGAGACTGGACAGAGCAAAAGGAGAAAGCAGGGATTTATTAAAAGGCCTCACTGGGCACACCTGGGCTGCACAAGAGCCTGGCTGGGCCACACCAAAGATGAACCCAAAATGGGCACAAAATGGTTGACAGATCACAAGGTCCCACACTTTTATAAGTTCTGGTCCAAGAGCATATTGGAGTTAATTGTCCAATTAGAGCTTCAAGTTATAAAGCTCCTTCTTTTTTGTTTTTCTCTCTTCACTTCACTGTTGTTTTTTTCTCGGGTCTGAAATTTGTATCTGTTGTCCTTGGTCCCAAGCTGGAGAAGGAATTGTTCTGTCTCCCCACTCTGAAGAGAGCTCAGTAGCACTGAATATGAGACACAGAGCTACCCACTAAAACAGCACAGAATATGAAAAAATATAAAAGCTAAACCTTAGGGCATCACCTGGATCCCTGGCAGTGCCCAAGGCCAGACTGGACAGAGCTTGCAGCAGCCTGGGGTAGTGGAAGGTGTCCCTGCCCATGGCAGGGGATGGGGCTGGATGACCTTTAAGATCTCTTCCAACCAAACCATTCCGGGATTCTGTGGTATTTAGCAACTGTGTTTTGCCTTACACTGAGGACCCTCTAAGCCCAAGCTTTTAGGTAAACAAGTGAGTTAAGTTTTTCCCTTTTGAAAGGCTGAGGCATGTCATTGTTTGATTGTTTTGTGGGCTTAATAAGGACAAGAAAGTTTCTAGAAAAAGGAGTGGAATAAAATATATTATGAAAATTTGGAGTATTCCAACACTGAAGAGGTATGATGAATAAAATAATTGAGGGAGCAAGGAGGGACAAGGAGGAATCTGTTTAGTGGGAAGAAAATAACTACTAAACTTTTTAATGGTACACTTTACTCATCAGCAAAGTGCAGCTGAAGATGATATTTTACTGCTGAAGTGAAATATATCAGAAAAAGCTCTACCTTGTTTTTAAATAGCTGTGCAGGAATTTTTCTGTGCTTTGTGTTCTTTTGTACTGGCCCAGTCTGGTGGGTCTGATGGGACCTGGGTAATCCAAACCAGGTTTGTGTTGTGCTTTCTGGTTTTCCATGAGCTCCATCCCTGTTTCCAGTGCTTTCCTTTGTTGGGCAGCAGGGATGAGCAGA
The DNA here is from genome assembly GCA_013400255.1 of Sitta europaea. Lineage (NCBI taxonomy): Eukaryota > Metazoa > Chordata > Aves > Passeriformes > Sittidae > Sitta > Sitta europaea. The sequence goes on from VXBS01007914.1 coordinate 230,019, forward strand.
TGCATGTGGTGTCTCACTCCTCAGCTGACACCTCTTGCTGGAGTTGTCACAGGTAGGGAATGTCAGCACGCAGCATCCTGGCCCCCTGCCTGCTGCTGCCACCCCAGGGAGCAGCTGCTGATGGCAAGGCTGACATCTGCACCTTTGCTCACTGGCCAAGCCACTCATTTATCCAGAGAAAAAAAGGGAATTCTTTAAAGCTGCAGCTTACCATTTTGTTTCTTGTCTAAAATTGTCTTTCTTGTCTACAGTTTTTCACAAAAAGGGCTTTAATGGAAAGTTTCATAAACTGGATTGGGATGGGTCCCTCTTTTTGCTGTACCCTCCATACATCTGAACCCTCTCCTGGAGGAAGAAAGATGATCCTGTCCATCAGACATGGAAAATCTGCTCAGATATCCTGAAACAGGAGGGGACTGCAGTCTAGCTATGCAGAAATAAGGCACGAAGCCTAAACTTTCATTCAGGTATTTTGAAATTTCCTAAGAGGAAAAGGCTGACTGAGCTTCAGCAAGTAGTGCATCTGTTAGGAATATTGGGATGTAAGTGGCCTCCAGAAGTAGGTTCCTTCCATTGGCTTTTGCAGGAGATTTAATGGTTTTCTTGGGGTAGATGTCTAAAGCTGACCTGGTAGTGTTCAGTGAATTCAAATCACCTTTAAGCTCCCTGTAACTGAGATCTCCTCCTGTACACGAAGACTACACTGCAGAGACTGGTCATTAATTTTATCCAAGGTTCTCAGGTGTTATGGCAGCTTATAGAAATATTATCTTTCAGGTCAGGTAACTTGACAAATTCCTGGTGAAAGTGTTGCCTGTGATGGATACTGCTGCAAGAAAATACAGGGACAAGTATGGGTATTGGAAGAACATGGCAACAGAATGAGGTAAGAGATCATCATTTGTGGTATGTAGTTATCATAAATTACTAAATAGATCCATGCAGCACTGCACATGTTAAATTCCATTAAATGTCTTAATTTTGAGGATGTCTTCTGTTGGTGTTACTGTGACTACACTGGAAATGATTGTGTGTCAAAGGAGGAAATGTTCAAACAGACACTCAAATGGCAAAAAGCAAAGGCAGAGGTCATTGCTGTGCCAGAGGGAGGAAGGAGACACTCACTGTGCAAACACTGGACATCCACACAGAGGAAAATCTTCAGGCAGTAACTCTCCCCATAGCCCTGGCTTTGGGAGCTGGGATGCTCTGGGACAGTGCAAGGTGCCTGTGCCAAGGTGCTGAACCTACTGAGTCAGGGAATTCTGGTTTTTGTAATCTTATGTCCTCTAAATGCACCTTTGCCTCCCACAGGAGGAGGCTGATCATGAGCCTGGAGCTGTACCCAAGAATTCATCCCCAAACACAAAGGATTTTGGTTGTACTCCACATTTACTGCCTGTTGTGAGGTCTCCCTGGGTAGTCTTTGCCTTCAGCCTTTGGGTCCTCAGCAGACATGCCTCTTTAAAGGTCTTTTGCTGCATTTGATTTTATTCTTTGTCATTATGAAACTGCAGGTTCAATCGGAAATATTTCAGGTGGAACATTTACTCTTGTGTTAAAGACAAGTTTTCTTAATATATTTTCTGCCTCATTATATGGCTAGTTCTTACCTGTGACTTTAGACATTTGGGGGCATAGACCAATTCTGCACAGCCCTTTTCATCTACAGCATATCTGACCAAGGTGAAAATGTGCTCTTTTTCTTCAGCCCCTACTTCTTGTTTCATTTCACACTGTAAAAAACGGGGGAAGATCAGCTTTTCCCTCTCCTTACTTAAGAAATCTGCCCAAGGCAAGGTTTTAGTGCTGAAAATGGCTTGACTGATAAACAGGCTTAATGCTTTATCATTTTTGCAAGAATAAATTGTTATCATGCTCCAAATGGCACTAATTGGAGCTGTGCAATGCTGAAATGTTTCTTTCTTTTTCCTCTGGGTGCTGTGCTCTGGAAGTTAACAGTGGCAGGAAAGTTACCCTTAGTCCCTGGTTTGTCATGATGGTGCTTTCTTTCCAAAGCAGAGATTGGATGGCTTGTCCTGGTATTTTCATCCTCTTGTGTGCATATCTCCAGTTTGGTGGTACAGGGAATGTGCTGAATCAAAAGCTGAGAGCCAGGCAGTTTCTGTTAGTGCTCTGACAGGTTTTATAACACCAGGGACAGACTTGGCTGTCAATTTTTCTTTTCAAACCACACATCTGTATTAGTCTGCCATGCAGGAAGCAGGGGGTATTTTATAGTCATTTACAGACTGAATTTTCCCATGCTGGAGTCTGCATGGGAACGCTTTGTGGAATTTGCTGTTAAACTTCCTGGAATAGAAGGCCACTCTGTTGTTTGGGAAAGCTTTAAACTCCAGCCCACGGTGTTACAAAAGTGCAGTTTCCCTGTGGCTTTTTCAGCCTCTCATCCAAAGAGGGAGCCCAGCACATCTTGCCCCAGTGCCACTGGAAGTGAACAGCAATGTACAAGCAGTAAAAGCGGCAGGATGTTATTCCTGGAGCAGAGATCCAAGCTCACCTCTGGTAATTGGTTCAAGTTGCTTCCAGTATTTCAGCTGAGCCAGAGGCTGTGGGGAAGTGTGTCCTCTGCATGCAGAGAACTTCAAAACCTGCCATGAGGCTGAGCATTACATCTTACTTCAGATAATTCACCCAACCTTCTCACCTTTTTTACTCAAACGAAAGTATTTCAAGCCTTCTGTCAATATTAGATGACTCTGTACAGAATATGATGTCAAATTTTACCTTACTGTAGATATTCAAGGATCCTAGACATATCTGAAATTATTTGAAGTTAACAGATAACTATGATTCACCCATTAAGCCTGCATTTCTCTGAAGTTAATTCATAGAAAAATATTCTTTCTCTTTGAAAAGGGAACTCTGGTAGTGATTTGTGGCACATTGACTTTGCAGGTGTGTAGAGTGAGTGTTATCCTTTATTGAGGTAAATGTTGGATTAGGGATATGTTTCTTCTTGGAGGTGGGAATCCCTGATTTGTTTTATGGGCTCTGATGCAGTTGCATCCAAAGTGCTCTCCAAAGGTGACGTGCTCTGTGTGATAATGCTTTGAAGCTGCTTTCCCACACCCCTCTTTGCCTTGCTGGATGTGTGAAGAAGGCGATTTGTTTCAGGGCTGTGTTGTGAAGCACAAGTGACAGCAGATAAACCTCTGCCCAGCCCGTGTGTCACTTCCAGTAAAGGGGTAATCTGTTAGGCAGGGATTCCTGGCTGGAGCTGGGTGTGCACTGCAGCTCCCAGGACAGAGGGGTGCACCTCCATTCTCCCTTGGCAGCTCGTGTAAGCCTTTCAGCAGCACACAGGCTCCTGAGGGACGGAGAGGGCTGGTCTCACACCAAGCCTGCAGCCTCGCCAAAGTTTGGAGAGGTTGATCGGGCGCTTTCCTCACTCTCCTGTTATCCAGCAGCACTTCACTGATGGATGCAGTGTCAGGAATGTGTTTCTGCAGGTGCCTGCAGCCCTGAGCAGAGGCTCTGCTGCTGCTGCTTCCTTCTCCTTTCCTTCTCCTTTCCTTCTCCTTTCCTTCTCCTTTCCCTTTCCCTTTCCCTTTCCTTTCCTTTCCGTACTGGGGTTTTCCATCTGTAAAAGTTTTCTGGAAGCAATCAATTATTTCATTATTTGCATTTCGCAAATCATCTGCCGGACAGGTTTTCTTACATTCCCAGTTCTGGTATCTCAGCTGAGTGTTGTTGTGTAAACATAACTGTTTTGAAGGTAAATACAGAAACTGGTTCGGTTCCAACTGGAAAAAATCCCCAGAAATGTCTTGGCTGGAGCATATGTAGCCCCCTGATCACATTGGATCACATTTAAAGATGATGCTGATTTTCCTGCCTTCTTCTGGGCTGGGTTCTTTGGTGCCTGTAGATCTCTGGAATCTGTTCCACGGGGGAAAAGAAAAAGGCAGGACTGTCCTTCCTTCCTTGCATGTAGATCTTTGCTTCAGAGAGAGCAATCCCTATGGGCTCCCCTGCAGAAGGGGCCACCTGCCCCCTGTCAGTGGGGAAGAAAACATGCAGCTGTTGAATGATCTCAAATTAATTGGACCCAATGGCTTTAATCCCAGAGCACAGCTTCAAGTGGTGAAGCAACCCCAGATCCATCAGGAAGTGCATTTGAAATCCTAACAAGGCTGAGGGGGATCCAGTAAACATTGCTAGACTGGTGATTGACAAAAAAGAAGGGAATGGCTGAGCAGTAGAAAAATTACTGGCCTAAATAAACTATTTTTGAGCAGCTCCAAAGTAATTAACCTCTGACAGGTGATCAATAAGAGGCAGCATAGTTTCATCAAAATTAAATTCAGTTTAAATCACAGAGAACAGATTTCTTTCAGTGCTAATGCCAAAAGTCTTCTTAGATGGAAAGCAAAGAGAGTCCTAGGCTTAGATTCCGGCAGAGAGGAAGCTTTTGGCAGTGTTGCATTTGGCATTCCCATAAGGAGAATAGATAAATTAATATAAGCTGGATGAAGCTGTCTGTTGTTCTCTTCTAAGATGCAAGGCCTCTTCGTGAGCCTGATTCCTTCAAAGCCTGGTCTTGGGACATTTTCTTGAATGCTGAAAGAGCTAGCAAGTTACACAGTTGCAGGTAACATTGGTTTAAAGGGGATACAACATTAAAATTCTTGATTTTAGTAGTAAATACAGGCTTAAAAGGGAGTTGACAGGTTTGAAAAGCCATCTGGCCTGAAATGAGAGTAGGGTTCAGTGTGAAGGTAAGCTCTTAGCTCTGGGCAGAGGCAATAATCTGCTCAGAGTCAGGCCAGGGGAAACTCAACAAGCTACAGAAGCACAGAAGGGAATTTGGAGGGGGTAATGGATCCTAAATCAGCCAAGGCAGCCTTTTCCAGGAGAGACAGGCCCCAGACTGAGAGGGCTCAGCCAGGACAGTGCAGTCAGCACCACGAGGGACACAGCTCCTGCTGCTGCTCTCAGGGTGGGGAGGACAGGAAAAATGGGAAAAGCAGAGGAGAATGAGTGGAAAGTGTAGAAGAGGGAATTGTTCCATCAGGAGGAGGCTGACAAAAGCCATTCTAAGCCATCAAGGAGGTAAAAGCTCAATGTAAATGATGTCCCCCCCCCCATTCTCAGTGCCCCACAGCACATCAGATTCCTGATCTAGGGCTTAATGCACACCAAATGTGAGGCAGGTTGGATATGGGGAAGGATCTTGGAATGGCAAGGAGGGACATAACAGTGGAGCAAGCTTGCAAGGTGTTTGGTGAGGTCTTCATTACTCACTGAGTTCTTTTGATTGAGGTCAGTCGGGTTTCAGAGCAGGGAAATAGGTGAAGCCCCTCCAAGGTTCCATCCCTTTCAGATGCAGGGACACTAATTTTCAGCTGCATTATGTGTACAGGGAAATAGCTTCTTCCAAAGTCCATGTGATTGTGCCCTTTTGCTTCTCTTTTGTAAAAGGATAAGTGTGGCTGTTAGAGTGAACATTTTTCATTTTTTTATGATACTGCCAGATGCATTGCTCTTTTATTCTCTTTGAGATGTATTTTGCCAGTTTTTTGATGGTGTATTAAAATTTCTTAGTGTTTCTAAAAGCTTTGGGTTTTTAAAATAATTTTTCTTGGTTGCTTTATCTGTGCAAGTTTTCCTCTTTTCTTTTTACCTTTTTTTTTTTTTTTTCCCCTGTGTCAAGTTCTCTGTTCTTTTAGTGGCTGTGCATAGTGTTTTTACCTCCATGGAATGTCAGAAAGAGAGGGAGCAGTGGAAAGCCAGTGCATGATATATTTGAGCCATATCTTCAATCTCTTTGTGACATAATGATTTCTCTTTCTTCATGTCCCTTTCCCCCATGAACTACTTTTTAAAGATAATTCTTTAATATGTCTTAAAATGGTTTTTAAAACAGTGATTGTCATCATTACCCAAAGATCTTGGCACTCTTGGCTTGCCCAAAGGCTGTCCTGCACTTGAGTTGCAATTGGATGTCTGTCCTAAAGCACAAACACTGTGGAAATTTCTGGTGTGCTGAACAGGAAATGTGACAGATCCATCACACCAAGAGTATTATTTTTCCTACCAGACCAGAATGGAAAGAACCAGGCCTTTGTGAGCACAAACCATGGGAGCAGATGTTCAGACAAACTGCCAAGTGGGTACCAAACGCTGCTCACACACATGCACTCTGAAATACTGTAAATATTATCCCAGAGAAAATTATGAAAAATTTGCATCTGCACAGCCTCACGCTGCTACTGTAATGCTTTAATAACAAAAGTGCCCACGGTTTCCTTCCCACTGGAAATGGAAGAGACTGCAGCATATGCTTTCACTGATAGAAATTAAAAGTAGGCTGACACTCGTTATTATCATTTCATTCACAGTTTAAGTATTAAACACAAGAAAATTCCTATTATTTCTCTGAGAAAGCTAACTGCTTTCTGGGGCTAATGGCAGGAAAATCCGTTTTTTGTGCTGCTGTGCCCTCCCAGGCCCTTGGTGGCTTTTGGGGTTCCTTGCTCTGGGTTTCAGAGCAACCCAAACATCCTCATTTCACCAAAAACATGCTAATGGTGGTGACTAGTCCAAGGATACAAAATGTCCTGCTTTTTAGACAAGCTTCAGATCCTCCTGGGGGATATGTCAGTGTTTTTGTTGCTGGGGTTTTACCTGGGTGTGGGTACTGTGTTTTACCTCTGTGGGTGTGTGTGTGCTGCTCATCACACGAGGGAGGAGGCTGCAGGATAAGGGACACAGACAGGATTTGGGCTGTATGATTTGGAGCCCATAGAACATTAGTGTGCTTAGTTTAAACTGGGGTTTGGTAGTGAAACAGCAGCACAGTCTGAACCCTCCCAGTTTCTGTGCAGATGAATAGAGATGCTGAGGTACTGTGAAGGAAGGACTCTTGATTCCCTGCATGGCTCAAAGTCATCACATCAAAGATTTATCATTTTAGTGCACTGAAATCAGAGAATTTAGATCAGCAGGATTCTGCTTATAGCCAGTGATGGTGGGATAGCTAGTGCATCACCACCCCAAAAATCAGTATGGGATTCATTAGGAAAATGCTCATTCACAATCAGTCAAAAAAGGAAAAGAAAATACAGCTTGGTTTTGTGATTGCCATAAGGCACTGAATGTACTCTGAGGGTCTGTAAAAAGTGTTTTCAGTTTCCAGCACTGCTTGACTCCTTTGGAGGTCAGGGTGAGCTGCAGTAAGGAAATAAAACATTTGTATTGGGATTGCTTTCACAGCAAGCCTTCAGTTCTCAAATACTTTGTTTAGCACAACAAGTCATTTACTTACTCGTGCATTCATTCATTCATTCATGCGTTTCTGAAAGGGCTTTGCTGTTCTGTATTTACTGTGAGACCCCTTGGCTCACTTTCACTTCCATGAAGGACTCTCAGGAGACATTTCAATGACAGCAAATACCACAAACTGCTCCTGCTGCTGCCCCACCTGCAGCACTTCTGGACAGTTAAGGACAGAAGCAACTTAAGTTTTATTCACAATGGACAAAACCTTAAAAAATGTTTTTCACATCCTCAGCAAATGAAAAATGTGTTGTCTTTTAGATGCCATTTTGTGTCCAAACCAAAGAAAGGAGGATATTTCTGGTATTTTCAGTATCAGCACCTCATCTGACTTGTTTGTTTGGGGTTTTTTTTCCTCTATACTCAGCTAAAAGCTGTTGAGCTTTATTATTCTTAAAGAATATTGTCTTGCAGCCCAGACTTACATGGGATGTTTATATATATATATGGCTTGGATGGCTGCCAATAATCCATATATTTCAAAGTGAATTTCCCAGAACTGGAGACAGTCTATGGCCTCCAGCATTATGAAAATTTCCTTTTTTCTTTGCATATGAAGGGAGCTTTTAGAGCCAGCATTACACCCATGGGGTCTTTGCCTGTGCCTCTATAAAGTGGATATTTCCTTGGACAGTTCTGGAGGTCTCTTCAGACTGTGAAGCCAAGAGAAATGTTACCTCTGGTAGTCTGTGAAAGAGAAGCTCAAGAGATTGTCTGGGTTGGAGCTGGGAGAAGCACTGCTGGCCTTTCCAGTCAAGAGTGCTCACACAGCTGTTTCTCTGCACTCCATGGCCCTGTCTGAAGGTTGCTGTGCAGAACTACCAGGTACCAATGTTCAGAGACACAGGAGGAGTGTAAAACTGCATTTCCAACCCTATGATAACCACTGAAATGCATATGACACGTACAAGGGTATATATGGTGTGTATTACCTTCACTCCACAAACAGCTGCTGCAGCAAGTGACAAAGAGCCTTAAGAAAATCACTATTAATGAGTTCCTGGTGCCTGGTTTTGTGTTTGGTATGTGGAACAGAGCCCTGAATGAATCAGAGATCGATTCTGTTATCTCTAATTCAGTTAAATATATCAGGCTGAGCTATAAATACTTCTGTGAATTGCCCTGGTCCCATTATTTCCCCTGGTACAATTATTACCAATTGCTGTAACTATCCTGTTAAAGATTACTCACGGGAATGGGGGCTGTAATCAAGATACCAGGCTCCTAATTGGGTGTGCTGACTCATTACCACTCCTGGGCATCCCTGTGCTTCATCTTGGAACACCTCTAACAAGACAAATCCAGGGGCCTTCTCCACTCAGACTCCAGCAGGGACGTGGGACACTTGTCTGGGGAGCAGAAAGCCAATGTTTAAATCTCTGCTCCACAGCCTTAAGAGGGCCTTTGAAACAGGGCTTTCTTCATGACCCAGATGTCATTAGTCCTGTGGAGATTCCATGTTTGTCTGGCCTTTCCAAATTTTATTGCTGTTATTAAAATTCATGGCATTGAAATGAATCAAGGCTTGGAAAGGATTGACTAATCTGCTCTTTTTGATGTGGGTGTTTTTTATGTTAACCTGGAATTCTTTACTACTGATGAACTTTAAAAATTATTTATTCACAAAGTGGTAATTTGAAGAGATTCAAAGTACCTGCTTTCATATCACTTAAGGGGGAATATTCTATCAGCCCAAGTTCACTGAAAATTTGCTGGAGGTTCATCTGGACAGTTCATGAACCTTGGCTGTTTTGCCTTGGTTTTCAACACCAGCAGATCCTTAAATGCATTTGCAGCAGATAAAAGAAGCTTCAGCCCATGCCCTGGTGTATTAACAGTATTAATTAACTTACTCTGTAAACAAAAATGATTGTAGGTGATCTCTAAATAGTCCAGCAGAGAATATTCATTAGGTGAAAAGACAGGGGCCTAAAGCCTGTGTTTGGAAGGCTTAAATACTTACAGATATTTGCATAAAGCCCCTGTGCAAATCCTACCCTGCAGAGTGCTCCTCTTACACTATTCCAATTACAAAAACAGTGTTAGATTTATTTAAAGAATTGTCTGCATGGTTAGAGGGAACAGAGGCGACAGCAGACACATGGGTGGAGCAAAGTCTGGGAGTGAGGTGTCCTGGGGAGCCAGGGCTGGGGACAGGGCTCAGAACAGGGGCAGTCGAGCAGCACAGCCCACCCAGTGCCACCCCCCTGTGCCCAACTTCAGCAACAAAACTGGGCAGAAACTTGGGCAGGCTGAGAGGAAAGTGCCAGTCAAGCCATGAACAGCACCCTGTGAACTGCAAACAGAAGCCAGTGGAAGAAACAGAGTCAGAAACCCACAATGTGCGACAGAAAACCGTGCCCATGACTGTCTTTTATTCAGGTTTTATGTCTGCCTGTAAACAACGGATTGCAGGCTTCTTTGTACAGAAAATTACATTCTTTGTGTGAATAACTTAGGAGAGAAAATGCTCTCTCTGCTGCCCTTTGTCTATCCTTATATCTTGTATTTCTCACTCGCTGGAGGAGCTGGACCAGACTAGGAGCATTTTCTCAAGAAGCTGCCAGGAGGTTAAAACTGGGATTAATCAAGGAAAAGGAACACTGTAAACTACATTCTTTGATTAATTTATTTCACAAAATAGTATTCACCCTGATTCTTCATCTAAAGCTGGCAAAGCTTCTTGATTTTGGTGTTTTGAATAACTGAAATGTTTTTTTATTATTCTAATCTAGAAATTATAACACTGCAATTTAAAAGAGGACTGCAACTTTCCCATATATAAAAAGACATACCTTTGTTTAGAAGAATGACATACCTTTGTTTAGAAGAATGCTTGCATCTCTAATGTGTGTCAAGAGATGAATGTCAACATACATTCATCTGAGTCATTGTCAAATTCTAGTTTCAGTCTTAAAAGAATTTCTGAAGGAATTATTTGGATTATTTCTTGATGACAGAAAAATGGTGTTTTTAAAAAGAGTTTTTTTCAGATACCAGTCTTTTTAATTCATTTTTTAAGGTTTCTGTGCAGGTGCTGAGTGTAGCAAATTACAATGGATGAGGGACTGATTCCCCCTGACTGAATCAGGAGCTCTCAGCATGAGCTGGTTTAGCTCTGTGCTCTGTAGGGGAAGAAGCTTCTGGAGCAAACTGTCCATGTCCATGCTACACTGAATTCCACCCTGGCTGTCCCCTGGTGCTGCCAAGGCCACAATCATTATTATTTAATGAGTTTCAGTTCAGTGTCTGTAACAGTGCTAGACACCTGTTGGAGTTTTCAGAGTGTTCTTACAGCACGGTGCCAAGAGCACTCACTGCCTGTGCTGTGGCTCTGCAGAACTGGAGAAATGTGCAGGGCAGAAGGAGTAAAGCCTCCCTCATTCCTGCCCATGCTGTTCTTTGGGAGTGATCTGTGAGTAAACTAAAACCTCAGTTTGTCCAGGAACTGTGGAGAAGTTACAGAAATGCAGAATAGCTGGGGCTGGAAGGGAGCTCATCCAGTTAAAACCTCCTGCCACGGCAGGGTCACATGCAGCAGGTGGCAGGGGAATGTGCCCTGGAGGGTTTGGCTTGTCTCCAGAGAGGGACACTCCAGGAACTCCCTGGGCAGCTGCTGTGGGGCTCTGCCACCGCCAACATCAAAAAGTTTTCCTCGTGTTGAGGTGGAACTTGGTTTATTTTATGGACGTTGCTCCATGTCCTGTCTCTGTGCAGCACTGACTGGAGTCTGGGATCATTCATTCTCCAGGGGCCCAAATGACAGGTTATTAAAATAGCCTGTAGCAGGGACAGGGGCAATGAGCTGCTCACTCTGGGCAGGAGCCCAGGGCTGCCCTGGGGGGCACGAGGCCAATGGCCCCTGGGCTGTGCCAGCCATGGGGTGGCCACAGGGCCAGGGCTGGGCTGTGCCCTGGGCTGGCCCTGCTGAGGGCCCTGGGGGGCTGTGTGCAGTGCTGGGCTCCTCCTGTGCAGAGAGCCCTGCAGGGGCTGCAGGTGTGCAGGGCAGGGCACGGGGCTGGGCAAGGGAATGGAGCCCCAGCAGGGTCTGGGGGAGCTGGGCAGGGGCTCAGGCTGGAGCAGAGCAGGCTCAGGGGGGCCCTGCTGGCTCTGCACAGCTCCTGAGAGGAGGGCACAGCCGGGGGGGTCGGGCTGTGCTGCCAGGGCACAGGCACAGCACAAGGGCAAACGGCCTCAGGCTGTGCCAGGGCGGGCTCAGGATGGGTGTCAGGAAATTCTTCCTCACCAAATGAGTAGCCAGGTGAGAGTCTCCATTCCTGGAAGTGTTCAAAAGAGGTGCAGATGAGGCATTTGGGGACATGTTTAGTGGTCAACCATGGCATGGTCAGAGCACAGGATCTTAGAGGGGTTTTCCAGCCTTAATGATTCTGTGATTCCATAAATCAGTGGAATGGTGGAGGGCTGTGGTGTTGTGTTCACACCTTGAGTGGTAGGGATGTATCCACTACCACTGAGGCAAAAAAAGCTTCCCAGAAAGAGTACCTTCAAACAGTAGCTGTGAGACAGCCTGCTGCTGGCAGTGCNGGTTTGGCTTGTCTCCAGAGAGGGACACTCCAGGAACTCCCTGGGCAGCTGCTGTGGGGCTCTGCCACCGCCAACATCAAAAAGTTTTCCTCGTGTTGAGGTGGAACTTGGTTTATTTTATGGACGTTGCTCCATGTCCTGTCTCTGTGCAGCACTGACTGGAGTCTGGGATCATTCATTCTCCAGGGGCCCAAATGACAGGTTATTAAAATAGCCTGTAGCAGGGACAGGGGCAATGAGCTGCTCACTCTGGGCAGGAGCCCAGGGCTGCCCTGGGGGGCACGAGGCCAATGGCCCCTGGGCTGTGCCAGCCATGGGGTGGCCACAGGGCCAGGGCTGGGCTGTGCCCTGGGCTGGCCCTGCTGAGGGCCCTGGGGGGCTGTGTGCAGTGCTGGGCTCCTCCTGTGCAGAGAGCCCTGCAGGGGCTGCAGGTGTGCAGGGCAGGGCACGGGGCTGGGCAAGGGAATGGAGCCCCAGCAGGGTCTGGGGGAGCTGGGCAGGGGCTCAGGCTGGAGCAGAGCAGGCTCAGGGGGGCCCTGCTGGCTCTGCACAGCTCCTGAGAGGAGGGCACAGCCGGGGGGGTCGGGCTGTGCTGCCAGGGCACAGGCACAGCACAAGGGCAAACGGCCTCAGGCTGTGCCAGGGCGGGCTCAGGATGGGTGTCAGGAAATTCTTCCTCACCAAATGAGTAGCCAGGTGAGAGTCTCCATTCCTGGAAGTGTTCAAAAGAGGTGCAGATGAGGCATTTGGGGACATGTTTAGTGGTCAACCATGGCATGGTCAGAGCACAGGATCTTAGAGGGGTTTTCCAGCCTTAATGATTCTGTGATTCCATAAATCAGTGGAATGGTGGAGGGCTGTGGTGTTGTGTTCACACCTTGAGTGGTAGGGATGTATCCACTACCACTGAGGCAAAAAAAGCTTCCCAGAAAGAGTACCTTCAAACAGTAGCTGTGAGACAGCCTGCTGCTGGCAGTGCACAAATTGCTTTAATGTCATTGATCCTCCTGCATTCGTGGGAGGTTTGTGTTTGGAGAGTGCTGTCACATTTGAGTGTGGCTCAGCCCCTGGCAGGGTGAAGCTCCGTGGCTCTGGTGAAGCTCTGTGGCTCCTCACGGCTCCCTCACACAAAGGCAAGTGGGTGTGCTGACTTTAAAACAAAAGCATTGGTGTCTGCACGTCACTTTTTGCATGTGACAGCAATGAAAGCAAATCCAGAGACATTTTTTAACAGTTTGGACCATAAACTTTCCAGTTTGTGCAAACCACAGGGGACGGTGAGAGAGTCTAGATTAATTTTGAAAACTTGGCATATGAGATCCAGCTTGCATAAATTTAAAGGTAATGTGTGCTTGCAACAACAATACAAACCTCTCATGCTGCTGAGCTTTAAAACTTTCTCCTTCCTCTGAGAAAAAGAAATTCTTGTTGTCACTGGTAAGCCAGCAAAGCAAAAATCTCTCCAGAACACACCAACAATAGGAAAAAGCAAAAATTACATCTTCAATTCATTAGGGAATGGAAAGCAATGCAGAGAAAGTTAAAATTTTATTGTCAGCGACAGCCACGAGCCTTTGTTTGGAACGTGAATTTCACACTAAAAAAATACAGAAATAATTCTGCTAAGATGCAGAGGACAGCAAGGCTAATGCTATGTTTTTGGAGTACTCCTTCGCAAGATCTATCTTAAATGGGAAGAACAAAGAAAAAAAATCAGCCTGGATTACAGGAATCTTTCATAATTCAGTGTAATTGATGGCAGGCAAAGAAAGTGAAATTGAAGAAGTATTTCATTAAAGCACACACAGCCAACTTGTGAAGCTGGAAGCTAGACAGGGTGAGAGCTGAACATTACAGCTGGGTGTTGCTGCTGATTTTTGGCTCAGGCTGGTTGGGTTTTTGTGCCCAGAAATAATAGGCACAGTCATGTGGGGATCACAATGAACATAGCTGAATGCAGGATGGAGTAGAATGAATTGAAGATAAGATGCTTGCCACAAGTATCAGAAAATATGTTTCCTCTACAGAAAGTTGGAAAAAAAATAACACAAGTTGTTGTTGTCACTGAATTATTCCAACGACTCCCCACTTTTATCCAGTTGTCACTTTTTTTACATCTCTATCCCCTCCAAAAAGGGGTTTGTTTCTCAGAGGAGCTGGGTCATGTGGTTCCAGGTGCTTTGTCCTGTCAAAAATGCAGTTATTCCTTGAGCTGTGAGGAAACAATGACTGGTACAGTGTCATATTCATGAGACTGCTTTATTTAGTTTAATATCACAAATATCTAAAGGCAAAAAGCAAAATTGATCTTTCTGGATGTGTTTATGGAGGATAGGCTTTTGCTCCTGTAGGATTTATGTGCTGGTTGGACTTTACTGGTACTATTTTTCTAATTGGGGTAGATGGTCTTTTGCTCCTTCCTGAGCAACATTTATTTCAGTTCATGTGGGGAGATGATTTTTCCCTACTGCAGCTTGCTTCCTATTTCCATAGCAGTTGGGAATAAAGAGCAGTGAATTCCTTAGAGAGGTTCACACTGGCTGTGCATCACATATCAACAGAAAACCCAAACACAGAGGTGAACCCAGTCTCTCTCCCCAAAATCCCAGGTGCTAACAGAGTAAAATATTCCACTGAACTAAGGTTCAGTGTCATCACTGACACTGACTGAGTGATCAAGGGGAAAGAGGAGTGTTGGTAATGGGGAAACTGGACACTGCAGCTTGCTTGAGCCAGAATTAGAGTTCTTGTTTTGCAGTAAATTAATTATCATACAAACACTGAAAGTCATCCCCTCATGCTGTGATTTCTCCTAAATTTCTCCCACTAAAGCCATGGCTGAAGGAAACACTGCCACAAAAACCTGCTGTTTGACCCCTAGGTCTCTGTGTGCCTCCTTGAGCAGCTTTAATTCACTGAAAGAAATCCAACACAGCAAAATGTGTAAATAAATAATACTGCTGTATTTGCCTGATAGCATTGATGTATCATTAAATGCAATAAGCAGGGAATTACAGATTCCATGAGGTTGGGAAGGACCAATCCAGCTCCCTCTGCACTGCCAGGGCCCCAGGTACACAGGTGCCACCTATACAAGTCTTTAAAATCCCCCCAGGGACTCCTCCACTGCAGCCTGTTCCAGTGCTGGACAAACCCCTGGAGAAGCAGATTTTCATAACAGCCAGGAATGATAATCAGAGGATATAATAGAAGGATGTGGGGGAAAAAACCTGAAGAATTCTGTGGACCTTTAGTTAACATTGTGGATTAATAAGTATCCTAAATTGTCCTTAAATTTTGGACTACAAAAGTGAATGTACAGAGAATAAACATTTCAAAGAGAACAGTGTGATATAGGATTCAACTGATCTTGTGGCTGCAGATGGAAACATGGAAAATAGCATGAAACAAAATGAAACAGTTTAGTTTTCAGTACTACCCATTAAAATATTTCTGTATTTCCTTGGAGTTCAAATTGTACAGAGTCATAATTACTGAGCAAATGCATACTTACAGTGAATTCAGGTTGGGGCAAGCTTAGGCTAACTTTTAAAGCTTGAGATAAACTGAGCATCTGAGAGCTTACTGTGGTGCAAAGAAATTAATCATTTTGTTTGACTTAATGTCAATTCTTTTTATAGGATTGTAATGGCTTTAAATTGAAGTCACAAAATTATAAGAGAGTGATTAAAAGATTTGCTGTCATCAGACTAAAATTTAGAGAAATACTTTAAACTGAGGAATATATTTTCAGGTCAATGAGCAGGGTAATGGTTGAACACTTTTCCATTCAAGTACAATTAGTATTTATGAATTATTAATTCAATCAATCCATTTGTTGTGCATTAATTTGAGGAACTATGTGGAAACACATGTAATTCCTACTTCACATGATGTGAGGGCTGCTGAGAAGTGGGCACTTGTCTAGGAAGATACTTCTGAAAGGAATGAAGCCTGTGGAAAATTCTCTAGTTCACGCCCAAAACTAGAGAAATGGAGGAGCTGGGGGAGGAGCCTGGTGAGTACATGTGCCATCAAATGACACTAAATTTTTCTTTACCACATTTTTCCCCTCCAGCAGAGCAATTCTGTCCTCAGGCCTCGCAGCTTGTGTGATTTCTCTGTGTTCTCCTGGCCCAGGTATTGAAAGATGTACAAGGCAGCAGCAAAAATGGGGTGATGGCAGCAGCCACTGCACATTCACATGCTCTGATTGCCATTCAGAGAGCTGAGGCAGAGTTTTTCATACAGAAATATCCAGGTAGCTATTTCCATTTTTTTGATTTTTCTTTTTGTTTGAATTAGAGCCTCAATGCTTCATTTGCTTTGGTAGAAAACATTTTGGTGTCTTCTGTGTCTCTCCAGGGAGTTGGAAACCCTCCATGCACTCCTGTGGCCCAAAGTGCAGAGGGAAGGGGTTCCAGGAGTCCAGGTGCTGGAAGAGAGGGAGGGAGGGAGCCCTGTGTGTTGGACCAGGCACATCAGCATCTTGTGCAGGCTGAGATCATGGATTCTGCCTCCTGCACCGAGCTGTCAGCCTGTTTCTATGGTGATCTCCAAGACACTGATGGATTTGCTGTGGTTACATAACACATTCCAAAGAACCTCGACAGAACCACTGGGCCCTTGGAATGCTGTCCGTGGTCTGGGGCGTGTCCTGGACATCAGGACAGACAATGGGCTCCACCTGCTTACCCGGGAGTGGGAGTTGGAATAGAAGCACAGGAGGGCCACGTGTCTGAGGTCAGCTTGTCCCTCCTCTGGTCACTGCTGCCTCTGGGCTGACCAGCTGTGGCATGTCCTGCTGAAGGCTTTGCTGCAAATCTGCTGGAAATTTTTGGGGGAGCACTGATCATTTGCATCTGCTCTCATGGATGTGAACACTCCATTTCACTTGGCTCTCTGATTCTCTTTTTGCTTTCTGGATCCATAGGGTTGCACCCTAATCAAACTGATTACGCCGAGTGTTCTCCTTATGGTTTTGTTGGAGTATTCTTCCCCTTCCCCTTCCCTTTCCCCTTCCCTTTCCTTTCCCTTTCCCTTTCCTTTCCCTTTCCCTTTCCCCTCCCCTTCCATTGCAGTTCACGCTGTATTTGGGGCAGGTCCTTTTTTAAATCCCACTCTCCTTTCTCCGCCTCCCTCCCTGCACACACACACCATCTGCCATTCCTGGGTTTGTTTGGTTTCATGAAAATGTCATCTCTCTTTCAGAGCAGATGGGTTCAGGTGGTTCCTGAAGTTAAATGCCAGAGAGGGGACTCGTGCAGTGCAGCCCTGGGGGTGTGGCAGTGTCCTGACAGTGGCCATCCGTGCCACACACCCAGGGCCACCAGAGGGGACACTTTGCAAAGGCCCCTTGTCTCCTGCTGGCAATGAGCAGTGACAACTTTTTCAGACAAAAAACTGACAAAATTTTTTAAATTTTTCGCCTGAAATTGAAATTTTCAGACAATTCAAACCATCAGTACCTGGGTTTGTGTTCTAAACTGCAGGCTGAATGCTTGGATGTTTGGCTGGCTTGGAGGTCCTTTGCCTCCAAAATGTTTGCCTGCTCTGCATGTTGCCCTGAGAATCTGTATCAGAAATATTTGTAATATCTATTATATATATTTTAAAATATATATTATTAAAATATCAATTAATCAGTGTTATCATGGCACACACTTGCCACATGAAAGAAGAAGTGTGGCACATTACTGGGTTGAGCTGTAGTTAGAATATTCCAATGTGGATCTACTGCTTTCAAGCTGTTAATGGGTGCTAACAAATTCCCTAAATCCCTTGAAATGAAAATGAAGCAAGATATGAGAGGAAATACAGATGGATAGACACCTCCCAAGGTGTCCATGAATGTGCTGCTTTGAGTAGATTGTTTAGATGGCCAATAGCTGTACTAAACCCAGCTGCTCTGGGGTTCTTGCCTCCTTAGGGATGCTGTGTTCAGAACAGGAATTGTCATTCTGCTCCTTCTTCTTTATGTGTAATTTAAATGTGCTTTAGTGCCCTTCCACCAAAGCTCAAGGCCACTACTTCCAGTAGCACTGTGTAGCTGCCATGATGTGCCAGCAAAATTTAATGCCTTTTAACTACCCAGTTTTGTACATTTAAAAGAAGAATATTTTCCCTATTGCCCCAGTGTCCAGCCTGGCCTTGGGCACTGCCAGGGGTCCAGGGGCAGCCCCAGCTGATCTGTGCACCCTGTGCCACAGCCTCACCCCCTGCTCCCAGGGAACAGTTTCTTTTTAATGTCCAATCCAAACTTTCCCTCTTTCATTTAAAGCCAAAATATGCTGTACCTCTGATCCAAAAAGGGCAATATATACAGGGCCAAAAAAATCCTTTCACATTCCACATCACCTGCATTAAACACACAGCTTAAAATTAACCTCCAGCCAGGGGAAGGAAGCTTTGCTAAAGGACTGTTCATCCCACATTAAAATTGTTCTCTGTGTCAGGTGGGTTGAGTTGCCCTTCCCATCCATCAGTGAATAACTCTGAGTAGTTTTGGCTGAATGTTTAATCTGTGGATGGCTTTAGTAAGGCTCTGCTCGTGGAAAGGAGTGAAATTCCTAAAGATGTGAACCCTCAGGTGCATCTTTCTGGGAAGGACTGACCCCCAGCAGTGACCAGGGAACAGTTAAATCCAGGGGAGTCTCACTGGCCCCACAGGGGTGTGGAAGGAGATTGGGAACGTGTCCTGCAGGGGCATTTTGGGGGCTCTGGGCTGCCAGCAGCTCCTCTGGGTGAGGAAAGCCAGTACCAGACAGGGTGGGAACGCAGAGGAGCAGGGAGGTGGGAGAGGTTTCCCACCCCTCATATGCCAGGCAGGTGTGACTGTACCAAATGTGTTTTTTCCCAGTCTCACCTGCTGGACTTGCTGCTGCCTTTTCCCCCCATACCCCACACCCTCTGCTTTTTGTGCATGAAAAAAAAAAACCAACAGTTATCCAGATTTTCTTAGTTTTCCCTGAGCTTGTTTGTCTTACCAAAATGAGCACTCTTAGCAGAGGAAGATGGTAATTTTCCATGGAAACCAGTGGAAAAGGAAGCAGGTTTCAAAATAACCTCCCCACATACACTTGAGGCATCTTAGTCCCTGTTGTGTTCATTTTAGGGATGGGGACCCAGACACAGCATGATAAATGACAAGCTTGGTGTCATCAGGCATTGAGAGCAGGAAGCTGAGGACTTGAATCTCTGCCTGTTGTCTTAGTCACAGCTCCTTCTAAGTGTTTTTTGTAGGTTTTGATTGAGTTTTTTAAACATTTGGGTTTTTCCTTGCAATATATGCTCCAGCCTGTTTTGTGGCTTTTCTATGTGAGTGATAAGAAGTCACTCATGAAAAATAAAATTACTCATTTTTTCAAAAGTAACTAATTCATATGTTGAAATGGGGGATGGAGTAGGATTTAGGGAAATCAAGAATTGTCCTGCATAGAGCAGAAAATGAGCTTTGTCAAAATGGAGGCCCTATCTAGACTGGAAGATATGACTGTGGGTATCCCCAAACTGGATGTGATTGTCCATTGTGGCAACACCTCCAGGTATTGCCATCCCACCTGATCAAAGAGCACAGGATCCAGCTGGACAGGTTCCTTCACGTGAGTGCTGCTGTGCTCTTGTCAAAAGGGTTGTGCTGGTGTTCAGGCACTGAAGAAATCTCAGAATGGTTTGAGTTGGACAGGATTGTCTGGTTCCAATCCCCTGCCATGGACTGTGCTGCAGTCACTCATCTAGATGTTTTCAGCTTTTCTGCTAATGGTAACCAGGAAATAAATAGCTTTTTCATCCTACAACTGATGCTAAACTTTACACGGTCCTAGGTAATTATTGCTAGAATGATTTTTTTTTTTCACGTGCCATACTTTAACAGTGATACAGAGGAAAAGAAAATGAGACTCAATTCATGTTGAATCTTTGTTGCTACACAGGAGGATAAAAGCAATGATGCTGTACAACCAACACTGTAAACAACGTTCAAAGCTTGTTAATTGCTGAAAAGAAGCTCGAGAGTTTAATCATTTACAGAAGCTGTTGTTTTTATAGGAGATAAAATATTTCCTGCTATGGAACACACTGAAAATGCTCATTTCCACAACAAGCTCGTTCAGACACTGGTCTGTCTTCTAATGTTATAATAGTGCTGAAGTGTCACTGCTGACACAACCCTGTATCACTAACCCAGTTCCTGACCATTGTTCCTGCCTTTTGTAGCCTGGAATTTCCTACCCCTCTCTTGGGGATAAGGTCTGAGTGTGCACAAGAACTGCTGGGGGAAGAAGCATGCTTTGAGCAATTTTTTTTTCTTGAACAGGAAAAGAAATAGAAATTAAATAAATAAATAAATGCTTAGTTGAAACTATGCAGATTACATAAACCCAAAGTGATTTGTATTTAAACACTTCTAAATAAGTTCCATGATGCTTTTGTTGAGGCCCTTAACTCTGAGGTCTGAAGTAACACTTGCAGTCACTGGAGAAGAACTCCATGATAATGTGTGTCCTGAAATCTTGTCTGACCAGACCCTGAGGGGGCAGGTGCTAAATCCCACTAATTGTCTGCTACAAAGGAGTAGCTTTCATCTGGTAATTAGGAGTGGTCCAAGCTCATCCCTCTGGAGCCTTTTGACACTGCTGGGTTCCTAAGTGCTGTTGAACCTGGAAGAGTCTCTCTGTTTGAGCTGTTTCCTCGGATTCTGGCAGCTCAGATTTTGATGGTGTTAGGGCCAGGTTACTGTTCAGGCCCCTTTCTCTTTTTCCTCCCATTACATTGATCCCTTTATTTTCTTACTCCCTTAGGACTGCTGACTTTGTCTCCTGCCGTTGTCACAGAACAGCTTGTCCAGTGTCTGATTGGGTCTTCTTATTGATCTAACTCAAAATTTTGGATAGTCTCATCCAAATTCTTTTTTTTTAAATCTTGTCTTTATTAAGTTACTGAGTAACAGTTCTGGGAGCAATGCAGAGCTGCTTCCTGTGGATTCCTATTTCCTCCTCTATCAGTGATGATCACTGATGACAGCTTCTTCTTCTGCTTGACTCTCCCTTTGCAAAATCTTTATGCAAACCTGAACACTCTTGAATCTTGGCTTCTATTTCAGTTTGCTTGGAATCAGATGAGAGATTGCAAGATAATCAGGTAGAGAATGCCATATGCCACAATAATATCAGCCTTTTTAGCTAAGCTAAGAATGGCTGTTGAGGGGTAAGGACATAATTACAAATGTGAGGGAGATCCGTGTGGTTCCCCTGGGAATGTGGTTCCTGCTGATGCACGGCTGTCTGCAGTGTGGATGCTGTGCCCAGGAATTCTCCTGGAGCTAACTGCAGCTCAGCTATGTGCTCACTGAGAGTTGTGACGAGGGAGGATTTTTACTGTTCAATATAATCCACCATCAATGTAATTTGGCTTTTTTCTGCAAGTCATTAGCATAATAAATTGCCTAATATGCATCTTTTATTGTGGACTAATTCATCCTTTGAGGGGAAAAAAAAGGCAATCGCTGGTGTCAAATCCTAAATTAAAGTAAGCTTGGGAATGTATTTGGCAAGATAATGCTGATGAAAGTGAGAATCTGAACTCCAACTAAACCAAAAATCATTAGCTGAGGCACAGCATTTACAATAAATAAGCACAGTGCTTGCAAAGGGCCTGGTTTCACTACCTGAGCAAGGAAGAGGTTTGGTTTTCAGGTTCAATACCACGGCCCCTTTGCACTTGTTGGACTGTTTTTCTCATAAGCCTTTGTCTTGTCAGTCTGCAGAGACCTAATTTGAAAGGAGGTGAGGCTTTGCACGCAGCCCCTGTTTTGCTAGGCAGTCCTGTCATCTTTAGCAAATACCCTCACACCTGTTAAAAATGAGCAGCAGTGGTGAGGCTGAATATTTGAACAATATTTGATCACCCTTACAATTGGCAGTGCATGCCTTTAATTAATAAAAATCCTTTCCTCATCTGTCTATCTTCCACCTTTCAAAAGCTCAGATGAGCAGCACGATCTAATGGAATTCAAAATGACTCCATCACAGGGAGAGTTATCTCCTCAGCTGCTTTGCAGCATTTTCCCCTACATTTGCTTCCTATTTGAAAATGTAAGAATACATTAGAAGTGGTTGAGATGTCTCATGAAAGAAATCATTGTGTGTAGGGCCATTAGAACTCGTAAATAGAAGTTTCTTCTAGAGTGCTCTTATGTCCTACAGCCCCTCTCAAAAAAAGGGAATTAATGTGTCTGGAAAGGCCATTTTAGCTCTTCAGCTGAATTCTTCTTCCTGAGGGATTGTTAGGAATCCACAGCTACAAACACTCTCTTCCAGAAGAGAAAAAAATTAATATTGATCACAGAATGGTCTGGGTTGGAAAGGCTCATCCCATTCCACCCCTGCCCGGGGCAGGGACACCTTCCACTATCCCAGGTTGCTCCAAGCCCCCATCCAGCCTGGCCTTGGACACTTCCAGGGATGTGGAGTCCACCAGAGAAAACTGGGAATTGCTCTTCATCCATTTTTATTTTGCAAATACTCTGTTCCAAATCTTGCTTTTTCTCTGTAACTCCCAAGCAATAACTCTGGCCAGAACCATCTCATTACTGCAGCAGCCACCCCCAGCTGCCAGGAGCCCCAGGAGCTTCAGGTTCAGGTCACACCACCACTGCAGGCAGAAAAAGGCATGTGCTTCCTGCTGTGGCTCCTTTGGGAAAGACACCCAATGTCCAGTCCTATGGCCAGGAAAATCTCCTGTGTCTCACCTGCTGGGCCTTCTAGTGGAGAAAGAATCTCTGCACACAGCATCTGCCTCAGGTACTTTGAACACTGTGTGCACCTCCTTTCCATCCCTCTGCAGATGTCTCTGAGCACTAAAATAATCAACCCTTTAATTCTCTTGTCCTCCTAGAGGAAGAAAAAGGTTTTTGATTAATAACATCTTTTTGAGTGAAACATTCTGGAAATATGTTCTCTGCCTAGACAACAACCTCCTGTTTGAAATACAAAACAGAAGGCCTGCTTTCTTTGTAATACTCCTTTCCAATTTCCCAAAAAAAGCAGCAGAAAGTGTTTCCATGAGAATATAAACTTTTTCTCCTGTGGTACATCCAACCTTTGGGGATTTGGGAGTGTAGAGGATGCTGTTTGCTTCTATTCCAACCTGATTGTTTAGTGGTTAAGTAAATGTAAGCACTTTTTAGGAACTCCCAGCTGAGGGTTAGTCTGTGACATCGCCCCTCACTTCAGTGCACTTAATGGCTCTTCCAACTTTGCATTTTGGAGGAGAAAAGATCGTTCTTCTCATCCATTTCCACTTAGTAAGTCACCCAAGTGTTACACAGGATGAGGAGATGGGAAAGAAAGGCAAAAGCAAATGCACCTGCAAGAGCTGCTTGCAAATGAGGCTGCTCAGTAAAATGATCTTCACACAGAGAGAAGAAAAACAATGTACAAATGGCCATTAAAAATCTCCATTAACAGAGACCTCCTTGCCTGCAGAGTAAAAATAGAGAGGTATTCAGGTAAGTTCCTCTGAATCCCACAGCCCCACTGCCTTTTGCCCTCACCTATTTCCTGAGGGTAATTTTTCAAGGCATCTGCTCATCCAGCATGTCTGGCTCTGGCTCCTCCAGGTCCTCTCAGATTACTATTCCAGCTGGGTGGGCTTTGATTTTTTTGTGTTTCTGTCAATGAAGGTGAAGGTTTTCTGAACAGGATTTTGTTTAACAAGACAATTTAACACTGTCTTGTTATACTCCCTTTTTTTGCTCTTATATATCTTACAGACACTTGAGGACTGTTATGCAAACAATTTCTTCAGTTGCTTTTGCAAACTCCTTACAACTACAAAATTTAATTTTTGTTGTATTTTGTTTTCTTCCAAGAGTTTCAGATTTTTCCCTGAGAGGCTATTCTTCATCTCTTGTTCCATGCAAGATTTGTCACTAAACATATATATATATAAATATATAAATCTGCACACATACTGTACTATACCTACACATCTGTTAGTCAGAAACCTGCCAGACTATGAGGACTACAGATAATGTAAGTGCTTACTATAAGCCATGGAAATAATATAAGTGATCTAGTCCCTGAATTTAGAAAACTATGTAAGCAAATTCAACTAATCTCAAAATTAAAATATGATTTTGAAAGGGAAGAAACTCCTGTAATTTTCTAAATTATTTCCTTTATTCCCTTTCCATTGCCTGCAATGAAATTCATGTTGAGAGATTACTCTGTACATAAAAAAATAATGTAAATTAAGTAGTGGTCACTCACCCATGAATTTTGTTTTATCTCCTCTCTGTGTGAAAAAATTGATTATATCAGCTTTTGTCCAGCTAGAGAAAGTCATGTATTGCAGCTTTGATATGAGTGTGCTCTTATCAAAAAATCTACTTTCTATACAACATATGAGACATTTTAATTAGTTATGCTCCCCTTAGACAGAATAGCAGTTACTCAAATTTCACTGGAGAGCAGTGTGAATGTGTGCTGGGACTGGCTGCATTACCCAGTTATTCTTTCTCTCTGCTGTGCTGGAACTTGTGAGATCCCAAGAGCAGTGGATTATCAACTATCAAAATGCTCTGTCCCAGGATGGGAAGCTTTGTTTCTGCAGCAGTGTCTGATATATTCATTGAATCCCAGAGGGCTTGGGTCAGGAAGGATTTAAAGTTCATCCCATTCCACCCTGCCCTGGGCAGGGACCCCTCCCACTGTCCCAGGCTGCTCCCAGCCCCATCCAGCCTGGCCTTGGGCACTGCCAGGGATCCAGGGGCAGCCCCAGTTGCTCTGGGCACCCTGTGCCAGGGCTGCCCACCCTGCCAGGGAACAATTCCTGCCCAGTATCCCACCCAGCCCTGCTCTCTGGCAGTGGGAGCCATTCCCTGTGTCCTGACACTCCATTCCTTGTAAGGAATCTCTCTCCATCTTCCTTGCCAGCTCCTTCAGGTGTTGGAAAACCATGATTAGGTCACCCTGAAACTTTTTTCCTCCAGGCTGAACAATCCCTTTATTTGTTTGAAACATTTGGGCCTTTGTAACGAGTCTGTGATTTCAGCAGGTTGCTGGAGAATATTGAGGGGATTTTTTGTTGGTGTCTCAACAAGGGAATGGGATTTTTCACTTTTGTGGGATGCTGAAGGTGGCTGTGATACTACTGGCCTGTACAACTTAGTTGATTTGATTATGTCTGCATAAACACTGAAAAAATGTTAAAATTATCTTTTAAATAATAACTGAAGCAAAATAAGGTGTTCATCTCTGTCCTGTGGAAAATCATGGCAGTGAGATCAGATTTTTTAAAAAACTGTTAGGAAAGGTTTTCATTGATGGGACATGGGAAGGAAAAGTCTCCATCCAGTATTTTAACTTAGTTGGAAAGAAAGGTAATTCAGGGTTAGTTTTGCTAACGGCTCTCTAAGGTAGCAGTTAATCTTTTGTAGCACAGAACCAGGCCAAACTCTCTGGGTGACAATAGCCAGTGTCATATTCCAGATTCTGGTTCCTGCAGAACCATGTCTCTTTTGTGGCTGATTTCCAGCATTGGTTTCCTGGTGTGGACCCACTGGGGGAGTGTCTCCTTTTCAGGACCATTGGATGCCTCCCTTGGAGTGGGTTTCCAGCCTTTGCCAGGGATGTGAGATGGGAAATCTGACAGAGGGTCACTTGTCACTGTCCATGATCACCTGATGCTTGCCTTGAACCCGAGGGATTGACATCACCAAACCCTCACATTTGAAAATGTGCTGTTTAGACATCACAATTTGGATATTGTAATGTTGATGGACCAGCAGGTGTTTTTCACAATCGAGGCCCCAGGCTCCCAATCAGGCACACTACACCAGGGGCTGCTTTCTGTCCTTATTTCAGCGTTCCAGCTTCCACATGTTAAGAGTGAGGTGACAGTGCTCTGTCACAACTTGTCTACCTGCCTGCAAAGCCAGCTGGATGCAGCTCAGCACACTGCAGGGCTCACACTCTGCTTTCTTTTGGCTGACTGATAACGTTTCACTAAACTTGAGTGAGTCTCAAGCAAAACAGATGTTTTATCACAGCCCCATGCCCTTATTACAGACACTTGTTCCTTCATTCTCCCAGGTGAAGGCTCTGATCTTGTTTGCCTGTCACACTCAGCCCTGTAGAGAGACACCTGACAGTGTCCTGGCTGGAGCTGGTGAGGTTGTTGAAGGGCTGAGTGTCACCCAGCCAAAACAGGAATCCATCCTGCCACCTCCCAGGCACATTGTGCTAACAGATGTCATTAATCTTTGAGAGGCCCTCACATGGTGAATGCTGGATAAAATCCTTTGAAAAAATGAATAATTCTCTCTTCAAAGCAGCATGCAGTAAATAAGTCATAGAGCAGCATGCTGGGCCTCTAGGAGTAGGGGAAAATATGGAATGGCTGCTTACTCAGGGAACATTGGCTGTTTGGAGAGAGAGAGGAATCAAATCGTTGGTTTGGGTTGGAAGGGACCTTAAAGCTCACTCAGTTCTATCCCCTGCCATAGGCAGGGACACCTTCCACTATCCCAGATTGCTCTAAGCCCTCTCCAACCTGGCCTTGGACACTGCCAGGGACGAGACAGCCACAGCTTCTCTGGGCACCCCACACTTCAAGTAAAGAAATTCTTCTTATAATATAATATAAATCGCCCCTCTCTCCTTTTTAAACTGTTCCCCCTTGTCAATAGTCACCATCTGTCAATGTAAATAGTCCCTCTCCCTCCTTTTCATAAGCCCCTCTAGGTGTGGGAAGGATCATGTAGGACAAAATAAATATTCCTGTTATGAAGACTCAGAATTCTGGATGGCAGACTTGAAGAAGGCAGTGGCAAAGTCTCATCACGCAAACAAGCTGAATTCTGGGACTTCCTAACTTTTTCAGGGTTTGGATTCACTGCCTTAATAATGCTCTTTTATTACTCTTTGCTTGTGTGCATTTGCTCCCCTTTGTGCTCTTCTGTTTCCATAATGTCGTTTTGGTGGAAGCACACGAGAGTCTTTCTCTCTCACATGAGCCCTGGAGGAGCCACACTTACTGTGGGTGGATGGATGTAATGAATGTAGTTACTTTGCTTGGGACTCAAAATGTCTTCTTTAGTCTCAGACCATCCCGGGCTGATGCCTGGCACAGCTGAGGAGCAGTTTTGTGGGACAAAGCACCATTCCCACGCAGAGCTGGAGCTGGGGCTGTCCTCTCAGTCCCACACACACACGGTGGGATGGTATTTCAAGCTTTTGTAACTGCGGTGTTTTTTTGCATCCATGGGCTCAGCTCCCCGCAGTTCAGGGACAAAGGCAGCCCTTGGAGCGATGCAGGGATGCCGAGCGCTGGGAAGAGCCGAGCCCTGCTGCCGGCTGCCTCCTCTGGGAATCCTGCTCCTGCTGGAAGCAGCCTGACAGGCTGGTGAGCAAAGCGCTGCCCTTGCAGTGCCCCTAAACCCCGGGAGAAGGTGGCTGTGTATCCTGCAGCGGTAGCTTTGCCCTGTGCCAGGAGCACTCTGGAGATGGAGCTGCTCGGTGAAGTTGCTGAGTGGAAAGCGAACTCCCCGCTCCCTCCCCGCATTGCTGCTTCACCCCGCGTCCAGGGATGGTTTCATCTTTTCCAGAGCCTCCATATCCTCTCCCTGGCTGTGTGTCTTGCATTTTGAATCCCATCATTAATTGTACTTTACTTCTCACTGCAACAAATTAATCCTGATCTTCCCTGTCAAAAGCCATTTGTACCTGCTTTGGAACATTTCAGGCTGAGGAGTTTCTGCCCACTGAGACTGGCCCCGGCTAATCACATTCCACGCTGAGGAATTTGGATTTGCATCAGAAAGCAGAACTCTTCTACCTGTTTCAAACACTAAGCCCCAAAGAAGAGGATGAGATGTCTCTTCCAGAGAAGCAGATTCTGAAATATCTCCCTTGTAAATTCTGGCTTCACTGAGCAAGTGCACGGGTAAAAGAGAGGTGAGTGAAATGTCAGGTGTGGTGCAGGTTTGTCAGTACTTTTACACTGAGTGTACTTACAGACCTGTGCTGCACCTCATGGTTCACTGACATCACTCACTTGGAGCTACAGAACTCTCCACTGCTGCAGGCATGTTTGAATAATTTAGAAACCATGTGGGTTTACTATGTTAAGGTAAATTTTAAGATTGATTGTCCTTCACAGTAAGCTGCAGACTAAAGTTTGCCTCAGTAACTCTTTGGTTTACACACGTATTGATGTCCACCAAACTGAGAAATCAGTACATGCATTTATTAATACTCTCACTGTATGAAGTCACAAGCACAGAGCTGTTCTGCTGCAGGATTTTAGCAGTAAAATGGAATTTACTTAGTCTGAGATCCAGAAGAAAGTTAGTCTTTGCCTTCGAAATGCAATCAATGTGTTTGCCTTGCTTTTATCTGCAGGAATCATCACGCATTTTTCCTTTTGAGTGACCAAACTAATTACAGCTGTGTCTCCCTCTCTTTTATTGTTAATCTCTTTGGAACTGAAAAGGAAGCTGAATAATATCACTTGATTATTTTTGGCCATTGTGTGGCAGGACTTTGCTGCAGGAAGAAACTCCTTCCATTTGCTCACACTTGTATTTATTGGTTTGAGAAGGAAAGCCAGAGCAGCAGGGTCACACCTCCTTTAAGCCTGGCACACTGTTCATGTAAAGACAGAAGAAGTGATGGTGTCTTGGTTTGTCTCTGAAAGGACTTGAACAATATTCACTGCTGTTTGCAGTCATTTAGAGTGGCAGTACTACAAGAGTGTGATGCAATTTTTGAGAATCTGTGAGACACCTCTCTGGTGCCTGAGAATGCTGCACAAAAGCTGGGCTTTAGCACTGTCTCTTCTATTAAACACTTCTTAAATTTTTAGTATCCTGTAAACAAGGCTTGAAAAGAGCAATCAGGAGGAAGCACTTTGGGAAGGCTCCTCAGAAGGGGAGTGCAGAGTGTAGGAACACTTGTTGCTGCTTTTATGATTAAAGAACTCAATTAAAGCTGGCAGGGAAAAAGCAGATAGCTTTCCCAGCTTAGGAAAAAAATCAAAAATAAAAAGAACAGAAGAGGATTAGGCAACAAAGCTGAAGTGGTATAATAAACAGATTTAAAAAGCATAAACTTTAATAAGATTATTTTAAGTGCTCTGTGTGAAAACACAAGGGTGGCCAGCAGAGGAGTGTGTGTGTGTTGGAAAGTGAGTGGAGAGAGAGAGAAATGAGAAATTAAGATCATCTTTTCTGTGTAACACTCATTTCCTTTCATCTTTAACATCCAGCTTTTCCATAATGTATGAGTTGCCACTGGATACTTTTAAAATATGCTGTATTATGTCCCTATTAGAAAAAGGACAAATTTGTAATATAAATCCATGGAAATAAATGTAAAACCCCCAAAACAACAACATCAACAACAAAAACATAGAAAAGGAGGGAGCTGCAACCTCCTGTCTCATTGCAGTGACCACCACTGAGCAGCACAAATGCAGTGATTCTGAATTCTCCTGGTTGTGCTGCCCTATCTTGAAAATAAAAGATAAATGTTAATGAAGGACATGTTCTGTGCTAGAAAGTTACTATTTGCCTAAATGAGTAGTCTTGTAACAAGATAGAATTAATACAAACCTGTCTTTGTGTACCTCAGTAAGATTGGGATGGGGTTTCTGCCTGTGGCAGAGCACCCAGAGCTGATAGCTCTAAAAGGATGAGCATCACTGAATGCTCTCTTTCTCCTCAGAGCAGGCCCAGAGGAAAGGGAGAACATCTCAAAACCCTGGTGCTTGCTCACCTCTTCAGGAGGGTCTCTAGGCCCTGTGCTCACTTTAACTGAGCTTTAATGTTGTGGTGGCTGGAAAAGCTCAGCTTGTGTGCCAGGGCATGGGGGCAAACACAATGAGATGCACACTTTGCTCCAGAGCTCAAGCTTTTGGGTTTCTACTTCGAGTCCTCTGTCCTCACAATGAGTTGGGGGAGCACAGACACATTTCTGCCACGAGTGCCATCTACCAGTCTCCTCTGCACACACAGCTTCCTTCTGGCTCTTGGTACCTGCAATGGAGAGGGAAAGCTAGAGAACAGGTGCTGGTAGGTTCCTCCAGAAATTTGGTGGTTTCTGTGCCCTTCCATCTGTTCTTTAAACATTAATGACTCCCATGAGTTAAAGGACATCCAGGAGAAGTGTGAAAGTGTGTGGGGTTTCACAGGCTGCCACATGTCCCTCCCTTGCCATAAGGTCAGAGTTTGGAGAAATTGTCCTCCTCAGTTTTTTAGAGCTGGATGGCAGAAAGGAAAATGGTGCAAACCCCGTTTTTTTGCCAGAGCCATATTGCCTGTTCTTGGGCAGGTGCCACCCCCTGTTCTTTATCCTCAGTGTCTTCACTGTTGGTGATGGGCAATATCTGCCCATGCCAGGGGGTGGAATTAGATGATCTTTGATGTCCCTTCCTACTCAAACCTGTCTGTGATTCAATGATTCTATGAACTGCAGTAATAACAATAATATCCCAGTGTTTCTCCTCTTCCTTTACACCTTTTTGCCAAGATATTTCACATTAAAAACCATTTATCCATGTGAGAGGTTCTTCTGCCTTTCCAGCTTGACACCAGCAAGGCTCGGGCATCATTTAGCCTGTGTTCAGTGCTGCTGAAGCTACAGCTGGAATTTAGTCATTCACAGACTTTAGTAACTCTTGAATGTTGGGGAAAGTGGCAGAGTGAAATTGGACAAGTTTAGAAGAGCTCCTTCAGCCCATATTATGTCTTTGTCCTTATGAAATAGCTATTAGAGCTGATGTGTTGACAGCTGTTGAGCTGAACTTGCTGGTAATTAGACATCTCGCTCTAGTGGTGCCCCAAAACACACAAGGAGCTTCATTCCTTTTAGCAAATGATAGGAAAGGCAGCTTTTGGTGATTGCCAATTACCCTGGGCTCTTTGAGGTGTAATTATGTGACATTTCCGACATATTGTTACATCTCATAGTACAGATCATGGATGAAAAAGAGGAAGGAGAGAAAATACTTACTACAGTCTGGTGGTAGCACAAGATCAGCTACAATTTTCACCTCTCAGGCTGCTGTCTGAGGCTGTAATACAGCTTTTTCCCCCTTCAAGTCTGGGACTGCCTTTCTTACCTGCAGTGCCTTGGTTTGAATGGTGCCCTGAGCAGCACCTGTGTGACCCTGCTGGTCCCACCAGCACCATCTGCCTCCCTTTCTAGGAGGATCAAAAAGTGCCTGTTATTGCATCAAGCACCAGGTAAAGGGGTTTTGTCAGATGTTGCAGCATCTTACACAGCTAGTTGGTCCCACTCCTGGCTAACCTGCAGACATTCTCATTCTTGGGGGTGCTCAGGAAAAAGACAGCAGGATTTTGTCTCTCACCCATCCACCTTTCCCATGTGAGTGGTATTCTTTCTCGTGGCTCTACTCCCATGTTTTTTACCTGTGAGGTATGTAATTTTTTTTTCTACTCAAATTCATGTTTCAAAATTTGGTAACTGACAATTAACTGCAGAGATTTTTACCAGATTAAACACTGAGATCAAAGCCAAGATCACTCAGTTAAATAATCCTCAAACCAGTGTCAAGAAAGTGGCAAACCTGGTCCAGCCCTCCCTGAGTGAACTCTTTGGAGTCAAATGCTGGTCCAGGGCCTGGTAGACTGCACCCAAGCAATAAAGCAGAGCAAGAGATGTTATACTTGGAGAGAAATAAAATAAAACTTAGGCTCCTGGCCAGCAGTGGATTACCAGGACAGCGAGCAGTGCTTCTCTAATGCAGTCCCTTGCAACCTTAGCCATTAACTGAGGGATGGTGGAGGCATAAGGGATTTTAGGACCATGGCAGAAAATCTCATTTTTTGTTTCACTGAGATCATGTTGATACCAAATTATTTTCTTTCACTTTGACACGGTGCAGTCTAAAAGAAGATTTTTGGAATGCTTTTACATGGTCAAACAGGCAGAAAATTTCTGAGGAAACAACCCATAGAGAAAGTAATTTCTGTTCAGGCAGTGTCTATAAAGTCATTGCATAATTAGCTGAATTACTCTCCCAGGTTTGTTTTATTTCCTTACAGGAAGATAAATTGTCTAGTTATGCCACGATGAGCCCCCTCATAACTCACATTAGCTGAGAAAGGCTTTAATTTCCCTCCTGGCTCCCTTAATGTTCTCTGTCCTGCTCCTTTCCCACGTCACAGCCCAGCCACCAGTTCCCATAACTCTCCCCAGACTGGGGTCCTCACTCCCTTGCTTTGCTCTTGGCTTGTTTTCTGTGGCAGCACCCTCTGCAAAGGCTCAGCAATCCTCCCCCAGCAGCCAGGCAGCCAGGAGAGCTGGGGGATTCCCACCTTTGCAATCCCTGGGCCCATCTATCAGAGGCAGGAACCAGAGCAGGATTAAGTGTGTTGTCCAAATGCCTGAGCTGGGCTGCCCCCAGCTCTACCCTGCTCATTAAATATCAGAGCAAACAGATGGTACTCATTTCAGCAGGAGTGACAAAGGAGAAAGTTGTAATATTCCAATATTTTCAAACCATTTTTGCCTTCCACTCATTCTTCTTTTTAGCTTTTGTTAGTATTAAGTTTTAATTACAACCAATTAGGTAGCACCTCTCTTATGTTTCTTTTCCTGGCAGTTTCTAAATCCTTGATTGTTTAGAAATGAAATATTTGTTCCCTTGGGGAGGTTGCAAACTTTGGAACAGTGTTAAAAACCAATTATAATTTTTCATCCTTAACATGACTTAAACATTGAAGACCAACCACAGCCTGCAGCTGTCAGGTTTATCTACCCTCTGCATTCAAGGTGGAACCTGAGACACTGACTCCTACATTCATGTTGGAGGGGCCAGCACTTAAAGTTTAATTCTTTGCATCCTTTTGAGGTTTAGAACTAGATAATCTTTTTAAGTCCCTTCCAACCCAAACAATTCTATGATTCTATGAGTCTGTGTTAGAGGAAATAATCGAGAGAGGACCTGAGTTACTTGGTGTCCAGCCAGCATAAAATCTGGATTTAGAAAGTGCCAGTTCTAGAATGTGAAGGGTAAATGATATTTACCATTTTCCTAATGGCTGTCTTTTAGTGTTTCCCCACACTCATTCACAGCTCAGCATGCTCCAGTTAGTGCTGAGGGAAGCATAATGACAAACTGGCTGTTATTAGATCCTTCCCTGATGATGCTTCCTTGGTATCGGCACAGCAGCAACAGAGACAAATATGGCTCAGTGGGAGAGAGAAGGAAAATTGTCCTACTCAGAACATGTCTGTGGTAATTCAAAGGTCTGGGAAAATATTTCTCTTCCTCCTTTTGTCGAGGTAAAAATTGTTCTCTTTATTTGTGATGCTTCAGTTAAATCACACGTGCATTAACATTTATCTTCTCCGTTTATTTACACAAAACAGGCTGCAGCTCACTGTTTGATACATTCAGGGTTTTTGTGTCACAACCCAAATTCTTGCTGGGCTTTTGTCAGGAAGACATTTTACAGCACGTTACAAAACCACAAATCCCACACAGCCAGAGCTTTTGTATCACTTAAATTACCCAGATTGTTTTGTGTCATTTCTTTGCACGATGTATTTGTCTTTAAGCAGCTGAAGACACAACTTCAGTTCAGTCTTCCCTGCAAAGCCAGAGTCCAGGGACAAGAATGCTCACAAACCTGGGACCAAGCCTTCTTAGAAGGCTTTTTTAAAAACTGTTTTGACACCTCACAATTGCATAAGGCTACCAGGAAAACCTCTTCTCACTTTTTCAACATGATGACTGTTTTTTTTAATCCATCAGAGGAAAAGTATGATTGACACCATATGAGAGAAAGCCTTGTGTGAGCATCTCCAGTGTGTGACAGCTCATCTATCTGATTTCAATTTGAATTGCTGTTCAGATCGCTCCATGTTTTTTCTTCACTGAAAACAATCTTGCTGGTTAGAATAAAGCACATTTCTTTAAAACACCAGTTTAACATTATTTTAGCCCATGGAATAGCTGAAAATACTTTCACTTTTTACCACATTCAGAGTTTATTTCATATAGCTTTTCTCACGTAGGTGGTTAAAGGTGGGTTATGTTCTTTTAATGGGTATATAATTATATAATTAGATTCTGAAATGATACACTGGCAGTCATTTCTGTTACTTCACGTACAGCAAAGAGCAGGATCTGAGCTGAGCCACAGGGGGTCAAAAAAGGGACTTCTTCAGGGCATTTAGGTCCTGCAGAAAGAGGCAACTGGTGGTGTTTTTCAGCCAGTACACAGCTGCTGCAGAAAGGTTTCCCTCCTCATGAGGGGAAATGCTTTTCATTGGTGTGAACTCTGCTGAGAGCAGAGTGAAGGAAAAAGGTTGGTAACTGAGGAGAGGGAAGAAACAGTAAATAGGAATGAAGGGAAAATAAAAAAGGCTAAGGAAAGCCACAGTCACAAAGAGCATGGGTTGAGCAGGATCCGAGGCTGGGCTGCAGTGCAGCTGGGGCAGGCTTTGGGGATTGCCCAGTGCCCCAGCTCCCGTTGTGTGCTGAGTGAAGGATTTCACACAGACACCTCCAAGGGACAAGAGCACAGGCTACAGAACAGACTGAGGGGAGCGGGGGAGGGAGTGAATGTCACCTCTCAAGCAGGAAATGCAGTGCAGGCTTGGTTTACCCTGATCCTGAGGGCTTTGAGTCTCAGCCCTGCCACTGCCTGCCCGTGAGCTGGGTGTTGAGCAGTCCTGGGTGCTGTGCCACAAGGACAGAGCATGGCAGGTCCACACCCATCCCCACAGGCGGTGCAGGTGGGCATAGGAGGAGCCACGGCTGGCTCAGGTGAGGGGTGTCAGAACTAACAGTTCTGCAGTACCTGAGGCAATGCACCCCAGTGCTCTGAGCAGCTATCAAACGTGTAAGATTTATTCTCTTTGTCATTTTCTGTAAGCAGCACAATTTTTTTTTTTAAGGAAATGGAAAAGACCTCTCTGCAAGCAATTTTTTTTTTAAAATGTGACATAATTTTAAAAAAACCCAGTGTGTTCTTGTGGTTTGTTTTCTACAAAAACAAAAAATAGCAAGTCACAGCACTTGGCAGCTCCTGGCTTGTCAGGGTTTGGTGACGCCAGCAGGAGCTGCAGCAGATGGAGGGATGCAAACATTCTGGAAGCTTGGACGGACGGATTTGCTGGAGCTTGCGAAAGCAGCTCCGTAAAAATGCTTCTACGTCCTCAAGTGTGGGCTTTCTTAATAAATAACACTTTCAGGGGAAAAGAAGCTGGGATGTGACAGTGCTTTTGGGAGTAAGCCAGCTCTCTATGCAGCAAGCTGCTCTGTGGAATGTGGCTCTCTGTGAAGCAGATGCAAAGGCAGCAGAAAAAGCCCGTTTGCTTACGGTGAAGGGAAGGGGGTGTTTGCTTGTTCTCTCTCTTTGGCAATCATAATCATCACAGAAACATGGAGCCTGGAGCTGGATAAGCATCAGGAATGAACAACCTGAGGATGGATAAGCAGAGTAGTTGAGTGAGAGGCACCAGCATAGTCAAGAAATGTGCATTTTTTGCCCCTTTATTACCACTGCCATTTGCTGGTGAACTCAGGGGTACCACAGAGGCCTCACTGTACCAATGCTTGCCAAGGTATAACCACAGACCCCTGGTGCCTCAGATGGATGGCACTGAAGGGTGACATGAATGTTGATGAATTGCCATGTAAAAGCCTGGGAAGTCTGTAGAAACCACTCCTGTTTAAAGTGTTCCTCTAGTGCCATCCTGACTTCCTGGAAAGGTGACTGTCACGTCTGTGAGATCAGAAGTATGATGAATGTCACAGAGAGCAGAATGAGGAGGTTGCTGCTACTTTAGCAAAAGCACCCAGAGTATGCAGGATTTACAGACAGTTCTCTCTGGAGACCCTTCTCTGAGCATGTAACATGACTCTGCTCTGTAGACCCACAGAGAGCAAAACCCAACAAACTTAGGAGATTTTTGGAGTTGCTGAGGGTGACTTGCAGGTCTGGAATGGGACATGATGCAGAACTAAGGGAGCTGGACAAGGTCAGACCACTGGATCTGCAGCATTCCATGGAGAGTCCTCTATCCCCAGGAAGCATAGAGGTCCCCCAGTTCTGGAGTTTGGTAGTAGAAACAACAAGCAGAGAGTGCTGAGATTCAACCAGGCTGGGAATCCATGAGATCCTCACTGGACTCACCATCAGTGGCTGATGGCACCAGTACAAGAGACTTTCTGTAATATATGCACACAGTACTAGGCTGGATGCCTCCTGTGCTGTGCAGGCTTCTGGTTCACCTTTTTAGGAACATAAATCAGTAAAAAGACAGAGTGAAAAAATTAGAGGAAGGTTAATTAGAGCTGAGAAATACCAAATTTTTCAGTAATGCCCTAATGGACGTGATGGAAGACCTTAAAACGCCATCATTAATGAAGCTTTTCTCCTACATCCAGGCTCTTTGTTCTCTGTGTCTGAAACAGGTGGTTTTCAAAAGCAGCAAAATTTGTCACCCTGTTTCCTCCATATCCTAATTTCTTCACTCAGCAGGGTTCTGACTCCGTGAGGAAAATGGAATTCCTTGTGCTGCTTACCCAGCCAACAGCCACAGAGGCTGTGTGAGGATACACAGACTTACCCAGTCAGTGCTTTCTCTTTCAGGGTCCAGACATAGTAATTTATTTCTTTTTATGTATAATTTTGGTGTTATTGCCTGAAATTTGTTTTGGAGTTGAAATTCAACTTAATAAAAGAAATATTTGCATCATCATTATTAAAGGCAATTTTATGTTTATGCAAAGTTGCTGTTTTCTGTAAGAAAATTTTTCCATGGTGTTATCAAAAAATAAGCCATGACCCCATGTGTGTTTCAGTTCCCACAGGCAGCAGTGACAACAGGCAAAGCTCTGGTGGTTGGGTGCTCCTGTTCCTGGAGCCACTCTGGAAAAGAGAATTTGCAGAGAACCAAGGAACCAGACCCAGGACCTGGGAAAAGCCAGGAATAATCCTCCTTTTGTAAGATAGCTTTATCATGGGGCAGGGAAGGCCAGCCCTGTTGTGGGAACAATGTCTGAGTCCATTTGGGGGGAATATGGACATTTTAGTGAGCACGGTACTAATTTATTTTAATTCTCTCTAGATGCATTGATGGGAGTGTTGTTACTGAACTGTTACATCAATCTGTATTGCAGAGAAGAAGAAATAATTATGTGTTTTAAAGAAGCCTGCACGTAGAACCAATATCTATGTGTGTATGTAATGTATGCATGCTGTCTTTACATTCACTTGGAAAGATTAGCCGCTTTTTACTGAAGGAAATAAAGCGTTAGGCACGATTTGTCATTGCTGCTGTAGGTGAATAGGATTGTGTCCCTCCTTCGAGGAGCAGTGAAAGACCTGACAGCTCATTATTACAGATTCGGGCTGAGTGCTGGCCAGGGTGGGGAGGGTTTGATTGGATCTCAAGCAGAAACACCCGGTGAGCTGGCTTGGTGTGTCAGGCAGAGCCCCAGTGCTGGGGCACTGTCACTGCAGAGAGCAAAGAAACAACGATGCAGAGTTCTCAGAAGGCAAAATGAGAATTACTTTATTGGAAAGGAACTGTACTTTTATAATGCACTTGGCTGTCTAGGCATTAATTGGTTGAGAAAGACACTGCCCTTGGGTAAACAACTCAACAACAACAGCAGGTTTCTCACACATTGCATGGTCTTCAAAAACACCAGGTGCTAGGCTGCTTACTTTCTTTTCTCCTGCTTTCCCAGGACCAGCCTGGGAAGCTCTAACTGCTTCTCCCTGATCACTGTCTGTGTCCACAGGGGCACTGACAGTGAATTATGCTGCCAGGACTTCTGTCTCCTTTGGGATTTTCTCTCCTGTTCTAAACTCTTAAGTGGGTTCCAGTGAAAGGGGGACAGCCGTGCTGTGGCTCGCTGTGAGTAATGTTTAGATGAGTGACCTGGGGGAGGTGAGGAACTCAGTGTGGTGAATGACAACAAACTGCAGGGCTGGAGGGGTTTTGCATCCCTGAAGATCCTCAGGAGCTGAGTGGATAAAACCCTGAGCAGCCTTGTCTTGCCTCAGGGGTGGCCTTGCCTCCAGCAGGAGCTTGTACTGGGTCCTCCCCAGGTCCCTCCCAGCTCCAGTCCTCCTGTGAGCCTGTGCCTCCAGATGCAGAGCTCCTGCCGTTTTCAAAAGCCACTACAAATTTCAGCTGTGTTCCCAGGGGTTGGTGCTCTTGTAAGAAGAATAGCAGAGTGGCCTTTGGTGCTGAGATCGGGAGTGAGTTGTAAAGAAGGAGCACTGGAGGCTCTGTTTGTCTGACGTGGGAAGCCAAGGCACAGCATCTGGAAAGGGAGGCTCCCGGGAGACAGGCTGAACCTGAAATATGCCTGGGTCCTTGACAGGCACCTTTCACACTCTCATCCAAAGCTGACATGGCTAAGATGGCATTTTTTATTTTGGCCAGATTTATGTTCTCACAGTCAGAAGCTTTTCTTAGAGAAGTTTCTGCCTCTTGCCCTCTGGGGTCTGTAGCTGAATTTCTGATGCATAGAGTATCCCCAAACCCCATCATGGTACAAGATTGTGAAGACCTTTAGAGAAAATTACTGCAACCTTCCTCTTGAGGGTTTCAAAGACAGGGTTTGAGAAGGAGCAGGACCAAGACAGCAGGAGGAATGAAAGTCAGATTCAGCACACCAACATTTGATAGAGAAAAATAGATATGTTGTTCAGGGCAGGGCACGGGGCTGGGCAGGGGAATGGAGCCCCAGCAGGGTCTGGGGGAGCTGGGCAGGGGCTCAGGCTGGAGCAGAGCAGGCTCAGGGGGGCCCTGCTGGCTCTGCACAGCTCCTGAGAGGAGGGCACAGCCGGGGGGGTCGGGCTGTGCTGCCAGGGCACAGGCACAGCACAAGGGCAAACGGCCTCAGGCTGTGCCAGGGCAGGCTCAGCTTGGCCAGCAGCAGGAATTTGTGCCTGCAAAGGGTGCTCAGGCCTGGGCAGGGGCTGCCCAGGGAGGGCTGCAGTGCCCATGGCTGCAGGGGTGCAGGGCAGGGCTGGAGGTGGCACTCAGTGCCCTGGGCTGGGCACGGGGCACAGGGTGGGCTCGGTGATCCTGCAGGGCTTTTCCAGCCTCAGTGACTCTGGGATTCTGTGATTTAACCTAAGACTTGGAAATCCATGGAGTATGAACCTTGCAACTATCTTGTAATTCTGTTCTTTAGTTTGATAACTTCTCTGGCTTTTCCTAAGTTTTACTAATTAAGATCCAGCCTCTGGCTGCTTTAACTTCTCTTCTAGTTTCTTGTTCTATTAGCCATTTTTGTTTTTATTGGATGTTTTCTAAATGTGCAGGTGGTGTCTAGTAGTAGCAGTGGGTTAGAACAGCAAGATCTCAATTGCTGATTTAGTTCTAAAATACTCAGTTTATAAACATTCTTCAAGGACAGAGAAGAGCTGCACTGCCTTCGTTTTGAGCAATAAACATAATCCACTCTGTCCTCAGAACTTCAACTGATGTGAATTCCTGGTGTTTATCAGGTGTTTACCTTATTACTCTCAAATGGGTTCTTTCCAAGACAAAGGAGTTGCAGAGTGGACAAGGCCAGAGCTCCCCAGACCTGTCTCAAATGTAGGGTCTCCTGATTGTAGGGTCTGCAGATGGGTACCAGGAAAATCTCTGATGCACGGATCTGGGAAAACTCCTGCCTGGACTGCTGCCTTCTGCTCTGAGAAGGGAGTGAATTATTAGACTGAAGCAAAGAGAGCTTGTGAAACGTGGAATTGCAGAGTCATTAAGGCTGTAAAAGATCTCCAAGATCATAAAGCCCAAACAGCACCAACACCCTGTTCACCACTAGCCCATGTCCCCAGGTGTCACATCCACAAATTCTTTGAACACTTCCAGAGATGGTGACACCACCACTGCCTTGGGCAGCCCATGACAATGATTTACAACCCTTTCCAGGAAGAAATTCATGCTGATGTCCAGCCTCAACTCCCCCTGGCACGGCTTGCAGCTGTTTCCTTTTGCTAAACAGGACTGGCCTGGGACTGAGCCCTGGGCTCACCACTGCTGACTAGCTGGGAAATAGAGCACAGAAAACCTCTCAGGGCTTGGGTATGTGTTCAGATTTGTCTTGAGTCGCCATAAATGCTTTCAGTCCACTTATATGAATTTTAAAAATAATTTTTCCTATTCCTGGTGAATTTGCACCGAATGGACTCCATTGACAAACGTGTTCTCCCTTGGCTCTTGCACTGCTTTTGGCAGATACAAACAAGTTGTCCCCTATGACTCTGTAGATTTTTATGTCACCTGAAGGATTTGCTCCCCAAGACTCTCCTGTGCTGCCTTCTGCTGTGCTGTTAATATGTCTGCACTGCCTTTGGGATGAGGGAACAGAGCACATGCTCCATAGAAACACTGCATCCCAGAGTGTTTTGGGTGGAAAGGGACCTTAAGCTCATCTGGTTCCAGTTCCCCTGCTCTGGGCAGGGACACCTTCCACTGTCCCAGGCAGCTTCCACTCAGCCTTGGCTTAATGGGGTTTTGAAGAAATTGGGTTCCTTGCTTATATGGAAATTCCAGTTACATCTAAAAGAGCTGTGAAGTGCCATCAGCACTGTGTTCATGCACGGATGGAACAGACCAAGAGAACTTTCAGAAGATGCCCTCTTTATTTATTTTCTATTCAACTGTAATGAACAATTACCTGAGTTTTCTCTTCAGTATTTTATCTGTTTCATATAGAGGATGGTGGCTGCTTTTAGAATGTTGCAAATTCACAAGCTATTCAGGCAAAGACGTATCAATGAAAACACTGTTTTCCTGGGGTAAAATTGAATTACAGTGCAACCCAAAAACCACCAGAGAGTGGAAAGTGTTGAGAGCATGATTTTTGAATGCTCTTCTCAAAACTATTACAAAATCTGATTTATTTCAACTGCTGAGTGTGGCAGGACTGTCTGCAAGTGGCAGAGCTGCAAGTAAAACGAGCTTCTAAAAATGCTGATTTTAGTTGCACGCAGTAATTAAGAGAACAGTGAACTCTCCTGCAGAAAACAAAACCTGGCACATCCATCATTAGCACTTCTTTGGTGAGGTGCTAATGAGATTTGAGCACTACACAGGTCTGGATGTGGCCTCTGCACTCAGTCAGACAAACACTTCAGCAGTGTTTATACAGTGGCTATTTTGATTGTCTGCAGTATCAGTTACTCCTTTAATAAAGCAGCTTTATGTTTACTGTGCTGGAGAGCAAACCTGCTTCTGCATG
This sequence comes from Sitta europaea, assembly GCA_013400255.1. Taxonomy (NCBI): domain Eukaryota; kingdom Metazoa; phylum Chordata; class Aves; order Passeriformes; family Sittidae; genus Sitta; species Sitta europaea. The sequence continues at coordinate 271,116 of VXBS01007914.1, forward strand.
CAGAATCTTCCTTCTTGCTGCCTTTCCTGTCAGCAGGCCAACTTACCTGGTGCTGCTACACCACCAAACACCTGCTGTGGGCTGTGGAGCTTTTTTCTTAATTGCAACAAAATCATTTACGCCAAATAATGCCACATTACAACAGCATAATTTAATTTGCAGCTGTTCATTATATTTCCATTACCCTTGAGCTCTGGCACCCTCCCAGGAAAGGACCCATGAGTAGCAGGTGAGACAGTTTCCTGGAGGGATAAAATTGCACTCCACACAGCCCAGTGCCAGCTCTTTCCTGTGGCAAAATTCTGGCATAATTACACTCCTTGAGATTCACTTGTGTCATGCTGAAAAATAATAATAGCGAGGGTTTTCTTCCTAGACTTTCAAATCTAGATTACACTCTCTTGCTATTCAAACTTAATCATGTTCTGTTATCAAAGATAAGGGGTTGTAAGATGCATTGCTCATGTTGTTTACATTTGAATATTGGAGCTTTTAGAATATTGGAGCTTTTATCTTAAAACATGTACTGAATTGTGCACTACATTAATAGATGCCTAGGCTAGAGGAAATTCAGGCTGCCTCACAATTATTCTCTAATGAACACAGTAATGAAACTTGTGAGCATTTGGCTTTTTGTTGTACTTTGAATTTAATGTATATGGTTTAAGGCATTTACTCCATTATGACTTAAGGTATTAGCAAGCAGAATACAGTTTATTAACCATTCTACTGTTTGTCTGGAAGTATTTATAGTAAACTTTTTTGCAATTAATCAAAAACAGACATTGTAAAAATGAAAATCTGATTTACTGCCAAGCTCATAAATGTCAAGTGTACTGTTATGCAGGCTTTGTATTACTTCAGTTGCAACTTTAAAGAACATTTTAAGTGATTGGAAAAAGGAAGTTTATTAAAGGCTCAGCAGGTCTTCTCTGCACTCTGCTGTTATTAATGTAAATCATTGTATCGTGTGATAGAGGAACAACATGGCAGAAGTTTTTTATCAGTTTTATCAGTTTTTTTCTCTGTGACTAACAATACCTCCAGGAAGAACTTAAAACACAGACCACTGTGTTTCCTCTAGCAAACAAATGCAAGGAGATATCAGAAGAGAGAAAGGAGAATGCAAACCAGCCAAGGTGGCTTTAATTGCTGAAGTGTTTTTTGGGTCACAGCTTAGCAGACTGTGATGTTTGCAAGAAAATTCAACACTCTCAACTCTTTGCCAGTGCATGTAGTTGGCTTTATCTTCAGTCCAAGATACTGTGCTTGAGGCAAAGCTGATCTGTGTGCCTTTCTTGGACAACACTATTACATCCTTGTAGTCTGGTTTCAGGCCTGAAATTCTGGTTTTCTGATGTTTCAGTTTTCTAAAATTCTTTCCCAGGGAAAGAACATAAACACCGAGATTGTTTTTGTAACAATGTCTCTGTTATACATTCCTTCTAAGAAGAAAGATTTCTCTTGATGTCCCTCTAGTTTGACCAATGTGGGTGAAGAGATTTATCTTTCTAATACCAATCACATTGGTCTGTGAAAAATTGTATATAAGAGAGAACAATCCCTAACAAAAACAATATTAACCTTTTTAATAATTTAAAGTCCGTGTTGTGTGTTGCAAAAAACAACGACACATCCTGTTAGCTACTAACCTAGGGAAAAGTCTGCTGGGAAAGTGAAATCATTTTGGTGCATGACCTGAGCTTGGATTCTGGTTGGGAGGTGTTGGTTACTGCTGGCATGGTGGGTGCACAACTTGGGGGGACTCAAATACAGCCACAGCAGGGCTCTGCCTCAGCTTCTCCCGGGTTCATTTCAATGTTTGATAAAGGTGGCTGAGGGCTGGGGTCTGCTTTGCAAATTGCTCTGACACTGGAGGGTTAAAAATGTCACCAAATCAAAGGACATGAGTTTGTTGTTAGTACTAGCTTAATGAAGTGATACAGAAAAGAGCAGAAAGAAGGGATCAAGTTTTCCTCTGTTTTTGTGGTTGTGACTTAAACAGGGATGATCAGTGATAGAGGATAGGGAAGTACTGCAGTAGCTCCTCTCTGGATGTTTTGAAAACATCACTAAACTGCAGTTGTCTGAGAGTTGTGCATAGAGGATCCTCTCTCAGTCAAGTATGGGTTGATGAGTCCTTGAGGTTGGTTTTAGCCCAGGTGTTGCATGAAATAGAAAGTAAGGTAAGAAGGTAAGCTAAGACAGATCGTTAAGGAAGAAAGAAGAAATATTTAGAATAAAGACAAAGCTATAATATCATAGAATAGTGTTGTAAAGGGCCTTAAAGCCCATCCAGTGCCCCCCCAGCCATGGCAGGGCCCCCTCCCACCATCCCAGGCTGCTCCCAGCCCCATCCAGCCTGGCCTTGGGCACTGCCAGGGATCCAGGGGCAGCCCCAGCTGCTCTGGGCACCCTGTGCCAGGGCTGCCCACCCTTGAATTTCTTCCTAAAATCCCATCTAATCTTACTCTCTTTCACATGTTTGATGCCTATATTACTGTGTGTTATTCTGCTTTGGAAAGCTCCTGATGCTTTGCATTGGAGCATTAAACAGAGTAATTTTCATTGACTGAGAAGCTTTGTCACTGAGCAGGGCTGGCTAACCCTGAGAAGTGTTTTCTCCTGGGCAGTGCAGGGAACTCAAATTTAAGTGAGCAGGACACGTGTAAAAAATACACAATTCAGAGCACTCTTTCCACTGTTTAACCCATTAGGAAAAGCTTCTAACAGCTCAGGGAAGTGAGATTTACAGAGATTTACAGAACTTTACAGGCTATTTTACAGAGATTTTGCAGAAAAAACTCTGGCAAATGATACATGCATTAGCTTCTGACACTGCCAAGAGGGGTGTGCAAGTGATGTCTGACTTCTGCACACCAGGGAACTCCTCCTACTCACAGCAGCTCCTGTGCCTCATCAAATATGTGTCTGACAGAGCAAGCCTTGCCCCAACCAAGAGGCTCTCACCCTTTCTTAAGCACACACAGAGCTCTGCTTACAAAGCAGCACTGCCTGAGACCTAAATCAAACCAGTCCTGGCAGAACAGATCCATTCCTGGGACACCACTTGGTTGTTTCTGTAAATGGTGAATGCCCTTTGCAGCATTTGACTTGGAGTAATGCTTAATGAGCAGGCAGGGATTTGATTGTGGCTTTCAACAGTGCTAGCCCACATCCAACTAGCTGACTTTTATAGTCCTGGGTTTAATCTCCAAATGGAAAGATATTAACAGGTTTGGTTTCGGCCCGAAGAAAAATATCATCTTCAATATTCAGCCTTTTAAAGAAGATATTTGGAAGATTTAATTGCTACTCTGAAATGAAATGTAGAATGGTTGAGGTTGGAAGGGACCTTAAATATCACCTAGATCCAAATTCCCCTGCCAAGGCCACAGCTGCAACCCTTCCCTCTCCAATTTGTGCTCCTACAGGGAAATACACCTCAGCTGAATGGTCCTTGTACTTCTATTGTGGTGAGAGGGTTTGAACTGGCTGATTGGACCCAAGTTGTGCCAAAATGGACCATTTGGCTTTCAGTCCCTTAGAAAGTCTGCAACATTTCAGCATCTGCTTTGATGAAAACGACCTCAGCTTCCGTGTGGGGTTGGACAGGTGATGTCACACCAAACCCAAGCTGGCTGCCAGGTCCTTCCTGCCTCTTCCCTGCAGAGCTGCTCAGCACAGCCAAATTACCCACAAAACAAGGAGACAGCTGGGACACAGAACTGGACAAAATGCCTCTGGTTGTCCTAGGTGCTCTGCAATATTTGTCATCTGTGGATAAGCAGCAATCAGAAAAACTCACAATAAGCTGTAAGTGCTCTAAATGTCATAATGAGCTCAGGCTCTGAAATCTGAATGCCATTTGTGTTGCCCTTTGATGATAATTTGTGATTGCCACTCAAGGACGCAATCATGTTTCCAGCACAGCTAAAAATTAGATGCATAACCCTGGCTTTCCATTACAGCCTGAGCTGCTGTGAAGTGCACTAAAAGCATCCTTGACTGCATTTGTGTTCACATGTCTCACACCCATGTCACGTACTGCAAGAGAAAGGAACCTTAAATAACAGTTTATTTGGGGAAAAGGAGTAGATTACAGGTATTCTTTGCAGAACATTGCACATAAACTTCTAGCTCATAAAATATATCCTAGGATGTTAACAACACCTGGTCCCTCTCCTGCCCCTTCTCATATGTTTGGAAGATCCTGCTAATCCAGCTCTTTTATCTTAAATACCTTTATGGGAGTTGTTTTGACTTTTTTATTCTTCTTCCTTTTTTTACTTATTTATTGCTTACTGTTGAAGTGTTTTGGCTTAATCTTCAGACTATAACACCTTCTGTTTATCTTCTGCCTCTAGACAGAAACTTTTTAAATATTTTCTTACGTTCAAAATTTCATGAAAGGATGCCAAGCTGTGAGACTACTTTTCATTGCTTTTTCTCCTTGTGTTTAAATGCACATTTAGTTTAATCACAAATGTATTGTAAAGCATTGTAGCTGTTGTGAATGACACACGACACGAAGTTCTCTGAAAAGCTTGGAGAGATGATCTGACTCCATTTATTAGAAACAAATCACTCCTTTTTATAGATTTTTCCACAGACCACTGTGATTGGTGAAAGAAAGACAAACCCTTCACCCACATTGGTCAAACCAGAGGGACATCAAAAGAGAGTCTGTCCCACAGAAAGAACTCTAAAACATGAGTTCGTTACAAAAACAATCCTGATGTTTGTGTTCAGGCTGTGAGAACAAGCTTCAGAAACCCAAAACACCAGGAAAAAACAGAGTTCTAGAAACTCAGGAACTGCAGGCCTGGATAAGCAGACTACAGATGGTGTTTAATGTATTATAAAACCATTTTGATAGTGCAGTACTTCAGCACCTGTTGTGGAGGCCCAGGGGCCTGCCAGGGAGATATCAATCTCCATGCCCTGCAAGGAAAGACGTGCAGTCCTCTAAAGGGCATTTAACTATGGGTGACAAAAAAGGTTTCTCCCCAGAGTTCTTTGCTTCCTCATGCTAAAGAACCCAGTTATCCTTAATGTCCACCCCACTTCTGGAAAGTTCTCCTTTCCCTGTTTACATTGGCCCAAATCTGCTGCAGTGTTCCACCCCCACTTGGTAGTTGGTAATCCCTTGTTACCCTTGCCCTGCCTCTGTACCACCCCTGTATTGCTGGGTTATCTGTGTCTGCCCAGCTCTGCCTCACCTTCCCAGCTAGAACAAAGGGAAGACCTTGGCATAGATCTGTTCAGCAATATCTTCTTGTTTTGGGCTGGTCTTCAAGCTGTAGATGACTATTGGCAAGGATTTCAGAGAGGGGAGCCCAGTTTGGAATTTAGGAAAAGTTTGTTTTATCCCATCTGGTCGGGATAGTCTGCTCTGGCAGAGTTCCAAACAAAGAGCCCCACGGGCCCCAGGGTACATCACCTTTTGAAGGGGGCAGACTCAGGAGGATAGATAACAAATAACCAATTAGGTAAAGACACTCAGAGGAATTAACCAACTGTAAGACAAATTAGAAAACAGTAGGAGAGGGGTATCTGAACTTTTTGGTCCAATCACTTTAAACATGGAAGAATTTTTCTGACAGAGAAATACCTTCATAGAGTAACGGACCAAGATAATGCAGGAATGAGGAATGTCAGGGGGTGGGGGAATGGAAGAATATACAGAACAAAACCTTTAACAAAATTTTTAAAACTTGTAAAAGCACATTACTACACCCCTGAGCCCTCAGCACACTGGACCCTCGTGTTCTGCTCCCCCCTCTCTTGCCTTGTACTTGGGGCTCAACCCTCCTTTGCTCTGTTCTTCCATCCCTGGCCCCTTTGGAGTGTGGCTGCAATAAATCCCGTTGGCACTCCACACAGAAGATCCCTCTCATTTTTTCCCCCTTTGTCTTCTCTCTGCTTATTGCTGGGTATATTTTCTGTGTCTGTCCCGGCTCTGTTTCAGTCTCCCCGTTGGAACAAATGATAGATCTAGGCACAGACCAGCCCAGCTAGATCTTCTTGTCGTGGTTTTCAAGGTACCATGTGACTGAGGCAAGAATTCAGAGAGCAGGACTCAGTTTGGAATGTAGTAACAGTTTATTTTATCCCATCTGGTCAGGATATTTACTCTGGCAGAGTTCCAAACAAAGAGACCCCGAGCCCAGGGAACATCAGCTTTTCAAGGGGGGTGGTCTCAGGAGGATAGATAACAAATAACCAATTAGGTAAAACACTCAGAGAAGTTAACCAACAGTAAGACAAATTAAAAACAGTAGGAGGGGAGTATTTGAACTTTTTGGTCCAGTCAGTTTGAACATGGAAGAATTTTTCAAGACAAAGAAATACCTTCACAGAGTAACGGTTTGAGATAACACTGGAAGTGAGGAATGTGATAGGGATGGTGGGGGAAGGGGAGGATATACAGAAAAAACCTTTTAACAAAACTTTTAAAACTTGAAAAAGCACATTACTACATCTGCTGGCTGGGGCTGTGTGCACTGGGGGCATGCCCCTGTGCCTGCCTGACCTCCTGCTACCCAAAGCTGCTTTTCAAGAGGGTAGCAGCACTTTATCACCCAGTGCACAATGCTGCACCTGTTTCCATGTGTTTGGTGCTGTGTTAGGCTGTGCTCAGTGTCACTGAAGGACGAGTCTGTGAACAGGAAGGGGCTGCCCAAGCACAGCAGAACACTGTTGGCAAGGCTAGAGGAGCTCCAGAGGGAACATCCTGCAGTGAGTGTGGGGTTGTGCCACTGACCTGGTGCCTCTCTGAGAGGTCAGTGTGAGCATCAGTCCCCCTCTCAGTCCCTGCTGGGGCAGAGACTGGACACAGCCTTTGTTTCCCTGGTTTGTGTGAAGGTTGTAAGCAATTATAAACAGATGGGAAAATCTCACTTGATGCTGAAATGCTCCCAGGGAGCAAGAAGGATGATTCCAAATTCCTGAGATTGATGGAGTTCCTCTCTGGGAAGGAGGACAGACAGCTGAGCATTTCCTCTGATCATAGCATTGCAGATCTGTGCCTCATGCCCCACGTCAGAAAAATGTTCCAGAAAGATTTGGAGAGCCTGGACTCAACATGAGCTGGACTCCAGAGGAGTGACACTCCTACTGTTTGCATTTGAGCAAGAAGGCTTGGAGCTCATTCAAACAATCTCAAAAAGTCCACTCCTGTTTTTAAAATAAGACCTTATCTCACCATATTTGCCAGTTAATAATTTGTAGCAGGACTGAGTTTAGATATTTTAATCACAGCTTTTTGCCTAAAAGGCGGTGACTGCACCACATATTCTGCAAAAAGAAATTCTGTTGTGAAAATAAAATATTTATCTTTGAGACAGAAATTTCTTCCCTGTTCCTGCATGGAGTAAACCTCACTTCACACTTTCTGGATTTTGCAAACAGCCTTAGAAAAACACCTGTGTTCAGCAAGGATGTGTAAAATGTGCATCAAATCTAGTAATTATAAGTCATGTACATCTGAATATTTGCTATGGTTGTTCTTAAATATGTTGTATATATTTCCTGAAAATTGAGACATGGCTCAGCAAGCCAGATAGATGTAGAAAATACAGCTTGGGTACTAAATATGATCATTTCCTAATGAACTCTGTGGGCTTTTCAACCAGCAAACCTCCAGAGAGACTGAATAAAGTGATTCCATCTGGTACTGGAAGAGAAGGATGCTGCAGTCAGGAACTCCTGAAAGTGAGCTTGGAACTGTGTTTGTCCAGAGGCTGGGAGGAGATGAGGTTCACAGGAAGATATACCAAGTATCTTTTATTAGACCAAGTGATGCATTGTAGCTGGAAAAAGTAGATGAGGTTTGGGTAGTGCTGTGTCCACAACAGATAAAACATGGGCCAACCTCAAAAAGAAAGAGAAAAATTGATAGAAAAAGGTTAACAAACTCTTGGAATAGAAGGAAATTGTCACCAGGGGAAGAGGTGATGAGTTGTCTATCTGAGTAAAGTGGAATGACACTCACCTCTCTGGTGTCATTAGGGGCTAAAGAGAGAAGCTTGAACTATTAGAAACCTTAGTCAATGCTAATCAGATTTTCAAATAATGTGCTTCTTTATGGAAAGGAATAATAAAAAAACCCCCAACCCTTTAAAAGAGTTTCTAGGAATGAGGAATCAAAGCATGAGAGAAATAGCCCCTGGCACACTTAGCACATCCCTGGGATTGGGAATATTGAAGGAGTTAGAGCAGAAATTTAAATATTTATCTTTCATATGCCATACAAATGTACCTTTTATGTACTTTAAAGGGGTTATTAACTTAATCTATTGTTTCAAAGAAAACATGCTATGAAGACTCAGGATTACAGGGAGCATCCATCCCAGAAGAAAATATTACTGAGGGAAGTTTGGGGTTTCTTTAACGGTAACAGCAACCATTTGCTTTATTTCCTCAATACTACTATGCCATGTAATAACACTGGGTCTGCCACCTCAGTGCTCCAGGGAAGGAGAGGGGAAGCACAGCAGGGACAGCTTCCACTATCCCAGGATGTCCCAAGTTCTGTCCAGCCTGGCCTTGGGCACTGCCAGGGATCCAGGGCCAGCCACAGCTGCTCTGGGCACCCTGTGCTGTTGTTATTTCAGATAACACACGACATGGACTCTGTGATCAGAAGGCTAAAAATGACTCCCTTCATTAGGGATGGATCTCCCTTATACACAATTTTACACAGACCAATGTGATTGGTGAAACAAAGGCAAACCTCTTCACTCACACTGGTCAAACCAGAGGGACATCAAGAAGAAATCCCTCCTGCCAGAAGGAATGAATAACATAAATATCATTACAAAAACATTCCATCGTGTTTATCACGCTTCCCTGGGAAAGAACATCAGAAAACCAAAACATCAGGCCTGAAACCAGACTACACAGTGCCAGGGCTGCCCACCCTGCCAGGGAACAATTCCTGCCCAGTATCCCACCCAGCCCTACCCTCTGGCAGTGTCAGCCATTCCCTGTGTGCTGTCCCTCCAGCCCTTGTCCCCAGTCCCTCTCCAGCTCTCCTGGAGCCCCTTCAGGCTCTGCCAGGGGCTCTGAGCTCTCCCTGGATCCCTCTCCTCTCCAGCTGAGCACCCCCAGCTCTGCCAGCCTGGCTCCAGAGGAGCTCCAGCCCTGGAGCAGCTCCATGGCTCTGTTGTGCTCCAGCCCCACCAGAGGCTGTTTCCACCTGGCTCCAGCTTTGACAAATCACTTCAATTTGGAATTGATTATTCTGGGCTTGGATTGATCACTCACTGTGGGGCTGTTGCACAGCTGCTCTGAAAAGCCCCAAGAACTAAGGCTTGCTAGAGTTCATAGTTTGGAGGTTTTTACCCCAAAAGACTTAATTCTTTCACCACAGCAAGTAATAAATGACTGGCAAGTAAAAAGTATGATTTACAGTGCACAGTTCAATAGTGCCAATGGTCTCAAGTCGCACCAGGAGAGGGTAAGTTTGGATAGTAGGCAAAATTTCTTCACTGAAAAAGTGAAAAAACTCCCTAACTAAAAAATAAACCATCAAATCAATAATCTCTCTTAGTTTTTATCAATCATCCTGTTATCTCCATTTAGCTTTTCTCTGTGGAATCCTTTCCTCCTCCTTCCCTCTCATAATTTAAATTGATTCATCTCTACACAGAGCAGCCCTTTTATATCTTCTTTTTTTTTCCCATTAAAATAAACACAGCAGTCATAGGAATTCTCTTTTATTTGGTTGGATGTAATTGTGCTGGAGGTTGGAGTTATGAATTATCAAATACTCAGTCCAAATCAACAGGAGAATAAGACTAAGATATATTGGGAAGAGTTAAGCTTGTTTTCACCGTTGGTCTCAAATCCAGGCCTCTGTCTGGGAACTGGTCCTCTGAAATCTGGATGTCACAGACAACCTTAATATTTTGCTTTCTTTTCCAGTTTTCTTCTTCTTTCGAGTCTGGATTTGAATTTACAGTGAACACTGCAATGGTGTAATTGAAATAAACTATTAAAATGCCATCGTGTCTTCTGTTTATGGAAACTTTTACATTTGTGGCTGTCCTTCTTCTGGTGCTTTGGTAGTGAGTTTTAAGATACAGAGCTCATTTTAGTGTGTCCTCATCATCCTAGAAATCCATGTAAATCATTACAATCTTGACATTTTTTGTGTAAGATCTGTGTCCTATCAACTATTAATGAAACATCTAAGGACTGGAATACATAAACTGGAGATTTAACTGGACTTTAACATCTTGTGATTAAAAATACATGTCAGAATGAAATATTAATAGATCTGTGTATGTTCTGGTGATCAGTTTGGCTGAGTGTCCAGAGAAGCCCTTGGATTATGTTTGTGTGGTAGGTAGATGCTCATCACATCAGAAAATTAAAGCCCAGCATCAGCAGAATACACAAGAACAATAACAGAGAAGTGTTAATGCAGGAAAATGGGGCAGTTTGCAGTATGATGGGATATATTTCCATGAAATAATAACCTAAATTTATTCTCTGGCTGTTCTTTCCAGGTTATCCCTCAAATGTTTTCCTTAATTGATTTTCTTATTTAATTGTTGTTCTGCTGGTGAAGGAACACCTGACAGTGCTATTGAGTGGACTGACCTGGGTGGTCCCTCGTGCTGAGAATCTCTGGGTCAATTTGAGTTTTATTTCTGTTTTCTCATAGCCTAAATTACAGTAGGAAGAACAAAAATAGTGGAAAGCAAAACCCCTGTGCAGGAAGACTCACAGATGAAACAGAAAAACCTCTGAGTCTGCTGTAGATATCTGGGAATAATTGAGTTGACAGAGGAGGAGAAGGGGATGAGGGGAGAAAATAACAGAGTGTAGGAGAGCCAAATATTTTGGTCTATTTTATAAATATCTGTGTCTATAACATGCATTTTTTTGCCTGTTTTCCTCCTCTACATGTTTTTACGTATACCCAGTGTAGAATGGTGTTAGACAATCCTGCAGGGACTGTGGATCCTCCTTCCCTCCTTATTTCATCCTTCTCTCCCTGGCTGGAGTCCCTGGAGCTGGGGATGCACCAGGTAGGAAAGCCAAGCTCACACCCACTCTTCCAAGCCTTCTGGCCACCCTCCCTGCTCTGTCTCTGCACAACCAGGCTGTGGATGCTTTGCACTGTTTCTTTGTTAAATTCTTAAAAAATTTAAATATAAATATATGTTTGGATTGATTTTTCTTTCTTTCTTGTTCTTTCTTTGGCCAGCCTTTCTGGTGTTTCTGTGTTTGTGAGGTTTCTGTTTTCCCCAGCCCTGCATCTGAAGAAGAGATCGAGTCGTCTGCTCTCGTTTTCAGGAATTTGTTTATTCTTTGCTATCTCATATTCATTCCCTGGCCTGCCACAGCTTTCTGCAGGCCAGTGCTCTCCTCTTTGGGCTTGGTCTCCTTGTCATCTTCCTTTGTCATCATCTGCCTGCCCTTGGGAGGGCACTATCTTTTATGCAGAAAATTACATGTACTTTATTTATAACAATTATCCAATATCTACTAACTATGTTGCACAGTGTTCTTTTACTCTAAACCAATCTAAACGTGCCACACCACCACAGGAGATGGAGAACAAGAGGAAGAAGAAGAAGCTCAGGGACACACCCCACTGCCTCCATCTTTTCCCCCTGATCTCACATTGTAAAATCCTAAAATCTACTTTTTTCACCCGTGACATAATAATTATTATTCTATCTAAATACTTGTTTATTATAATTCTTCCCAGGACACTCAGAAGGATTTTGTGATTCCCACATTTCTTTTCTCCTCTCTCCCAGCATTGCCTAACAGAAGGTCCTGATGTGAAACAGAAGTGAGAAATGCCCTGAGCTAGCAGGATGTGGAAGTTTGTAGGTGTGTGTGCCCCTGGGATTCTTCAAAGACAGACCACCACCACCTCCCCAATAACAGGAGCACTGCTCCAGTATCCAAAGCTGGATTACACTGGATATTTAATACACAAGGAAGGTTGTCTGTTTTTATGAACCTTTTGGAAGCTCTGCTAACTTACTGAGTTGGGGGTACAGAGGAATATTTCTTTCTTGAATGAAATTTGGTCTTATAGTAAGAAGAACATGGGAGTCAATGAAAAGAACTTAAAAGGAGTTAAAAGGGGGTAAATGGAAGTTTAAGAACAGACAACCTTCCTTAATATTATAAATTCAATGTATTCTCACCCTGGATATGAGAGCAGTACTTGTTTTATTGGGAAGGTGGTGGTGGTCTGTCTTTAAAGATCTTTTTGGTGGCAATTTAATCTTACAGAAAATCTTCCTTCAGAAGCAGCTGAAGCCATGAAATGTTTCTAGTGTAAATAATTCCATGGCCTGAAGACTGGATAGTGTGGCAGTGAGGAACTGACATCCCAAAAAACGCTGACCACTTTCTCTCTTTTCTTTTGGTCTGTGCAGAAAACAAAGATAGAATTATCTTTATTTGTTGGAAGTGGAGGGAAATGCCTTTGCTTTTTCTCCTGAGTATCACACTGGCTGTGCAGTATATGTTTACAATGCATATTACAGTTATCCTTTAAATATATATATATAACCCCCCCTATTTAATTTCTGTTTGTTCTTGAGCACAGGAGGTTTGTTTATAAGAGACCTGCCTTTGTGATCTCATTCTCCACAGGCATTAAGCAAAAATAAGCCCAGATAATGAGTAGCCATAAAATAATGCATAACTGTATGAAAACTGTACCTTGGTCCAATCCAAATCTGCCTGCAGAGCTTTGCATTTGCAGTCAGAGGTGTGCTGACATAGTCTGAGTAAGCAGCTATCTGTGGCGATCGTTTATCTGTTCAGCACAAACAGAACACTCCTGGAGAAGCAGTGAGATGAAACTTCAGCTCAGAAAGGCAGGCTCAGATTAGAGAACCTATACAGAAATGCAAAAATAGCCCTGGTAAGAAGAGTGAGAGAATTAAGCCCAGACAATGGCCTTGTAAGAGGATTTCCAAGGCTGAGATAAGGACTCTGCTGAAGCAGTGTCAGGAGGGGATGTTTCTTCCAATCGTCCCCAGACTGGGTCTGTGTTTTTGTCTACAGCCAGAAGGGCAGCAGGAGCTTCACAAGGGCACACTGCAGAGCTAAAGAATGGAGACACTTCTTTTAGGAATGCCATTGTGGCTGCTCCTGGGTTCCTGGGGGTGCCAGGCTGGACAGGGCTGGGAGCAGCCTGGGACAGTGGGAGGGGTCCCTGCCATGGCAGGGGGGGCACTGGGTGGGCTTTAACGTCCCTCCCAACCCAAACCATCCTGGGATTCTCTGATTCTGTGCTGATCTGGGGTTCTGAGAAAACCATAGCTTGGTTTCTGTTCTTTGGAAAACAAAGAGTTCAGAATTTGGTTACAGTGGCATCCTGCAGGACCTCTCTCCCACTAGAAACTTATTTTTCCTTCTGTATCTGCGTTTGTAAAATTTTTAAATACCCCAGCTTAAATGAATGCAAATTAATGACAAAAACCTTCCTTCACATAAATCTGGCTTAATTATTATTTATAATTAATAGATTTTGGTTTCATTTTAGCTGAAGGTACTGCATTTACTTCTGATCTGAGAATATCCAACCCTTCTGCTTGGTGCTCTGCAAGGGTCAGACTGACAGGATGCTTGTTTTCAACTTTGGAGCTCTTAGCAAAACATTCCAAAATGTACCCAGATTTTCTTTCAGTTCTGGCTATTTATTTAAGTGTCAGAACTTGAAAAAGCAAACGTTAGTGTTTACAGGCACTCTTCGAAGTTCGTAGCCTGGATTTCCATCCGAATCCCTGTTCCAGCAGGTCCTGCCCAGCAGCTCACACAGGCTGGAGAGCAGCTTTCCATCCTGTGGTTGGCCTTGGCTCTAGTGCTGAGCCCAGGACTAAGGAAGCTCCTTTAACTGCAGGTATTCTTTCTTTTCTCCACTGTTTCAGCTCCCTGTAGTAGCTGTTTTTGTCCAGTGAGCCACATGTGTTCTTTGAAAAGCCTGACTTTCCAGCTGTTCTGCCAGTTTTAATGGCTCTGTTTTTGTTAAACATGGCCCTGTTGTTCCAAATTCAGTACAGAGACACAAATTTATCAGAGAACTTGGGGTTGCTGCAGGGCAGAGAACTTTTCTTCTTCTGAAAACAAAAAAAAAGAAGATCATATTATTTGGTAAAATGGATATTTTGTTCCTCTTCTTACTTCTTCAGCTTTTGTTTTCCATTCCCAGCTCTATCCATGTGTTCAGAATTCCCAGTGCCTGGTGAGGGTGGTTATTTCTGTGCACAGGCAGGTACAGGTGCACGTTCTTAGTAAGCTGCTGTGGCAGCACAGTAATGTATCCTAACATCACCCTTTTTTTTAGGATACAACATTCCTGGCTTGAATTGTAAGCAAGGGAAAAGCAAGAAAAAACACAAAGACTTTTTAAATTACTGTGTGGGAAAATGAAGTGTTGCCAGAGTTCTGTCTAAAAAATCAGTGTGAGAATTAAAAACTGTTACCTTTCCCTAGAGCTTGATTGATGTTTAAATTCTTCTCCAGACTTATGTGCACTGCTGGTTCCTTTTGCTGGAGAAAATGAGCATAGATGGATTTTATTGAGACATTTCTCCTGGTATGAGTTGGGCAGTTCTAGTCCTGGAAGAGGAGTCAAACGTGCGTGTACAAATGCATGTTCAAAAAGGTAATGCTAACCTAAATCTGTTGGGAAAGGCCACTGTGACACAAAAGACAGATTGGATAGTTGGATTTAAAGGAAATGGGCCCTTCCCAACTCATTGGAACCTAAGGGAGGGCTGGAAATGAAGCTGAGAGGGCAGTGCCAGGAGGAGGGAGGAGGAGATTTGTACCTGCGAGTGCAGGGATATCTCTGAGTGCAGGGAAGGTAGCAGTGAAATCCTTTAAATACAAAGGCACTGAGACCCAGCCCAAACAGTGAGGAAAGGAAATCCAGGACTGAAAACGTTAAAGATCACAGACTGAAAGTGATAATAATAACACAGAGTTATTTCCAGTTTTTAAACAATATCCGTTCTCAGCACCTGCACATCTGGCAGAACATTGTCTCTAACAGAGAGAACTTTTCACACAGGGAAAAACAATCTTTGAGAAGCAAAAAGAAAGGGGCTGTTCTGGGTAAGGAAAAGGAGGAAAAGAATGTTTCAGCATATTGGGAATCACTTAAAAAATAGTCCTCTGGAGCAGAACTGCTCCTCCTCACTTGAGTGAGAGGACGATTTCCTTTGGAGCATTGCTTTGTTGTTGCAGATTCATTGATTCCTGTCTGATGGATACTGGGCTGGTTAGATTCTGTTTGGTTTCTTAATTTCTCCACAGCACAGTTTGTTCGGCTCAGATTTTCTTTAAGCCTGAAAAATGTGGCCAGTTTTTTCGAGTGATTCTGCAGCTCAGAGTTCACTTTGCAAAACTGAGGAGAAAATTTTGTGCTTTGCACTTGTCAGAGCAGCTGTACCCTCTCTGCTCCTCCTGGGGACTGAGAGCAGAGCTTGAAACCCTTGCTAATATAATTCTCTGTAGATTATGGCCATCTATCATTATTCCATCTAGCAAACACTCTTCTCTGATAAAAGGGAATGTAGTAACATTTGTATTTATGGTCTTGTTCAAAGGAGTGATGTGAGGTTAATTGGAAGGTTAATTAGGAGAGGTTTAATCTAAAGGCAACAAGTCTAATATCCACTCTGAGATTCATGAGAGCTCTTTTCACTCAGCTTTTCCAATAAATGCAACATTCCTTAGAGATAAACATCTCTGACACAGCAGGCAACTCCATTTATTTCAAGGTGTTTCACAGGAATACTCACCTGGAAATAGAACAAGGACTTTTAGCTGCTCTGGCTGTGCCGTGCCAGCCACACAAATTCTTTTTCCATGTCATCATGGAAAATCAAAAACTTGAGGCATGGCAGTCAATTGAGCCTTCCTGACAGGACAGATGTAGGGAGTGGGCCTTATCTTGCCTTTTTGGCAACCATAAAACAATTACCAAGGTCAGCAACAATGTCACTGTCAGGGACTGTACATTTTCTTAATCAATAAGCAGGAGAAAGATGAATTGCTTTTAAGATTAAGAGCCAATCAGTGCTATTAGTGGAACAGTCAATGCCTGAAAGAATTGTGTCCCTCTCCTTAGCTGAGCTTCACAGAGCCCAGCTGTGTCCTCAGCACTGGTGGCTCTTTCTGCAGTCAGGGATTAGGTAATGGGATGGTACCTTTTAGGCCAGAGTCATAAATACAGTTTAAATGGACAGGGAAAACAGAGACCATCTCGTAGCTGAATAGCTGCTCCCTTCTGCAGGGCTGGGTCTTGGAGCAGCGTGGCAGGGATGAGTCCAGGCAGCTTTCCTAAACTTGCTTCTGGCCCTTTCACTTCTCCAAGGTAGAATTAACCTGGTGCTTTTCTCCCACTTATCAGGTTGGTTCCTGCTTTATCTCCCCATCTCAATATTTCCCATCCCTGTTCTTTGTGAGCACTACAGTGGGGAGGGAAAGATGGGGAGAGAAAAGTAAGCTCCAGAAGTGGCTGAAAGGAGTGAGAAGATCTTGGTTGATTTGTGTGTTGTGTAGAATTAGAAAGAAAGAAGCCCTCACTCTTCAGGTGGTAAATCCCAGCAGTCCCAGTGCTGGAGAAGTCACCTGGGTGTTGAGGAGGAGGAGCAGGGAGATGACATTTTTGTTCAAGCATGTGACTCTGCTGCAGATGCCTAAAGCAGGCAGCAGGGTAAGAAGATGAAAAGGTGCTGCTGAGGGCTCTTAAGTCTTCAACAGGATTCTCTAAGAGTCCACTTAAAGACAAATGCAGCACTCCAGGAAGTCAGCTGATGGAGGCAAGAAAAAGAGGTTGTTTTTGAAGAGTACCTTCTATCTTCCACAATACAGTATTAATTATCTTTTAGTCTTTTAGTTTAATTAAAAAAAAATTTCTAAAAGTATCTCACTGTAGACATATTGTTCTACAGGCAAGAGCTTCCAGTGAAATCTGGAAATTTTTCTTTATCTATATATTAAGATTGTTTGAAAAATCCTTATCATGTTTTATGCTTCAGGATTCAACAGGTGCCCTTTCCACCCCTCTCTGGCTTTAAATATTTCCTTCTTGTCATCCCAATCTTCATTTTTACCTTAACTTATATCAGCATTAAGGTTTTTCACACTTTCCCTTTTTGTGTTTGTACCTAGCAGCTGTATTTATAGCTTTAATTTCTCTCTCCTCTTGAAATTCAACAAGATAGGCTGTTTTAGAAGCTTGTTTCTCATAGAGGTCAGGAGGGAGGACGCTGTATCTGGTATTGGTGCCTGACAGCTCTGGGAGGTGTTAATCTGTATTGATGTTTGCTCTGCAGAAGCAGAGTGAGCCCTGGCCTGTCAGGTGAAGTACCACGGGAAGTGTCAAGTGTGAGAGGAAAGTGCTCCAAGATGTCTCTCCTCATTACAGCAGCAGGGCTGGCACTTGTCTCCTCTAATTAATCAGCAGCTCATTGGTGAGGGTGTGCCCTTCCTCCTCTTCCTCCAGGTGAGGCTGGAACTCCTCCAAAATCGAAGTTGGGCAAGTCCTGTGTTGTGTTTCAGCCCAGGTGAGCTCCTGGGGCTGGAACCCCTCACACCTGCTCCCCTGCTCCCACTGTGCCTTCCTCTTTCTTCACACTCTGCCCCGGGCACATCCAGCTGCTGGGAGGTGAGTGCAACTCTCTACAATGCCAGACGCGCCATCTGCATGCTGTGGCAGAAATAAGAGAGCACTTCAGGGCAGCAGCAGCACCTCCAGGGGTTCTGGAGCAGCAGCCACCTTGTTTTGCATCAGCTGAGTACAGTCCTGGGGCCCAGACAGCTTGGAAAACCAGCCTGAAATCCCATCCTGAGTGTTTAGGTAGTAGAGTGTGGTCCTTCCCAGCTTCCAGTAAGACAGTGCTGGTCTTTGCCTGTGGTTTCCCCTTCCCCTGGAGATCAGATCCTGGCCAGCCTGGCAGCCCAGCCCCAGCACTGTAAGCAGTGTTGAGCCCAGGGATGGTCCAGTCTTTTTACCCATGAAAAAACTCCTGTTCTGGCTAGGGTTGGAACTCTACTTACTCGTTGCATCCCCACCCCTGGTTAGAGGAGCTGTCTCCGTAGTAAGTTGATGAATGGTATTTTGATGATGGCCTAAGACACCTTTTCTGGATTGAGGAGATTTCCCCACACACCCCCTTCTTTCCCAGCTGCACAGACATCCAGACAAAAAGACAGCTGCTTGGTCAGCCCTAGGTTAAATGCAGGTGGTGATCCATGGCCCTTTAGCTGAGACTGGTTCTGTCCTTTTCTGAGGGCTCCTTTCCCTCTTTCCATCTTGACCTATCACATCCATACCTAGGGCAGGGAGCTGCACAGCAGACTCAGAGAATATTCAGCCCACTCCAGCTGTTCATGCTGGGCCAAAATGCTTGAGGGGGTGTTCCCAGCTGGATCAGCTCCAGGCATGGGGTCACCATGGTCCTGGTGATGTGTGGCAATGGGAATTCCCACGTGGGCATTCTCCTCGGGCTGGGGCACAAAACACATCCACCTCCAGCATTACAAACCAAAGGTCTGAGGGGAATTGTTTCCAGCAGCAAGGTGGCCACAGCAAAGAGCATTTGGGAATGCCCAGCCACTGCTACCAGCAGTGAAAGGGGCAGCAAGGCTTGGAATGTGCTGATGTGCAGCTTGGAGCACCAGTGCTCCAGCACGAAATGATGGGGAATGGAACAGGAGCCCAGGGGGAAGCAGAGCAGAGCTCTGGAGAGAGGCAGAGTGAACTGGGCAGCCAGAGCAGCTGGAAGCCCTGTCCCACAGGGTGGAGGTGTAAAAAAGCCCTTTGTTATCTCTTTGTGATGAGGCACAGCACTCCACGTTTTTGCTTTCGATTTAGCTCCAATACCTGAAGTCTTAGAGCAGTACTTTGAAATTGTTTTTGTTTAGAAGGTGAGATATTGATTCTGAATATCCACATCTCTCTGTGCCCTCCCAGACTTCATGGCATACTAAGGTTCCTAACTGCCTTTTTTTATCGTATGTTTAACTTCAGACATGAGTTTTGTTTATGAGTAATAATGAAAAATGACCCCACACGCAGAAATCTTTGTGGTAACTCCAATAACAGTGAGAGAACAAATTTCAAGGATCAACAACCTCTCCAAATTCTTCTCTTGTAACAGACATAACGGCAAAGTAATCATCATTAGAGTAGTAGTTTTGTTCCAGCAACCCTTAAGCTCCTGCTGTGCCACTGTATTGTCAGTGTCTGTGCTGGGCTGATGGAAGGAGAGGGTGATTCTGTTAACTACGTTTCAGAATAATTGAAGGTCTTTTAAGATACAAACTTTGCTTTGATATAGGAATTTCAAAGGTGTATGGAAGCTTCAAAGGAGGCATTGGGAATGCAAAGATTGAGTTCTTAGTGGTGGGTAGCTCTTGAGTTTAGATTGTTTCCTGTGAAGATGCTGGTTCCTTTTTTTCACACAAAAAATATGTCAAAACAAGAAATTTAATTTGTTCAGTTCTCTTGGATGCCATATGTAGCTGTCGTTTTAATGATTTAATGTATAAACATGAGAAGGCATCTTTGCCATGAAATTATATTAGCAAACACTGCCTTTCTTCTAAGCACTCCTCCAAAAACTGGCTGTATCTTTGGAAACCAGAACGACAGAGACTGTGCTACAAACACACAGACCCTCGTGAGATGCCTTTGGTCTTGTATAATTTCTAGACTGAACTGTGAGACACTGTCCTGTAAAGGTGGAAAACTCTGAGAAATGAAAAGGAAACTGTAGAAATGAAAAACTTGTGCGTTGCTATGGATTCTAGAACCTTAGATCCCTGGCAGGCTGCTTGTCCTGCAGGCACTGCTCCTTCACACCCCTTTTGATGTAGACATTTGTGCAGTTGTAGAAGAGGAGTAACCACAAAGAGGTTTTCTAAGTCATCTCCATGCCAGATCTGCTCAGCTGATTTTATTCCTGAGAGGAAGAAACCCCATAGTGTCCCCAGCATATCTGGTTTAGGACTTTCTGTCTTAGTGGTTAAAAATACAATGCCAGGATCTTTCTTTCTGTCTTTGCTGTTCACCCATTCCTGTTCTGTGCTTCTGTAAGAATGTCACTGGAGAGGTTTTTCTCAATTTTGATCTGCTGAATCTAACCCAACCCAAACACACCTACACTCAAGACAAGCTTTTGGAATGACTTGTGTGTGCCTGGCTATTTGCATAAACCATGAGATAAATGTTAAAAACAGAGGCTATAACAAGGACTCCAACAAAGATGCCACTGTCTGCTATAAAGAAGTATTTAACATCTGCATTTTAATGATGTAGAGGTATAAATCTTTCACTTGATCAAATTTATCAAGCTGCCTGGTCACACATGAATACGGGGCACTGCCAACTATTTTGGCTCTAATTCGTACAGGTTGATCAAAAAATATTGCCATACCTTGATATTTTTAGTATTCTACACAAAGCTGTTCACCATTGGTATTGATTTCAAATTTGCTTGTCTAGGGAATGGGAAGATTAATGAATAAACTCTGTTCTTTCATATTACAGTTGAGTCTAATTAGATGATGGGATTAACTAATGTCAGGCAGCCACTGGGATTGTGTTGCTGTGTCTTTGACAAGGGTGTTAAAAAAGAAACCAACAGGAAAAGCCAATTTTTCTTCATGTCCAGGGAACTTCTCTCTCTTCACAGGGAGAGAAGGGAGAGTGTGTAGCAATGTGTTTTGCTGAGGACAAGAGGAAAATGGTGGTGGGTGGGAGGGATAGGAGGGATGTGGGGAATGAGAGGGGATGTGACTGAAGGAAGGGGTGTTTGGACATGAGCCACTGTAAACCAACTGACTTTTCCTTCAAGAATCCATGGGTGAGAGACTGGAAGACTTTAGAAGCTCAGTAACAATCATAGAAGATGTTCAGCCAAGAGAATAATTATGCTTTTAGAGATCAGGAGAGATCAGGAGAGATGTGGAGATATTTCTCCATATATTTAAATACTTCAAAACTCTAAAATTCATAAACATAGGAAAATGCATTTCCTAAAAGCCAAAGCAGACAATGGTATCAGAAATAACACAGTCTAACTGTTTTCCCCTGGAGAGACAGACTTTTCTTCACTTTCAGGATGTTTTCTTTCTGAAATGTCAGCCTTTATGCAATACTCTGCTACTAGCCCACATATGATTTCTTTCTCTTATGTTCTTAGTTAGTTCCAATAGATGCCACAATGGATTACTCGTACACTCAACCCAAATGTTTACTTTTTATTGCTCTCTTTATTCTTCCTCAGAGTTTATTTTGGTGTATTAAACAAGCAATAGAACAAGAGGAAACAGCCACAGGTTGTGCCAGGGGAAATTCAGATTGGATATTAGGAAAATTCCTTCATGGAAGGGGTTGTAAAGCAGTGTAACAGACTACCCAAGGCAGTGGTGGAGTCACACCTGGAAGTGTTCAAAAAACACCTTGATGTGGGGACATGGTTTGGTGGTGAACAGGATGGTGTGCTGGGTCCATGGTTGCACTTGATGATTTTAAAGCTCTTTTCCAAACTGAACGATGCTGTGAGTCTATGGTTTGATGCCCCATCCAAATCCCCCTGTGGGCAGCCCCAGGGTCTTTGTTCTCCAGTGTGAGGGGGCAGTTTGCTGGGGAGTGTGTTGGGCTGTGTGCTTTGGGCATCCAGTGCTGTGGCTGCTCCAGCAGCTGCTCCTGCACAGCCCTGACCACGGAGGAGCTGCTGCTCCTGGCCTTGCCATTCCTTCCCTGTCCCTTCACCCTTTCTCCACTGCCCTGACCTCAGCAAATCCACCCCTGGCTTTGTGTCAAGCTAGAGTCATTTGAAACAATTGCTCTTCTCTTCTTCCAGTTAAAAATCAATTATATCAATGTTGGAGAACTTGAACTGTTTTTAAAACGCCTTCGGATTATCTTAATTCAACAATCCTGATGTCACCAGGTCTGCTCCAGGCCAGTGGCAGACAGATGGAAGCCAAACCAGTGCCTTGCAGCATTCCCAAGTGTCTGCTGTGTTGGAAAGGAAATGGCCTTGTGAGAATTAAAGGCAAAATGTTGAGCTGGAGAGCTGTAATAGCAGCAATGTCTGTCAGAGACCTCTGCTCTGGCCATGGCAACTCACTGCCTGGGGAAACAAAACCAGCACATTCCTTTGGATCTGCCTGCAGAGGTGGAGGTGTGCCAGGGGATTTAACTGCATCTTTTGTCAAATAGGTATTTTTAAAAAGATTTCATGTGTTGATAGGGAAACCTGCATGAGTGACTGTAGAACCTGTGTTTAGATAAGGTGCCATTATGATGGCTCTGCTCCTACTGTTAAACCTCATGGATATTCCTGTTTCTAACAGGGAGCTCTGCTTAGCAGGGTTTCAGCTCCCTGCTGGGAAACTGGCTGGGACAGATACCCAGGGTAGGAAGTCCCAGTGCTTTAATGCTGAAATCCTCCTTTGAAACAGCATGAGAGACGATTAACACCAATCTAAAGCTTTGTGGGGAAAAACCCTGTCTCAAAGTGGGGGTAAGTTTTCAGGTGATTGCAACCATAGGTGATAAAAGTACTGGCCCTGCCACTGTGTGTTTGGACTGTTCCAACACTTGTGTCTGAACCACACATGACATCCCTTCAGGAGATCTGTTCCCAGGGCTGTACTCTGTCTGTATTAATCCTTTTGAATAAAGCATGATGGCATTGCTAATAAATATGCAGATGGCAAAAGCCGAGTGCCTTTCAGAGCAGTTTATGCAGCCAGTTGCAGTTCCTGTAGTTTGATCCAGGTGAAATTAAATCTGTATCCCTCAGAGGCTGGATCTCTTCGAGGAGAGCACACCCAGTTTTGTACCTGAGGCTGCACCTCCTGCCTGAACAGGACTAAAATTACAAGGCTGAACTCTGCCATGCAGTTAAAAAGAAGGAATTATGCTTTGCAGTTAACCTGAAAATAACAAGTCACAAGTTTTGGTAAGGCACTGGCCATATGAAAGAAACTTCATGGTAGCTGATTCTCTATTTCAGGTGGGAAGAAACCCACAAAGCAGCAAACCTTTCAGTCTAGAAATGGAAGTCCTGAGACAAGTGCAGTATTCTAGTGGTGAGAAAAATGAAATACTGCATTATTCTACATTTTTGTCTAGGGGTAGATTCTCCAGAATTGCTGCTGTTCCTTCAGAACATCAGTCAGGAAAGATGCAGGATGGCTTATTCTGGGTGGGAAAATGAGTTAGATGGTGTAGCAAAGTCTGTCCCTACCCCACAGTTCTGTGATGCCACAGATCCTCCAACACTAAAGTGTTACTGATGGCATTTTTTTAACAGCAAATGCACCTAATTTGATAAACTAAAACCAGAAGAGAACACTTAAAAAGTGGTGTTCAATAAGCCAAACCTTCAAGGCAGCATTTCAAACACGTTTATGATGTGCAGAAAATGCCCGAAACTCTTGCAGATTTTGTATTGACTGGCTTTCACTGGACTTCTTGTGCTATTGACAGGATTTTCAGAGGACAAACCCGAGTATTTGTCTAAGAGCTGTGTGTCAGCAGTGGGCAAATCACAATAGTTTGAGGAGCTTTGAGACAAACTACCAAAAGCAATGAAAAATGGATACTTTCTGGCTGCGAATTCTTATTACCTTCAGATCTGACTTTTCATATTTCTTGTAATTAAAAATTTAAAGCCTAATATTAAATTCCTAAAACAATCATTAATAAAGCCTATTAAACTGAACTATGGTTTCCCATGAGATGTTGAGGCAGCCTTTAGTTGATTTTTCCAATTTCATCGTTTTGTGTCCTTTACACTATTGCTGCTTTTAAACTGAGGGGTTTTGTTTTGTTTTTTGTTTTGTTTTGTTTTGTTTTGTTTTGTTTTGTTTGTTTGTGTCTCTCTGTGTAGGAGGGGGTTAATACCAAAGCTGAACTTGGGATTTCCAAACATGCCCAAGAAGTCAGCATTGAAAATAGCCCAGTGTGAGCAGAGAGCTCCTTGGTATGGACCTTCCATCACCTCACAAACCAGATCCTGTTTTTTCCAACTCTGTGCAAAAACACTGTGGTGAAAAGCAACCACTGAAACCAGCCCAGACTTCATTTTGTCCTTGTTTCCAGCCAAGGGACTATTTCAACTCCCAGGGTTAGACATCCTTGGGTGTTTGTACACACCCAGTGAAGCCACATTCCAGCTCAATTCAAGTCTCTGGATGCTTAAACAGAGTGGCCAACAGAATCAGCAAGCAGAAATAAGTCTAATTGTTGATTTTGATACAGAATGTGGTGCCTCTGCCTTGTGACAGCCATGTTTTGTTTGCCATTGATGTGACAAAATGATGCCTCTGAAGCTTTTACCTGCAGCAGAGCTGGAGAGGGTAAGAAAAAGAAAGGGTTTTCCCACCCCACATTCTGCTTCCAAGCTGCTTCTCATACCCTGGATTGCAAAATGTAGCTTTTTCCCTCTTATAGTTCTGTAATTTGTAATAATGGGCAACAATTTGAAGAAGGGGATTCTGCCCCTGTGCCCAGGTGAGACCCCCCCTGCAGAGCTGCCCCAGCACAGGAGGCACCTGGAGCTGCTGGGAGAGCCCAGGGGAGACACCAGGATGATCAGAGGGATGGAGCAGCTCTGCTGGGAGGAGAGGCTGGCAGAGCTGGGAGTGTTCAGCTGCAGAGGAGAAGTGCTGGGGTGACCAAATTGTGACCTTCCAGGACCCAAAGGATCTGGCAAGGAAGATGGAGACAAACTCTGTACAAGGGATGGAGGGACAGGACAAGGGGAATGTCAAAGGACAGAGGGCAGGGAGAGATGGGATTTTGGGCAGGAATTGTTCCCTGGCAGGGTGGGCAGCCCTGGCACAGCGTGCCCAGAGCAGCTGGGGCTGCCCCTGGATCCCTGGCAGTGCCCAAGGCCAGGCTGGACTGTGGGGCTGGGAGCACCTGGGACAGTGGGAGGGGTCCCTGCCATGGCAGAGTGTGATGATCCTTAAAAGGTTCCTTTTAACTCTGTGATTCTCTGAATGTAACTTTATTGCATTTTTGGGGCTTCTACTAAGATTTGCTTCAGTCTGACACCTCTCCTCTACCAGGTCCTCTAGGACAGACTTGCTGCTCAGAGTTCCACCATACCTTTGCTGCATCCTTGGCACCCTCCAGCCCAGGGACAGCAATCCTCAAGGAAGCTCTGAGGGGAGCTGGAGGAGGTTCTTGTGCAAGCCTGCTGTGTCTGCTCTTTCAAGAGAAGTGGCTGTGAGAAAGGAAGTGGATTCCTTGTCTGCTCGGAGATTGCATCCTTCCCTCCTCTTTTGCTGGCAAACCTGGGACTTATGCTTTGATTGCCTCACCTTTTTGCCTACAGAATGTATTTTTCTTGCCATGAACAAGTGTCAGTTCATAAATGTATGAGAAAGAAACGTATTACTCTGGTTGTATCTCACATGCCAGTAGTTGTGTTTCACTCATGAAAATAAATCATCATTTTCTTCCTCTTTTCTCTTTATATATGATCCAGAAACTGAAGTGCTTGCTTAGAGGAATGAAAGGGCTGTCAGTATCCCTGAAATCTGAATCTCAGCTGTATCAAAACACCCTCTTGACTATGAAGGCATGCAGAATTCAAAAGATTCCTTGGCGGTTTTGCTCTTTCACTTTCGGGAGAGCACTGGTGGAGGTGGAGCCTGGCAGGAGAGCCAGAAGGAAAATGGAAAGGAACATCCTGGCTCAGTCCAGGCACTTTGGTTGATCCTTCCTGTGAAATGCAGGAGCCTTTAGGAAGGAAAGGGAGATGAGTGGGGAAGAAGATAAATGAAGTTATTTCAGAGGGAAAGAGAGGAGGAGAGGAACTTTGTAAGAAAGGAGGAGCAGCATGGAGCATCCTAAGGGAAGATGCTCCACCTGCATTGGAGATCAAGGAACTGTTCCATGGGGAACAGGAAGTTGGATAACCCAGAATCAGAGTGCGATCTGTATGGAAGCAATAGGGGAGAGAAGAAAAGAATGGTTCTGTTCATTTAGGAAACGGGACACGGAGAGATTGGAGAGCACAGCACAGACCAAACCAAAGGAATGAGCAGAGGGAGCTCTCAGCTCACCCTCATCCCCTGTGTGATGAATTCAAACATCAGGGGAGTGATTGCTGTGTGTTCTTCAGCAGATGTGTGCTGGGGAGGGAGGAGCCATTCTCAGCAGTTCTATTACATTAATGCTGTCGTCTGCTCTTCAGAGACATTTTAGGAGGGTGCATCAGCTGCTTCCCAGGCTGAAGAGCCAATTCTGAAGGCTGTTTTCTACATCCTTGCCCTGTATTTTGGTCCCCATATGCTCCCCTTCTTACTGATGAATTAAGGGAATGACTAGCAGACAGTATTGTCTATCTGAGGGCATTATTAATTGATGGAGAGAGTTTAGGGCACTAAAATTCTGCAAATACAGGATAAATTTAATGACTACTGCAGATGTAAAAGAGGTGACAGGACCAGGCTTAAGGTGGGGGATCTTTTTAAAAGGTCATTTGCATTTTGAGATCAACTTAATATCAAAAAAATAAAAGATAAAACAAGCACAAAACCCTGAAGAATCCAAAGGTAGATTATTTGTGTTTAAATTAGTATTGTGAGTCCAGCTGAGCAAGGTGGGTTTTTTTTTTTGACTACTTCTCTAAAAATAAATATGCAAATCCTGTGCCCTTGCAGCACTTTTCTCATGGTTTTATCAAAGCTTCTCCAGATAGAATCCTCCACTCTGGATAGCAGGCATCCTTTTTTGATCTTTGTCTGGCTTAATATTTGCTTGTATCATTCTGCTCTTTCCTGTCCTCAGCTCACCAAGCCATCCAGGCTCCTCTCTCCCAGCTCCTGGATTTTGCTGTTCCACCCGTGTGTGCCATCCTCAAACTTTGTCACTGTGTATTTGGTTTTCCTGGTGATAACACAGAGACAACAGCCCAGCTCTGTGGTGTCTCATGGTGATTCCTCCTGGTCACCCAAACCATCTGTTTGATTGCCATGGGGATAATTTGTTTCCTAATGAGTCCCAGTGGCTCACTCTGAGAGAAGTTTCCTACATGTCCTTGTCTGTTTGGGGTGGGACTCTGTGTTGCACTGGAGCTCTGTGAACATCCTTTATATTCTTCAGGGCTCTCTTAAAAAAAAAACCAAAACAAACCCTGTGTGTCTAAAAGTTGGAGAGGGCCTGTTTCTTATTTCCTGTCTCCATGCCAATCCAAAAACTTCCCAAGTAACTGCTGGTTGAATACCCCTAACCATTTTCTTTTCTCAGCACTTGCATAATAGTGTAAAATATCTAATGTGAAGCTTCTTTCTCCCTTTTCTCTTTGTCTTTTTTCCTCCCCCATTTTGTACATGCTGTGTTCCTACCACATGGATCATTCATGCATTACTGCAGGGAAGGACATGGAGATAACATGAAAGGTGTTTATGGGCTTTGCTCCCATTTCCTGACAGGTTGTTCTGAATCAGGATGATAATGAATGATACTCTGGATTAATGATGTAGGGGGAAGCTTTGCTGCTCCTGAAGACAAGGGAAATAATTCCTTTGACCTTTCAGTGCCAGGATTTCACTCTAAGGATTGAATTGGAACTGAAGCTGGGTGTAGAGGCATGGGAAATGGCTTTTAGGATTATATCTGAGTGCCTAGAGTCTCTCCTCAGTGCTAGCAGGCAGGGGAAAGATGTCTTTGGTGCCAGCAGCATTTTCCACTGAACTGTCTCCAGTGCTTTGTCCTCTAGGATCAATGTGGGTGTGTGTCCTATCACTCATTAAATAATTATATATATTTATGTCTCCTACAGAAGTGTTCTTCACGTGTGTGCACATCCACCTTAGCAAATGCTGAAGCTTTTCAGCTCTCAAAGGTGTTTTTCTGCCTGGTGAGTTGAGTTGTTGGAAGTAGGAGTTGCTGATGCGCCACTTAAAATATATTTAAACTTGTACAAAGAAGATTATATAAAAGATACTTCTGGAGATGAGAAGAAATTCTTTCTGAAGTAATTTTGAGCTAGTAATTGATGGAGAGCTGGTTTCAATAGCTCTCTTTTTGTGTTTTAGAGTTCAAAAGGAGATTGTGTCATCTCTTTAGCAGGTGTTGCAACCAGCTAAATACTTTGTTTAAATATTTTGTGTAGTTAAGCAAATAAATTTTGAACAGATAGCTTCCATTAGCCAACTGATTAGAATATCAAACATGCACCCTGTTTCCAAGAGTCCTAAAATATCCATAACCTAAATTTTGAAGATGTGAGCTTTCTTTTCTTTATGTAACTACGATGAACCTGTAAGATTTGGTACTAAGCTGGTGATCTGATCATTTAAAAGGTGTGACTTTTCTGTGCTAATGTTAAAATTAAAATTAGAAGGTTCCCTTCTCTTTTACTTTGTTACATTTGGTCATTTCTGCTTTATTGCATCTGTGCACATTGCTTTTGTGGTACTCCAAGACATCCCCAGGCACATTTTATTCTGTGAAGATAAAAATTAAGATCTTGGCCATTGCCTGAGACTTTACAGTTGAGGTGTCTCAGTGGCAGGTTGAAGAATTTTGGAAAGAAAAGAGTGGGGGAGGATGCTCAGTACATGAATATAAAGTATAAGGAAAATACATTGACAACATTAGCAAATAAATCAAGCACAGATGTAGGAGTTTCTAAATCTGCTCATTAAATATTTACATTTTACACATTCAAAAATGGAAAACATGTTGACATCTCAATTTATCTTTTTTGAACAAACTGTCATACCTGGCGTGGTATAAAATTGATAACGAAGAATAAACTGGTCTGGAAAAGTCAATTAGGTTTCTTGAAGGAGTGAAAATTACACTGAAAAAAAATGTGTCTTTGAAGTCTGTTTTGGCTGGGCTTTGTACCTTAAATGTCACGTTTGTATAGGACAATGACAGTTTGTGTTAGAGCACAAAAAGCTTCCTGAACCTCTCTTCTGGAAATTCCTTCACTGGCATTTTCTGGTGTAACTCCAGGATGGGTATGAGGAACATCAGCCAGGATAGCACGAAGGCCTGCAGATGGAAGTGAACTGCAGGAGATCTTGGGTTGGAATTAGAATTTTCTGTTTATTTTCCAACAGAAAAAGGCAACTGTTCAGGTCACATTAATAAATTGTTCTATATTTGAGAAGAAAGAAAAGAATTATTTAGACTTTTTAAAATCATTCCTCGTCGATGCTTACAGTAACCTCTTCTTTAGCCAGGATCTCTGTGTCTGCCATGGGATTTCTTTTCCAAATGTATGGGAAAAGAAAAAGGTCAACGTGGAAAAAAATTTAGTTGGTATCAGAATTTTTGGTCTTGGGTGAAAGTTGAGAGAATGATGTCTCTGAAGGCAGCTCTTCTTACTCCTCCCTTCCCTGAGGGTGGAAGAGGCTTTGGTTTTATTGCAGGGATTTTGGCACATGGTAAGTGGTGTTTCTAATCAGATTGGTTCTGTTCTGCATTAACAGTTTCTAAATGGCATTTATTGAGCATAAATAAATTATTTTATTCTTTTATTTCACAGCTGGAGCCAAAACGTTCATGTGAGCTGACATGAGGAGGCAGCAGAGCACTTTGCCCTCTGTGAGTCTGTGGTGTTCTGTCCCTTGTGGGCTTTACAAAGCCCTGGATCCAGGAGGGAGGGCAATCTGCCATTCCCTCCAGTTCCATGGGCCACTTCCTGCCACAGTGTCACGTTTGGATCGATTCCAGCACCCACTGACTGAGACCCTGGACAACGGGAATTGCATCAGGCTCGTGCAGGAGAACACAGAAACCTATTCCCAAAGAGGCAGAATACTCACAGGGAAAATTTGTGCTGAGCAGTAGGGAATATTTTTGGTGTGTGTGTACGTTAAGGACCCGGTGATGGTCACAGGCTCTGCGAATCAGGGAGAAAAAGCAGAAAATTAAAATTACTGCCTCTGCAGGGAAGAGCCACAGGCTCAGCTGTAAAGAGCTTAATCCACAGACAGGGGCTCAGCTGGGTATTGTGAAGTGAAAGGGCTGGAAGAGGCATGCAAACAACAAGGAGAGAGGGGAAAGCAATCGGAATTCTCAGAAAACAGGAAGAGGGATGAGGATCCTGTGGTGAGGGCTGTGTGGTCGCTTTTTTCCCCTTTCCAGTCTGATTTGCTGCAGTTAGGATGGGCTTTCATCAGGACACTCAGCTCTTGCTATTGCAAATGAGACTGAAGCACCTGAGATTTTTGAAAATGAGAGTCTTGTTAGTTGAGCTATAAAGGGTAAGACCTTGAAAAAAAGTAAGATGGACGGTACAGGAAGGTTGGAAAAACAATAAGGGCTACAATGGAGGCTTTTAAAACTTTTTGTAGCAGAGCTTGGCTACAAACAAGATGTAAATAGACAGTAACATTGTTAACAAAAATGGAAATTGCCTCTGGATGAGCTTTTGAAGGGAAGGGTGACAATTCACTGGAAATGTGTAAATTAAGAGCTGAGAACAGTTCTCAAGTAAAAGGAGTCGTATTTTTGGGACAGCTGGTCAATTTAAGATGGAGACAGTCTAGCTGGGCATGCTCCCCCAGCTGCACACCAAAGCCTAGGTTTAAAGTATTAAAAATATTTGCTCATGAAGCTGTGTGAGAGAACACAGCTCCTCTCAGGGCAATGTGGTGGGTGGGTTCACTGGGAGGGGCTGAATCTTTGGCTCTTATGCTGAGTTAGACCAGTCTGAAGCACAGCATCAAGGACAAGGGTTTCAGAAGGTGCATGAATGATCAGAATCACTGATTTCCCCATGCCAGGCCTGGATGTGTAAGGGAAGAAGCAGAGTGGGCATGTCCAGGAGGTGTTAGTGAGGGGTCAGCTCATTTTCTGAGCGGGCTTGAGAGGAAGGAGTGCAGCAGAAATGCCTCTTGGTGTCAGATTCTTGGCTGTCCCTGAGAGAGGAGAAGGATGGAGGGCACTGTGGATCACAGAGTGGAGAACATTCCCCCCAGGCCCTTGATGCCCCTCAGTTCCTTACCCTGGAGCACAGAGCAGTGGGGAGAGCAGCTGGGGCAGTGAGCATGGATGTGCTTTCTGGAGATGGGATAAACCAGGGGACAAACACTGCCTGCTGCTGAGTGCTGATGAGGAAACTGTGGCTTCTCACACAGGAGTCAGCACAGGCAGGAACTGGTGGCTTCAGCAAAGGCAGAGTGTAAAGATTCATTATCTGTCCTGCTGATTCTGGCACATATTTGGCTGACTCGTTCAGCCCCACTAATACAGACTTCACCTGTCCTCCCACACACCTGGGCAGGATGCTTTGGTCCCTGAGTGCTGTCACTTGCTCTGGGGAGACAGGCTGTGTGTCACCCCTGAGAGGAACATCTTCAGTCAATTCAGCCCTGGGTCCCATGGCTCTGAAGCAGGAATAACCACACAGTTTCAACTTGTGCAAGTCTGAAAGGTCTCAGCTGGGGTTCTGGCTGCTTTGTATCTCCACGGAAATTACTGCTTGGAAAGAAAATACTAATTTGTCAAGCACCAAAGAGCATGTAAAAAGAATGAAATAAGCCCACCTCTCCTAGTTCAGGCTTAAATTTAATAATGATACTGAGATTCTTGACCTTCTAACTGTGAGCAGTTATAATAGGTATAGCAAGTAAAAAATTGTGATGTTTAGATGAGTAAAAATGGGTATTTTCTTCATTAATTTTGGAACTGCTCTTGGGAAAATTGTAACTTGTTGGCTCGTTGGTGCTTGGGCTGACTTTCATTCATGAAAAAATATTTCCATCATAATTTTAAAAAGGATTTTGCCAGGTTTTTGAAAAGAAAATGGGATCTCAAGCCAGGACTACGTGTTGCATCCTTACAAGAACTGATAACCCCTATAGCACCATCCCTCTTTAATCCCAGGAAACAGAAAAAGCAGTGTAAAGATGTGATCTGGAAATGCAAAGTTCTTACACCTTTTGGAGTGATGAATTCCCATTTCAGCATGGGGGTGACTTCCTGTCAGCTCTGCTAATGGTGAGAGTGGATGGAATGGGGACCCCCTGCACCTGAAACTGTAGGCAAAGAGGAGAAACTAAAATTCACAGATACTCATCAAACAGTGGGAAAATGATATCTCAAGGAGTGGGGCCCTGCCAGGGGAAGGAGAAGCTGCCTTGATTAGGTCTCTATTCCCCAAACTCTTTGTCCTAAGGAATATTTTGTTCCATGTTGGTGAGGAGGGGTATGGTGGAGGGAGAAGTGTGTTTGCTGAGGATTTTTTGTCATGCTTTGTTTTTCTTGAGCAGTAACTTAAAATCCTTGAAATTCATCATAAACCTCCCTGGTTTATAAGTAGATTTTCCAAAGGCTGTAAATTCTTTCGTTGGAGCATCCAAGCCAGGTCTATGTGAGTTACAAGCAGAGGAGTTTAACTAGACACATTTGCACATTTTTTTTTTCCTTATTGGCTTTCTCAGGAGAAGGAATTAGTTTAGTGACATTTTCCAGTCTTCCTTTAATTTTGTCACAGGAATGGATTGGATATTCCTTCTTCAGTAGTTTTTCCTGGAGTGCATTTCCAGCCCTTGCTGTCCATTCCCTTGCCTCACCTATGGCTGGTGACTTTTAAAGGGGAGCTGAAAGGGTGAATGCAGAATATTGAAAAGGTCAGAAAAACCCTACAGAGCCTTGTGGATCAGGCACGAGGTGGGTATTAACATTCAGACACCTTCCACTGCAGCAAAGACTGAAACACGGAGTGAAAGAACCCCTCCACCTGATGAGGATTGCAAGTGGGGAAGGGGAATAACTCTTGGCCTGTTCCTGGAGCTGTTTTCACATTTTAATAACTTTGTGCTTGTCTCATATGACAAGGTCCTGTTTACTGGTAGTTAGTAATGTTTATTTTGCTATTTAATATCTGAATCCTACTCTCAGAGCCTGTGATCAAAAATCAAACTGTAAATTGAGATAATTGATTTGGGGATTTTGTTGGCTGTTTTTTTTCAAATTGCTGACTGCACCAGAAAAATAAACTTTAAACTTTATATTCCTAACAACTACCCAGCCTTTGCTTTTCTTCTCTTCCCCTTCATTTACAGAAAAACATGAAGAATTATTTTCGTGGGGTTGCTTTTGATATGCCTAGCCTTCAAAAATGAAACAAACTTCCATTTCAAAATTTCTAACAGAAACTAATTTTTGGGACATGCTTGAAATTGGAAAGCTGAAGTATTTTGCTTATTTCTGATATTTTTTAGTTCCTTTTTTTTTTCAAATTATAAAATATTCCCAAATACTTTTAATCCACCTGAAACTGCTTCTTTGGGGCCTGAGAGGCTTGTTTTGGGCTATGTCTTTGTGATGTCCACAAAGCTTAGGCAGGAGCTCGTGTGGAGCAGGTGCATCAGGTGTTTATTGTGTCCAAGCAGCCTTGGGAACATGAAGTCCTCAGATGGGAAAAGCCCCTCAGTGAAATGTTGAGCCTCATTAAAATAATTCCTATGTTCCAGCTCATCCAAGTCATTATCTCCTTAAGTCTGTAACAGTCACTGCTGTGGTTGATTCCATATTTTATTTTAAAAACCCAAACTGTTTTACCATGTCTGACTTTGTCAGTTCAAGTTCAATTGAGCCTTCCACCACATGGAATCTTGTTCAGCCATATGACCCTTTTCCATTCATTGGAATTTCCCAATTCAAGCCCACTGAGTGGGATGAAATTCCCCAGAGTTTTGGTCTGTGGTGAGGCAGGGATGTGGCAGGAGCACGTGTGGCAGGGTTTTCCACCAAGCAGAGTGTTAATTTTCACTGGAGAGTTCTGCAGAGCCTTGGGAGGTGGATCATGGCTCATCTGCAGCTCTCTTGGATCCTTATTTTAAACCTCTCTGAGGCTGGGCTTTGTGTTAGTGTTTGCAAGTGACAGCTTGCAAAGCAGGGGAGCAGAGTGAGCTGTTGTTTAGGATAAATAGGAAACATTATTTATATATAGGAAGGAATAAAGTTGACAACTAGAACAGCATGAAGAAACCCAAGAAAGGCACTTTTAATGAAGGAGCCTTGGATTAGCCTATTCCAACTAAATGAAGTAAAGCAGAATGCACCTTGGCAGGAGGTGCTGCATTTCCTTGGGAGCAAAGGTTCTGCCCCTCCTCCTGTTCCTGAACTCTTAAAACACAACCAGGTTAGGTCACAGATCCTTGGATTTAGGCATTCTACACTGAGCAAATATGACAGCCTGAGGCTTTCTGTGCATGGTCAGTGCAGCAGGATTTTGCAGAGTGCAGGAGATCCTGGTGTCCTCTGCTCGTGCCTTGAGAATCAGCAGAATCCCAGGAGAGTTTGGGCTGGATGGGATCTTACAGCCCATTCCACTCCACCCCCTGCCATGGGCAGGGACCCCTCCCAGTGTCCCAGGCTGCTCCCCAAAGCCCAGCCTGGCCTGGGGCACTGCCAGGGATCCAGGGCAGCCACAGCTGGTTTTGCTTCTGCCCAAGTAATAAGATGCTCTCATGTCTCACAGGGAACACAGGGTTAGGGATGTCTGCAAAGAGAGCTAAAATAAAAGTGTTGGTCTCAGGCTCATAACAAAGCCTCTTATCCCTGCAGCATCTTTTCAGTTTGCAGTCTTCAGTGTTTTAAGGTCACCAAATTTAAATTATATGAGATATTCAGTTGGTATCTTTGAATCATCTATCTTGATTTATGATCTAGGTGGAGAACCCTGATTTCCTTTTCACAGTATAATAATGAGACTTGTCCTAAAATATTGCAATTAAATTACCTTTTAGCTACTTACTGAAACCTGTCCAACTTGGGCATTACCTTTACAACAAAACATTGGTTTAAATACTGTAACAGTGAAAATTTTTAAGTAGCTGTAACAGCAATTTTTTCTTTCTTTATTGGAAAGTTCTCTGTTCTGTGCTATTATTAACTTATTTCTGTGATGAAAATTATGCAGACTGGGTTTTTTAGTTAAGTTCTTCAATATGTTTGTGTCAAGGTTAGGATTTTATAAGCATTTAATTGATTTTGATTGATTTACCAATATAAAGAGGAGCATAACTAAGAGGAGCTGGTGATTGTGCCTGAGAGTACAGAAACGAAGAGGATATTATATGAAAATGTTTAATCTGAGACATCATTCACCTGTTCTTTGAAAACAATCCCAGGAAGGAAGCACATATGAATAATTTTAGAAGATATGTGTTAATTAGAGATAAGACATCTGTTTGAGTTTGTGTCACTAATGAATGGCACTCAATATTTATTCTGCTATTCTGCTTCTGGAACATTTCGTTCTCTTAGAAAGAAATTACCTCAGAAACGTAAATTGTAGATAATAGATCATCAGTTATCTCCTAGTAAGATTTATCAGCACCACCTGTCATTGGCCTCACCACATCAACTGGTTTAAATCTCTCCTCTGACTCCCTTCCCATATGAAAACACTAATTTTTTGTGGTTTTGGTGTAGGTTTTTTTTTTGTTTCCGTCTTTCTGAGCCATTGGCATGAGGAATTTTGTAATGTCTTGGGTTGCAGAGCAAGATGTAACCAGCAGTGTGTATTCCACCTCCCTCTGTTGGAACCAGGGTGGGGGATATCCTCTGCTCATGGGGCAGCTGGGAAGAACCAGCTGGGGCAGTTTCCTGTATCCCTTCCAGGACCCATCCTCTCTCCAGAGAGATCTCTTCTGCTGAGGGGCCACTGAGTCTCATTTCATGGCTGATAAACTGACTCCATCCCACTGGGAGATGCTCCACACAGGGGGAGGAGCCAAGCATCCTACCTGGAGAAAAATCTGAGATTCAGAACACTGCAGTCAGCCTTTCCACTGGATTCCCAGAAGACCAGGCCCATCTACACCAGCACTGGACCTGCAGAGGAAATCTCCCCCTTTCTGCAGGATCCCTGCTCCAGCAGAGCCACACCTGCCCCTGCAGGAGGCTGCAGCCCCTGGAATGGCTCTGCTGCCAACACCCTGACCCACAGTGGTTTTGGCTTTTTTTATTACTGCATTTTTATTTTGATTCTCCTAATAAAGAACTCTGATTATTATCCTCATATCTTTACCTGAAAGCCCCTTAATTTCAAAATTAAAATAATTTGGAGGGAGGGGGTTTACATTCTCCATTCCAAGGCAGGCTCCTGCCTTCCTTAGCAGACACCTGTCCTTCAAACCGAGACATGTCCCACCCTGAGAACACTGCTGTGAGTTTTACTGTGCCCATATTGTTTGCCTTAATCATCTGATCCCACCCCACACATTTCACACCATCACTTCCATGTCTTTTTTTATAAGTAGCTGCTTTGGGAGTGTGAATTTCTGTCCTACAACATCCTTGTTCCATGTCATTCCTTCTCTAGTTTTTAGTCCCCCTTTAAAACCTCTCTCAATGTCTGCAATCCATTGTTATCCAGCCTTGACACTGGATAAGCTGGGGCCAGTTTGAACATGAGGAGCATTAAAAATATTCATACTCATTGTCTCTTTGCTACATACCTCTCTCCTTTAATTTGTTTACAGACTTGTCATAACTATAGATTTTGATTTCAAAACCCCCCAGCCTGTTTCTATTTATTTGTTTTTACAGCACCTTCTGTTGCATTCTTTTGTGGTTATTAATGGGAACTCTGAATTGAATTTTATAACTGTTGGGATGTCAAGTCTTGAATTTTGAGCC
Source organism: Sitta europaea (assembly GCA_013400255.1). Taxonomy (NCBI): domain Eukaryota; kingdom Metazoa; phylum Chordata; class Aves; order Passeriformes; family Sittidae; genus Sitta; species Sitta europaea. Next base: position 307,762 of record VXBS01007914.1, read on the forward strand.
AGGTAGGTAAACTCTGCTGGGAGGAAGAGTGGGCAAGGAAAACAAAGTTTCTGGAGGGTTTATGTGGCTCAGACAGACTGTGGAACTGGATGTTCCCTTCACCCAGCCAATCCTTTCCAGGATGCTTGGGGGACTGTTGTCCCTGAAAATCAGCCTTCTGATTTGTTTTGGTATAGTGGAGTCAGTTCTCATGAATGTTAAGATAAACAAGGATCATGTTTGCATTCCTTTGTAAAAGATCTCACCTGATGGACTGCTCAAGTGCCCAGTGGAAATGGAGAGGTGGGAACTTCTCTGTGCAATCTCTGGGCACTGTCCAGACACTGAGAGATACGAGGTCAACAATAAACTGGAGAGTTCTTTTCTTCTTTGCCTGAACCCCTGTTGTTTGATTGCTGTGTGTTCCTCTCTGTGTCACAGTAAGAGGGGACTGTATCATCTACTGCTGTTTGATATCTCCACCGATGATCAGGATGAACTGGAGGAAGGGTTGGAGGGCACATCAGTAACTGCTTGGAGAGCCCCAAGCCAGGTGTGAGTGTGGATGTGCAGGAGGGCAGGATGCTCCGCAGAGGGATCAGCACAGGCTGGGTCCATGGGCTGAGGCTCAGCCAGGCCAAGTGCTGGCCCTGCCCTGGGTCACCCCAAGCCCTGCAGCTCCAGCCTGGGGCACAGGGGCTGGAAAGGGCCCTGGGGAAAGGCCCTGGGGTGCTGTGCCAGTGGCTGCAGGTGTGCAGGGAAGGGCTGGAGGTGGCACTCAGTGCTCTGGGCTGGGCACAGGCTGGGCACAGGGTGGGCTCCAGGGGCTGGGAGGGCTTTTCCAGCCTCAGGGATCCTGGGATTCTGTGATTTCATCTTATTCAGGGGGCAGTTTCCCTTAGATCTTTTTGCTTGGTGCCCTCCCATGTGTTGCAGCCTCACACAGTGTCTTTAATGACTCTCCAGCAATCCCAGTGATCACTGGGATCCACACCAAGTTTGGTATCCAAGGAGTGTGAGGTGTTCCCTGGACTGGAGACCAGCTGAGCTGGATATATCCCTGCCTGCCCCTGCTCCACCACCCCTTTCATACATGGCACAGGCTGATGTGCTGGTACTGCTTTTGCCGAGTAACCCTAAGGAGTTCACAGTGATCCCTGAGCACAGGTGGAATCCTTAATAAAAGGGAAAATAAAAAGAGAAAAGTGATATTTTGGAACAAGCAGAAACAATGCCACACTGTCATTTGTCAGCATGCACTGTGAAAATGTGCTCTGAGACAGGAAGGCAGGAGGTTGGTAAGCTGAAATTGTTGCAGTGAAGGGAGGAAAACTGGGATTCTGTAGATGCTCAGATGCTACAAACTGACAGAAGAAAACCCAAGCAGATTGGAAAGCAGAGGAACAGATGTCTCATTTTGCATCAAGTTTACTTCTTCATTGTTTAATCACTACCTCTCATACTCTTAAACACTAATTTATTACATTTACCTTCAAAATTCTCAACTATTCCTTATGTTAATTGTTATTGCTAACACTCACATGCTCTACACTCTGTAGTAAAGTAAAACAAAGCTAAAAAATGTAGAAATACCATTTTGAACACCTTCTAGAAACACCTTTAAACACAGAATTTGTGCTTGCAAAGGCAGAGTTGACCTCTAGCAAAACATGTGGGTATAGGATGGTTTTGGTTATTCTAATATGATCTCAAATTCTCAGGTTGCAATTCTCTTTTTCACCTGGAGAACAAAACAAGAGGGATTTCCATCCCTTGTAGTGGTTTTGGTTCTCCAGTTGGGTTTCCCAGCCAATGCACCAATTTCATGTAGTGGGTCTAATGCTTGCCAAGTGCCCGTGCACCCACTAGAAATATTTACTCATTTTCTGCTGTGAGATAAGACATAGGAGGAGAGAGCAAAGCAGGCCCAAACTTAAAAGAGCATAAAGAAAAACTTTATTAAGAGAATTAAAAGAAAAATAAGAAATCAGAATAAACCTTCAGAACACTTCTCCCCCCACACACCCTCTTCTCTTTCCCACAGACAATGCAAAGAGACAAAACCTGGGACTTTCAGTCAGTTTGCCACTTCTAAAACAGCTTTTCTCCAGTTCACTTAGGGAGAGGAGTCTCTCTTGCCGTGCCTTGGAGGCTTCCCCACAAGAACCTGTTCTCTCGTGGCTTCAATGTCACAGCAAGTCTGCTGCCTGGGAAAAGGAAAAGTCTGTTTGCAGTGCTCGAGTCCTTCCCACACCTTTCAGACTCCCCAGAGCTGCTTTCATGGGCTTTGTCCAGCTTATGGGGTACTGTTCACAAGCAAAGGTTCTCTTCATCTTCAGATCATCTTCATCTCTGGGAACAGAGACACTTTTCTTCCTCCCTAGGGGCAAAGGGAGCATCACTCTTATCTCTCTCTGTTCAAGCTTCTTGTGAGATGACAGCTACTTCAACATCTGCTTGCTTCAGCATGGATGCCTTTGCTCGTGTCTACAATTTGAACACTCCACCCCCCATGCCTTTTTTTCATGATTTACAGGGATATTCAGTATATCATAGTCCACCACCATGGCTTACAAAAGAATTTCAGCCCCAGGCTAAGGCATCTCCTCATTCTCCACCCATCTGGGATTTTTACTCCACTGTGATGGGAGCAGGGGGTAAATTCTCTCTCCAAAGGCCAGAAGCAAGAGAGTTTTTTCCAGGCTTGCCCATCCTTAAAATGTGTTTTCAAAGAGGCATATTTAACTCTTTAAGTGGTTTAAACAATCCTCAGAACTAGTCACTGATTGTTTTTTGTCAGAAACAGAGGAAGCTCTTAACAGCTCCTCTCAGAAAAATCACTTCTGTGGTTGGCTCCTTCCATCCTCACCAAAAACCAATTAATAAAAAACCAGCACAATGCATTTCCTTTATGTTGATTGAAGAGTTAAAAAGCCCCCAAACCACATTTACAGAGGTATCCATTGGTGGGTTAGGAAATAAAATAAAGTAGAGACAAACAATGCACTGGTGTGGTGTGAAATGTGAGGTCATGTATGATGCTGATTGAAGGAATGATGTTTCATCCCAGAACATATCACACCCAAGGCACTCTTGGTATTTTCAGGATTTCTGCCTGGGGCATTTTCAGGAGGGAAAAGACTTTTAATGCCCAAACTACATAACACTACCAGGATCTCCTCCAAAATGGGCAGTGAAGACAAATTCCACCTCGATGAAGTAAGAAGAGGAGCAGCAGCAAGGTTAGTAAAGGGCTTCCTGGACTCACTTAGCACCCTGCTTCAAGACTGTCAGTCCTGCAGAAGGGAGCACAACAGGAGCTGTTCAGCTACAGGAAACCCTGCATTTTCACACCTTCCTCAATCCCAAATGCATTCCCACCTTACAGTTAATTAAGCAGAGTGGATTTGGTGCCATTCACACCATTTAGGGATCTGCCCATGCGACACATTCAGTACAGCAGGGTTCATACAGATTTATTTCTGCATTAACACACCTTTGGGGCACTGTCTGGTGAGAACTGGGCTTTCTGTCACATGTCACTGACAGACTGATTTGTCACGTGTTGTGAGACAGCAGTAAGGTAGGAATATCCTCCTGTGAGACTGGAATAATGCAGCAGTTATAAAGCTGCTACAGCTGTGACACTTGATCAGCACATAAATTCAGTATTCACTGAGCTAACCAGAGACTTGATTATGGGCAACTGTTTATTTTGGGCAATGGTATTTAAACTTGGGTAACAGTTTTGCTTATGTAATCCAGAAAAGTTTCTGGGTTTCTTTTTGCTGGGAACACATTCCTTGTGGGTAACACAGAGGGAGGGAGTGTGGAACTCACTAGCAAAACTTGTCCCTATTAAATCCATTGCGAGTGCCAGAGGCTTTTGCTCTGTTGTCTTGCTTCAGGAACACTGAGAAGTGTAAATACCTTTGCTAGAGCTCGTTGAGGATTTAGCTGTGCCTCGGACATGTGCTGAATCCCTTTCCTGGCTTTGGCTGGAGCTCTGTGCCCGGGCTCTTCTGAGCTAGCCCATCCTGGCAGCTTTGGCCTGGTTTCCTCATGAGTCACAGCTTTTGGGTGAGATCAAAACTAGACCAAGGAAAACACAAGATGGTCAAGTGTAAGTGCTCTGTCATGGGAACAGTTGAGAAGCTGTATTTAAAGTGTGAGGCAGACGGATATTTTAAGGTTTGAAGGTGACCAAGGAGTGACAACCTGCTTTTTTATAAAGAAAACAATCTCTGTGTCATCCACCCATCTTTTGATAAACATAAGTTTAACATGCTTCTCCTGAGGAGGGTTTGAGCAATGGCAAGGGGGTTCTTCCACCTTTCCCAGCTGACTGAGAAGTTCTTGCTTTCATCAGAACTTTTTTCCCATCCTGTGAGTGCTGGTTAAAGATGTGTGTGTGTGAAATGGCAGTTCCTGTGCTCTCAGCCATAACTCTACACTGTGGCTGGCTTTACACTCATAATGAAAGGCTTTTAAAATTGACTCTGGCTTATTATTTGCTTGCTAATGCAGTTGTCCTTAAATTTTATGTGTGACTTTAATCTCCAGGAGGAGATTCACAGACGGTTTTCAAGGTTGCTCACATGTTTCTGCTCAGTTCACTACATCCAGCCCAGTGAAACATCAGTGAACTCCAGAGGAGTTCCACACTGACTACTGGAAGTTCTGCAGTACAGGCTTTCTCTTCTCAAAATTTCCCATGTTCAGGTTTTAAGGAAAATATAACACCACTTTGGGCTGTTGCATATAACAAAATTAATATATGATGTATTTTATCTATCACCTAGTGAATTACAAGGTTTTAATTTTGCCACATGGGCACACTGCTGATACTTTCCCAGCTGCTGCCCAGGCTATAGTACAGGAGTCCTAAAGTCCTGACATTTACAAGCTCAAAAGGATTTACACATTTAACAAAAGTTTTAGCAGTATAAAAATGTTTGGCAACACTGTACAAGTTAACCTGTGCCCTTTAATGTTATTGCCTTCCAGGAGCTGCCAGTGCTAAGTGATTAAATAATAAATCATAACACATGGAGACAACAGCAGTCCCTGGAACCATCTGTAAATGACAGACTTCTGGAATGCTCTTTTATTCCCTGGACACAGTTTGTTCTGTAGAATGGTTCAGCAGCTAGGGCAGTGGACTTAGAGGCTTTCTGTCATTCCTAGTAAAATGTCTTACCTCTAGTGAGGGAGGGTTTGTTTTTGGGAGGAAGGTTGTAATTTGGAAGTTCATATTCTCACATGAACAGAAGAGCTGTAACTTGAATCTTCTTGACGTAGCACAGTTAAGGACAGAATTCCAACAAAAAGGAAGAAGCTGCCCTGAATTCTGGAACATGTTTCTCATTGACAGAAATGAACTTCCCATTTGAAAATGTAAATATAAAATTAAATTTTATAATTTCTATGTGATACAAGCATGTGCTGATTACCTCTGGAAGAAATCTGTGGGAGTTCCTTCTCTTGTGTGATTCTGTGGATTTTCAGCCAGAACTATAGAGCTCTGTGAAATTAAAATCTGAAAGTTCTATTAGGCTTTAGGATGTAAGGGTTATTGCAGGCTTTCATAGGAACTTATTTATTTGCAGTAAGATTTTTTGAAAAACAAAATCAAAAACCACTAGATGCCCTTAGCCAGGTTTGTGGGATGAAGTTCCCAGTGCACAGAGAGATTGGCAGGATTCCTTTGGAGTTACTCCTGAAAGGCAAAGGAGTCCAGGAAGGCTGGATGTGCTTCAAAAAAGAATTGTTAAATATTCAGGAGCAGGATGTCCCCATGTGTAGAAAGACAAGTTATTAGGAAAAAAGACTGGTTAAACAGAGAACTTGGGCAGGAACTTAGGGAAAATACAGAATCTATCGACTCTGGAATGAGGGTCAGGCAACTTTGGAGGACCATGAGGATGTTGGAAAGTCATGAAGGGAAAAGATTAGAAGGGCCAAAACCCAATTAGAACTTGATTTGGCCTGCAGTTAAAAACAACAAAAAATGTTTCTATAAATGCCTTGACAGCAAAAGCAGGGTGAAGGAGAGTCCTGCTCCTTTGTCGAATGCAGAGGGCAGTGCAGTGCCAGGGAATGAGCAAAAGTGCTTAATGCCTTATTTGCCTCAGTCTTCAACATCAGGGCCAGTTGTCCTCAGAATACCCAACCCCCAGAGCTCGGAGTTCTGACAGGGGGAACCCCAGAATCCAGCAGGTTGGTGACCTGCTCTGCCAGTCATCCACAAACCCATGGGCCATGGTGGCCACCAGCAGCTGGACACGAGCCAGCAGTGTGCCCAGGGGCCAAGGAGGAGCAGTGTGGCCAGCAGGACCAGGGCAGAGACCCTGTGCTGGTGCAGCCACATCTCGAGTGCTGCTGCTGGGGCTCTGAGCCCCTCACTTCCAAAAGGACATCGAGGTTCTGCAGGGTGTCCAGTGAAGGGCAGCAAAGCTCATGAAGGATCCAGAACACAAGTCTGATGAATGGCTGAGGGAGGTGTTCAGTCTGGAGGAGGCTCAGGGGACACCTCATCCCTCTCCAAACTCCCTGAGAGGAGGGTGGAGGGATTTGGGGCCCCCCTCTTGCTGTGCCTTCAGTGAGAGGAGCAGAGGAAATGGCCTCGAGCTGAGACAGGGGACACTCAGATTAGACACCAAACCCCCAATTTTCACTGTTTGGGTTGTCAGGCATTGGAAGGGGCTGCCCAGCCAAGTGGCAGAGCCACCACCCCTGGAGATGTGCAAAGGGAGCCTTGATCTGTCTCTGGGTGATTTGTTTAGGGGGCCACTGCCAGGTGCATGGTTGGAGTGCATGACCTGGAAAGTCTTTTCCAGCCTTGATGATTGTATAATGCTGTGGGTGTAAGGACATTTAAACACTTTTCTGGGATTTCTTTCTGGACAGTACACTGGACTCTGGAGCATTTGCTTATCTCTCTGAGCTTGCACAACATCCCCTCCTCCCAGTGTCCCACCTCTCTGCCTCAGGACCCCACCTGTGCCAGAGCATCCCCTGTTACCTCTCTGTCCACCAAAGGAATTCATGAAAGGTTTTCTAAATGATTTCCTGGATCCTTTTGCCAGAAATGTGTGTAGAAATTGCATGTGGCTATCTCTGCACCACCACCCCTGCATGCTTCTGCTGTTTATAGTGAGGGATGTGGGTGGGTGGCAGGCAAAAGGAACACACAGGAAAATAATTTACTCTTCTTTGAAACACTGAATGTTTAACCTCACAAAAAGTACCCAAATTCTGCCCGTGGGAGATGTTGTAGTCCCATCTGCCAAAATATGTTTGTTCTTTATAATTTCTCAAAGGAGGGTTTTGACTGCCAAAAACCCATCTGATCTAAGTTTCCTGATACTGGTTGACATTACTGTAATAAAAATTAACTCTGTCTAATTTTTCTGCTTGGGAAACAAACTGCTAAACAAGCTTCAAATAAGCAAGTATATATTTAAGAAATTATCCCTAATATATAGAGTAGGTTTTGGGGGTGGAGTCGGGGGTAGAGACTATGATTAGGAATATGTAAAATATTGCACCAAAATCTCACCAATGGGGGAAGAAAATTTGTAACTTATTTACTTAAAGATTCACAAAAGACCTTGGGAACTCACCATGAGTTAGACAAATGCCTCCCAGGGTCTGTGGCCAGTGCCTGGGCCAGTGGGGGTGAACCCTGGCTGATTCTGAGTCCCTGCCAGGTCAGCCCCCACACTCCAGTGCTTCTATTACAGCATATTGAAGATTTTTGCTTTTTAAAGGAAACAATAAAAGTGTTATGGTGTGTTATGATAGTGATTAGACTAAAAGAAGTTAATTGGAATAATTTACTGTGCAGTACAGGAGTGGTAACCATCAGCATACTGCACTATTGTTAAGACAGTATTGACACAGTGATATTAAAGCCAACAGAAACAGTTATTAGGCAGAGATTGATGTCACTCACCACAGACTGAGGACTGTGGACACATCTCTTTGGCTCAGCCTGCAGGAGTAACCTTGAAGGGATATCCTCACTCCAGGGAGGAATTCCACACACCCCCCAGGAGGGGGTTTATTAGAAGATCCTCCCGTTAAAAAGTGGGTCTGGATTTCTGCAGTCTAAAGAAATCTTCTGTCAGACAGGTGTCCCCAGGCCGGCTGTGTCAGTGAGCAGATTTAGATAAGTTATCAGTGGGATCACTTTGTTCCTTTATCAGCTCTGCCATATCTTCAGCTCACTATCAGGATGTTTAACTTCGGGATTGATGAGTCAGGCTGCTTTCAGCTTTGTTCATCCCAAACTCAGGATGATTCCCCTGCTCCACCTGCCTCTGACAGCTCTGAAAATGGGGCATTGCTGGAGTCGTTCTGCTCCCACTCCAGGCACAGCATCCTGCTCCAGTTCTGGAGTTTAACAGGAGTGGGACCAGTGCCTGAAAATTGCCATTGAAGATGTGTGTTGTTTTTAGGCAGATTTCCTGTATTTTATAGGTGGCCAAGCCTTGCTCCTTCCAGGATTTAGCTGTGGGAATGTCTAGACTGGGCATTGCAAGGGTTCTTGGCTGAGCCACTTCCACCAGCTGAGCTGGACATACGGCACTGCTGGATAAGGACAACAATTTTGTGGAGGTAGAGGGAACTTCTGTGGCCAAAACTTTAAAAGTTAAATTGCAGAATGAGCAGAAGTGGATTCCTTTTCCAGGTGTGCATTTGGCATGTGCAGTCTGACCAGCTCAAATGTGTGACAGCCCAAGTCTGCACCTGAGGCAGCTGTGCCTCTCAATTTTTATTTTTTTTCCATTTGACCAAAGTTAAAATGGAGTTGTTAGGAAGAAAATGAAGGAGATACAGAAGTGTTTAAAATGCAGTATACATCTGACAGGCTTTTTACTGTATTATTTGCTGTTATTTCCCTTTTACTGAAAAAAAGGCTTCCTGATAGATGTTTCAATAAGATCCATTGCAATAAGGAGAACAAAGATCATTTTCCAGGCAAATACCAGTAAAATAGCTAGTGAGTATCAGCAAAGCTTGAATTAGATTAATGGCATATTTGAATTTTATGTATTTTTTCATATTTCATATCAAAATTGCAAAATAAGCTTAACATATTACAGCAATATCAGCTGGTTTGCATTATCTAATCCCAATGGGAGAAAAAAATTGAAGTTTGATTTTTTTCATTTTTAAAATGAGCCTTCTGAAAACCATGAAAGAACATATGAACAACTTCTGGAGGTGGAAAAAATCTAAGGTACTGCTTAAATTTTGCATATTAAAATGAAAGAAAATATTCCCAAGAAATTGTGTGGACAGCAGAAACACGGCTCATGCTACATTTAAAGAAAGAAAATACTTTTGTGAGACCAATTTTTTAAAAACTACTTTAAAATACTGCATTATCTGACAAACCTGTCTTCATTTCAAGTGTACAGCAAATGAATTCACCTTAGAATCTTTGGTATTTTCCTGTCTGGCCATGTTCTTTCTGCTGGAATTGATTTGACTTGGGTACTTAGTACCCAGTCCAGGGCACACACAGCTGAGGCAGGAAAAGTGGGAGGAGCAGCTGAAGTCCAGTGGGCTCTCCCAGGAAACCCTTCCCCTGTTACTCCATGTGCACACACAGGAGCATCACTGGGAGCAGGGAGAGAGAGCAAAAAGGCCAGGGAGGCCACTGGGTCTGGAAAAACAATTAAAGTGCTTAGATATTCCCAATTTAAAAGTGGAGATGCTTTCCTTTAAGAATCCCCCCAGGGCAGTGCTGTGGTGTGGAGGGAGCTCTTGCCAGCACTCTGGAGGCCTTGAGGAGCTCCCAGTGCTGTTATCCTGTGTGGAGAGAGCTGCCAGCTCAGCCACTGCTCCTCAGCCACTCTGGTGATGAAAATGATGGGGATGTGGTGCAGCTCCAAAGAGAAACAGAGACACGAGGCTGTAGCTGTGTCAGAGCTCACCAAATGCCTCCATCTGCAGGACTGTGTCCAGTGTGGAGCCTCAACACTTGGGAGAAGTTGGAGCCAGTGCAGAGGAGCCATGGAGCTGCTCCAGGGCTGGAGCCCCTCTGGAGCCAGGCTGGCAGAGCTGGGGGGGCTCACCTGGAGAGGAAAGGGATCCAGGGAGAGCTCAGAGCCCCTGGCAGGGCCTGAAGGGGCTCCAGGAGAGCTGGAGAGGGACTGGGGACAAGGGATGGAGGGACAGCACACAGGGAATGGGTTCAGACTGACAGAAGTGAAATTTAAATGGGATATTGGGCAGGAATTGTTCCCTGGCAGGGTGGGCAGCCCTGGCACAGGGTGCCCAGAGCAGCTGGGGCTGCCCCTGGATCCCTGGAAGCTGGACACTGGGGCTGGGAGCAGCCTGGGATAGTGGGAGGGGTCCCTGCCATGGCAGGAGTGGAACAGGATAAGCTTTGAGGTCCCTTCCTACCCAAACTACTGGATATTCTCCTTTTTTTGGAGGTAAACAGCTCTGCAGTAAACACAAGCAGGATTGCCAGTGCCAGGTGTGTGCCAGTGGATGGTGTGACCTGCTTGTCCATAAACTGCTGGGGAGGGGGTGCTTCTCCTTCTCACAGAGTGTGCAGTTAAAACCAATGTATTGGCTGGAGTGTGCTGGACAGCTCTCAACAGAAATGGTCCCCAGCACTGCCAGGCACTGAGGGTTCTGCCTTGGAGGGCACTTGGGGCTTCAGAGAGTCACTGGGTCTTCTTGGGAGGTAAAACATCACAGGGGAAATGAGTCTGAAAGCAGCATTCTGCTCCAAGTATTATTTAGACTCAAGGGGATTAAGGAAGTGAGGTCTGTTACTTGCTTAAATACCTATTTCTAATTGCTCATTAAGAATAGAGATTAATTTCTTAAGCACTGGAGAGTTCATGAGTGTATTTCCCCTTCTCTGAAAGCATGTGCCCTGTAGCTGATCTGAAGCCAAGGTGGAGGCACTTCTTAGTGTTCCAGCATCAAAAATGTTGATAACATTTTATATTTTGTAATATGTTGACTCACATGATTCATATCTTACTTTTTTATTGTATGGAACACTAAGTGCCTGATTTCTTGCCAATTTTTCTCAAAAAAAAGATGGAAAGAATAAGAGAGGTCTATTGCCAACCCCAAAGCTCTACTTTAGTCCAGATTATCTCACCAAATGCTTTTCAGTGAAAGCCCAGCTGTGAAGCCTTATCACTCCAGAAATCCTTACCAAAGGAAGAAGAGGGGTTCCATTGAGCACTTTGTCCCAACTTCCTCTAAGTGAGGGATGATTTAGAATTCCAACAAAACTGGGGGTAACATCTTGAAGGCCATTTCTTTCTTGTTTTCCAGACATTGCTTGACATTCTCCCTGTTTTTCACTTTTGCATAATCCTATAAAAGATGAGGAAAGGATATATTTGGTTTTTCTTTGTTGCTTTTACTCAAGCTAAGTAAGAATATTAACTTCCTGCTTTGGGTCCAATTCAACTTTTGACAGTCACACTGTACATCTCAAACTCGCTTGGCAATTCCAAAGGATCCTTCCTTCTCACCCCTCACTAACTCCTGCATGTGGATGTTGTGTGTAGTAAACTTTTGCTGCCTCTGTCCCCTGAGGAGCTGGAAATTATTCTTGTAAGGCAAGTACTTTGCAAATCCATCTGTAAAGTGCGTTTGGAAACTCGGGAATGTGTCGGGGGGTTCCACAGCAGTGGAAGATTGTTCATTCAGTGTGAATTTAGTTACACATTTTCAAGGCAGTATAGATTTCCCTCCTGAAAATAACCCATCATATTTTCTAGGCAGGGAGGAGGGAACCCAAAATTGGTGCCATTTTTTTTTTCATGTATTCATAGAAATATGGATTACAGAATAAATTATCATAATTTTCTCACAGCATGCCATTTCTTGAGTGATGTTAATACCTGAATGATTGATAGTCAATGGAGAAGGAAGAACATTAATAGTAAATACAAGAGTTTTAGTTCCCTGTCTATACATTTTTATTGTATTTTGCCAGAAACACACGTTGCTATAGCCTTGCTGCTTTTGAATGGTATCACACTATACTGCATGTCCTGAATAATTTTTCCCTGAAAAAATGAGCTAAGTGATTTATAAACATAAATATACCTATATTTGTGGCCTAATAAAATTTGATAAATTTGATTTAGGTTAGAATGCAACATTTTATGAGTAATCATATAGGTAGGTGCATACATTGCATTTTGAAATGTCAGTAATTTACTGCAATACCCCTTGGTATAGACAGCTTTAAAACGTGCTAAGTTACTGCCTTGGACCTTCAGTCTTAAAAACCCTAGCATCCTATGTGAATAAAAGATGGCTCTTAATAATTCCTGGGTTTCATGTTCACAGGCTTAGTCCTTTTTTTTTTTTATTCTCTTTCTTACAGACTTCACTTCTTCAGTCCATTTTCTGCTGCTCATAGGTCTTCCCTAGAGCATGATTTGTTAAAAATAAACAAACAGTGGCAGATTTCCATTTAAAACTTGTATTGCTCCTTTAACACTAAAGTCCTCAGCACAGGAAGGACACGGATGGACCTGTTGGACAAATCCGGATGATCAGAGGGATGGAGCAGCTCTGCTGGGAGGAAATGCTGGGAAAATCTGGATTGTTCAGCCTGGAGAGGAGAAGCTTTGGGGTGACCTCATTGTGACCTTCCAGTGCCTGGAGGTACTGGGGGGTCGGGCTGTGCTGCCAGGGCACAGGCACAGCACAAGGGCAAACGGCCTCAGGCTGTGCCAGGGCAGGCTCAGCTTGGCCAGCAGCAGGAATTTGTGCCTGCAAAGGGTGCTCAGGCCTGGGCAGGGGCTGCCCAGGGAGGGCTGCAGTGCCCATGGCTGCAGGGGTGCAGGGCAGGGCTGGAGGTGGCACTCAGTGCTCTGGGCTGGGCACAGGCTGGGCACGGGGCACAGGGTGGGCTCCAGGGGCTGGCAGGGCTTTTCCAGACTCAGGGGTCCATGAGGAGAGAGCCTACAAGAAAGATGGAGAGGGACCTTGAATAGGGCATGGAGTGACAGCACAGAGGGGAGGGGATTGAAATTGAGAGTAGGTTTAGATTGCACATTAGGAATAATTTATTCCCTGTGAGGGAGGGTGGGGTGGCCCTGGCACAGGCTGCCCAGAGAAGCTGAGGATGCCCCTCCCATGGAAGTGTCCAAGGCCAATACCTGGAGCAGCCTGGGATAGGGGAAGGTGTCCCTGCCCATGGCAGGGGGTGCAACAGGATGAGCAGTAAGGTCCTTCCAAACCCAAACCATTCTGTGATACTACGACTGCTCATTAGCCAGGGTGAAATGAGATCTGCAAGAGTTGATCTCAAACTTGCACACCTTGATGTAACCCATGAAGTACTGCCTGAACCATGTAGAGACATTAACTTGATTTTTTAAGTAGGCATTTGCAATTTCAGTGCTTTACCAGGAAGAGATGGGAGTTACACTCCAGGACTGGGGATGGTGCTTGTGTTGTTTAAGAAAACTGTGCTGCTGTCTATAGTTGTCTCTCCAGGTATCCAGCTGCAGAGCAGAGATGTGACTGCACAGCTCAGCATGGACCCCAATTCTCTTCTAAATTAAACTACTGGCATTTAGTATTTCTAGGCCATAGTTTCCCACACTACCTTTCCCTGCCTGGGTAAGTGCAGCTGGCAGTGTGTCTGAATGTCCAAAAAGATGTTCTGAATTAACTTCTTGAATGCTCAATATTGGGTTGATTATTGTACTGGCTAATTAGAAAATACAGACTTCATTCAGAACATGTTATAGCTCCATTTATTTAAGGAAAAAGGAAAATTTCCCCAAATTTTTCCCTTAGTAGAAGTTTCCACACTAAAGGTGTACTGCCAATCCCCAAAATTGCTGGAAGACTTTGAAACTGGAAGAAAAAGGAGATTGCAGGATGCACTGGATTAATGAATAGAGCAGAGCTGTTGGAATCCTGTCTGGAATAAGCCAAAGCCGTGCAACATGACGTTGGAGCTGTTACTTGCTGATGTTGTGATAATGACAGCATCCTCTAAAATCAGGATATTACCTCTTGGGGCAGCTATGAGGCCATCAGAATTCAGGGGTCATTTTTATTTTCCAACAGGATTTTCTATTTCTGTCTGCACAGCCCTAAAATCAGGGACTGCTTCATCCCTTCTGCAGTGAGCATAATCTGAGGCTGAGAGATCACAAAGAACTCAGGACACAAAGACACAAGTGGAAGAATCTGATCACTGAAATGCTCAGCAAGAGCAGGAAAATGCCTTCCTCAGGGGCTCCTCGTGTGTCTGGATCAGCCCTGGCTGCTGACCCCCAGCAGCCCAGCCAAGACCTCCAGTGTCATTTTTGGGTGGGCTTCCCTGGAACTCAGGAGGTGTGCAGGGTAATTCCAGCCTCTCACAGCCCGATGGCAGCCTGGAGAAGGCCAAGGAGAGTTTGGGATTATGAGAGCTAAAATCAACCTCTCCCCCTGCAGAACAAGGGCATAGCTTGCTCCCCCACCAGTCAGAAAAGTGTGCACAATTTAGAGAACAGCTGCAAGGAAGAAAATGCACAGCTCCAGTGGAAGAGATTTCTGTTCAAGCAGTACAAAAAGAGAAATTATTATTAAGTAACTGAATTTCTTAGAGATTGGGTTCAGCAGGTAAATCCTTTTGCTAATTTTCAACCCTGCTTTACCCACTGAGGTAGTTGATAAAGGTGTTTGGCTCCAGATACTCACTCAGTCCAGGGAGTTACACTTGATGTATTTGCATCTCATCACTCAGTTGCTATTCTTCATTAGACATTTAAGCAAAATTAAGCAAAATTTTATTTTTCCCTACACAGAGAAGCCTCAGTAAAAAAATATGCTTGAGATGTGTTAGCTTTCAGTCTGAGAAGAATTTAAGTGGGTGTTAGAAACTTTTTTTGGTCAAAAGGGGAGAGATAATCAGAGCAGTGGAAGGTGACCTGGAGTCCTGGGAAGTACTGACTCCTGGCCAGTATTTATTTGAATAAGACATGCCAAATATCTTATTAAAGGCCTCACACTCAGGAAAGTGTTGATGGTAGCTGTGCCAGGCAGCAGCTCAGGTGTGCCAGAAACTGTTGGATCCATTGATCAACATCAACTTCTCTGTGGATGAGATTCTAGTGTTCACTGGGCCAGACTGGGATGAACAGCTTTATAATGGCATAAAAAGGACCTGACAATTGGAACAAAATCTGTTTGTTTTCTGTTTCCATGGACTTCAGAACACTGCTGATTATTTTACTCCTTCTCATTTATTGTTTTTTATTCAGATTTTTCTATATATGATTTTAGTGGATAATAAGTGCTTCTGTTGATTTACCATGCTCAATAAACTAGATTTTGATAAATAGATATACATTATAGTTTGTAAAGCATAATAATAATTTTATGTGGAGGGTTATTCATAATTATTTTAATAATTATTATAATAATTATTTTTGTATAATTATTTAATGCTTATCCATAATTTTGGGAAAATTACATATCATAAGTTTCCTTACAATATGTATGTGCCTAATTCCACTGAAATTTATGAGTGTGTTGCTAAAAGTTGACAGGGTTTTCTCTGCCTAATGAAAGATCCCATTTCTGGATAGAAAAGCACTTCACACTACCACACAGAGTGAAATATAGTCTGCAAAGTGTTTGATGTTCTAGAGGCAGAGCTGCCAAGCTGGGATGAGATCAGGAGATAAACCAAAGTTAAACTCCTGTAACGTGAGGAGTTCAGTGCTCCAGACACAGAAGCTGTAGCTGTGATCTCTGTGGCCCCAGCAGGTGATGGGGAACTTGTACAGATATTTCCAATGTGTAGAGCATGACAACAGTTCTGAGTGATTGCAATAACTGGAATAGCAAACCCAAAAATAGCTGATGACTGAAAGCAATAAACACAATTCCAGGCATCACAGGCTGAAAAGAATCTGTTCCGGGCTGAAATTTTTGACTCTTGAGAAACAAAACAGAATTTTAGCTCCCAACCAGATTTATTGGTTACAACACCAGCCTTTAATAAACCTTAACAAAACAGTCAATTAACAAAGAGCTTACCAGTGCAGCTGAGCACTTTTGATGATAACATGTTTCTCTAAATTTTGAATCCCTGTTGTGTTTTGGGGTTTTTAAATCGACTTTTCAGTTTGTTTTTCTGATTTTGAGTGGTTCTTTCCAATTACCCAACTTCTAGGCCTCATCACACACACACCCTACCTAATTTTGGGCTGGTGCTACAGCCATCATTTAGCATTGCTGGGGGGGATATTTCATTGTCACAGTGAAAATGTTCTGCTTAATTTCAAAACTGAATAGAGTAGCATGATTTACCCATGAAGTATAATAACACGGGGTGTGGGAGGGGGAGGTTTCCCAGTGAATACACCTGCTTTTATGTCACATTTCAGGTGCTTCTCATTTTGGGCTCAAATCATGAAAAGTTTGGGAGTTGTGGTTCCATCAACCCCAGCACCCTGTCTCAGGCAGTTTGCTGGCTCAGATGCCTGTGAGGGTGGTGCAGAAAGCCCTGCTCTGGGAAATCTGTCCATTCTCCACCTGCTGCTCGGTGGTACGTGGGTTATTCCACCCTGGAGCCTGCAGCAGTGTGTCCTCACGTTTGCAGTTTTATGATGAGCTCGTGTGACTCCATTCCCGTGGAAACGTATTGCTGGGTATTATTTTCTGTGTCTGTCCTGACTCTGTTTCAGTCTCCCTGTTGGAACAAATGAGAGATCTGGACACAGACCAGCCCAGCTAGATCTTCTTGTCGTGGTTTTCAAGGTACCATGCGACTGAGGCAAGAATTCAGAGAGCAGGACTCAGTTTGGAATGTAGTAACAGTTTATTTTATCCCATCTGGTCAGGATATTTACTCTGGCAGAGTTCCAAACAAAAGTCCCTGAGCCCAGGGAACATCAGCTTTTCAAGGGGGGGTGGTCTCAGGAGGATAGATAACAAATAACCAATTAGGTAAAACACTCAGAGAAGTTAACCAACAGTAAGACAAATTAAAAACAGTAGGAGGGGAGTATTTGAACTTTTTGGTCCAATCAGTTTGAACATGGAAGAATTTTTCAAGACAAAGAAATACCTTCACAGAGTAACGGTTTGAGATAACACTGGAAGTGAGGAATGTGATAGGGATGGTGGGGGAAGGGGAGGATATACAGAAAAACCTTTTAACAAAACTTTTAAAACTTGAAAAGCACATTACTACAGAAATGTAACCTGAATAAAAGAACTGGCCAACTTCTTTTCAGGAATGTCTTTCAGTTGTGAGATCTTCTGGCTAATTTTGTTGTATAAAATGATCTTCTCTCTTACACCACTGTCACACGAATTGCTTCCAGCCATCCCTTGCTACAAGAATGGTATCTTGTAATGACTCATTCTATGTTATTCATTAGCTTTTGTATCTTTGTTTTCCCTGTATTTGCCTCTTCTTTTAGCTAAATATTTCCAGCCTGCCATTCTTCCTTCATTATATCTGTGCTAAGTTTCAGTGCTGTATCATTACCTGCTCTTTCTTAATGGGGAGTGACCAGAAATTATGACAATAATTACACCACCTTGTTGAGTTTAATCAGTCATGTAATGTCCTACTAAGCTAAAATTTGAGGTATTCAGTCTGATTTCATTGCAAACACATAAAAAAAGTGTTCCCCAGCCCTGCCAACATTTACATGACTAGATGTAGATGATGCATATGGGTAGATAAGGAGGGGACAAATTGCACTGCATTTTTAGGCTCCTGAGCCCTGTAAGGCACAGGAGGCCCCGTGGTCTCTGTAAATATTTTTCTCTCTGTGCTAAACAGAGGCAGATTTTCCAGCTAATTTGCCTGTAAAAGAAATGCATGGGAACAGCTGTTCCCTAACAATATCTGTCAGTCCAAACTTACCTGAGACAGGATGATGATTCAAATTGAGTTTGTCCAAACACCTCACTGCATGGGCAAGACACTAACACTTGAGTTAGTCAGGATTTGCTCAATTCTTTTGGTCAGAACCAGCTCTGTAACCCATCAATACCTCATAAAAGTCTTCAAAGATCAATCTTAAAGCATTGAAAAATCCATCTTCTCCTGCTGCAAATACCCAAGTGACACAAATACACCTGCCAGCCCTGTAGGCCTTAGGGACAATGACAATGAGTGCAATTTAAAAAGATTCTTGGTCCTTCAGCAACATGGTTGTCAATGGTGGTGATAAAAGATTTTTCAGGCAGTAAAATCTAGTTTCAAAAATTAATTTGGTGTTTAAACTGTATCCACCTAAAATCCCATCTGTGTTTGTCCCGATTAAAAAAAATAAATGGTCTGTTTAGATTTTTGGTTTGAGCTCCTATTTCTGTGGTGCCCACATAAATCAAGTGTAACTTCAGTGAGACTATTGCTTGCTCAATTCTGATGCAAACACAGATTAGCACCAAACTGACTATCAGTCTCTCCTGGGGAAATGCCATGGGTTGTGTTTCCAGTGTCTGTGTCAAGGGTGGGCACATTTAATGACTGAGCTGTAATTATGGAAGACACTCAGGGAGTGCAGCTGAAGAATGGCTGGAGTGGACTGGAGTAGCTGGCATGTTCAGGAGGGGTGTGATAAGTACCAACAGCTGCTCTTCTCCCTCAGGCTATGGGAAGAGGTCTGCAGGGGAGCAACCCTCACCAACTGGACCATTAAATGTTCCACTTTGCTCAGAGTAAAGGTTATTAACTGTACAGGGCTGGCAGGAATCCACTGGCAATAATTGCATTCTGGTCCCTCTGTTGCTTCTCCCAGGGGCTAAGGCAGTGTCCCCTCCCTGTCCTCAACAGCTACCTAGACATTGTTGGGTGACATTTACAGCTATGGCAAAGTGGCTTTGATGAGGTCTTCAGTGGGATATTTTTGGAAACCATTCCATATTTAGTGGGATGCCTGTTTGTCCATCTCAAAGACTCGTCCTGTACCTGTTAGACCTTTCATAGCTCTGTGTTTCACACCTGGAAAAGTCACTTCCCTGACTTTCACCCCTCTGTTAGACCAGAAATTCCAGTAGAGCTAAAGCTTGGCTTTACTCCCAGTTGTGTTCTGTGCCATGTTGGGGGTGAGGGCTCTGTGCTGGTTGGTGCCAGATGTGCACCTGGGACTCTGGGATTTCTTCTCCAGCTCAGAGATTCCTCAGCTTCAATCCTTCATGGCACACAGAGGATCTGATATTGTTTCAGGTTTCCCCAGCACCGGGTACTGAGCCCTATGCTGAAGTGTCCTTAGGGAGTAAGGGAATGAAGATTGCTGCCACCCTGACACTGTTGTAGGGTTTTATGAACTGTTCCTTAACTTGGGAATGAACACAGATGGGCTTCCTGTGGAACTGGGCAAGAGCAGATCAGCTGGTTTTTGTCCTGCTTCAACACAGAAATACAAAGATTGCTAACATGTGCAAAGATTGTGATTGCCTTTCTAGCTTCATACTGATGCATCAAAATAACAAGATATTGAGAACAGTTTGCCCAGAGAAGCTGTGACCACCCCTGGATCTCTGGAAGTGTCCAAGGCCAGGTTGGACAGGACTTGGAACTAGCTGGGAGAGTGGAAGGTGTCCCTGCCCATGGCAGGGATGGAATTGTAAGGGCTTTAAGGTCCCTTCCAACCCAAACCATTCTGGGATTCTGTGATTTTACTGCATTTTTTGGGAAACCATGGCCATGATTTGGTGCTATGGTACCACAGTAATGGTTTATTTTTAGGGAACCTTTGTCTAATTTCCTTCACCAGCACATAAGAATAGCCTTGTCTGCCTGGAGGATGTGCTTTTGAACCATTCATGTATTTTAATTTTGGGAGGAGATGTTAGCCAGCCTCCTCAAACCCCTTCCCACACAGGCCACGAGGGCCCTGGCTGATGAGCTGAGACTGCCTGTGCTTTTCCCTGGAGCTCTGCACAGTGAGGATGCACCTGCTTGCACTTTCTTACCAAAGCTACTTGTTGCCTTCCAGCACCTGAAGAAGCTACAAGAAAGAGGGAGAGAGACTCTTTGTAAGGTCTGGAGTGCCAGGACACAGGGAATGGCTTCCCACTGCCAGAGGACAGGGCTGGGTGGGATACTGGGCAGGAATTGTTCCCTGGCAGGGTGGGCAGCCCTGGCACAGGGTGCCCAGAGCAGCTGGGGCTGCCCCTGGATCCCTGGCAGTGCCCCAGGCCAGGCTGGACTCTGGAGCAGCCTGGGACAGTGGGAGGGGTCCCTGACATGGCAGGGATGTTGGAACCCTTCCAGCCCAAACCTTTCTATAATTCTATTATTATAATGAGCTAAATTTTCTCTTTCTAGTTGGTACAGGACTCTTCTGATTATGAGAAGCAATGATATTTTTGTTACACTGAAGAAAATTCTCATTGGGTGAGTGAAAATACACATTGTAAATTTGCATCCATTATTGTCCACAGAGAACTTGTTCTGCATTTAAAGGTAGGGGAGACATGAATGTGGGCTCCTTTCCCAATGTCAACCTGCCTCTCTTTGGGTTTGCTAACAGAGAAATTAAAAGAAATATGAAATCACAGAAACACAGAATGATTTTAGTAAAAGGGACCTTAAAAATCATTTAATTTCAATCCCCTGTCATGTGCATGGAAATTGTTACCTCTGTAGTGGAACAAGAGAATTTCTAGACATTGTTCTAAGACACTGAATAGAAATTTCAAAATATTAAGTAAAGAAGGGTTAATATTTTCCAAAGTTCTTTGTTTTATTTGCAAGCAGATAATTAAAAAAGTTATTCAAAGGTGTTTATACACCACAGATACAGACGAGTTCCCAACTGAGTAAAATGATGCAAGCACAAAACTTTTATTGGCTTTGGAGAATACAGAGGCATTTTAATTGTTGTTGTTATTGTGCTCACCCTTCATTTGTGTTTTAGCTTTGTAATTTAGTTACTGGTGAGGTGTAATCACTCTTGATGGATGTGTTCACAACTAAGTTGTAACAAAAGCTGCTGAGTGTGTTCTGGGAGCTTCTAATTATCCTTAGCTGTTATTGGCTCTAATACCAGCCAGAGATGTTCAGCTCTTCAAGACTGTCTGTGCTTAGGAACAGAACCCTTATTAGTGTCAACTCTCCAAAAAGTCCACCTGACTGGCAGCTGCCCCCAGGCCCTACAGAGAAGTAATGGTCAGTGGTGTAAATCAGCCCTTTTCCTGAGGGAGCTGCCAGGAGCTCTGAGTGAAGGGCATCCCGTGTGAGATGAGCTTTCCAAACCCTTCCTCTGTGCTGTATCCTGGTTTGGAAACGTTGAATTGCGTGCTCTGCTTGTTAAGAATCATAAATATGTTCTTCCTGGTACAAAAAGCTTTACGTTTGCTATTATCCAGTCACATTTTGTGGTTCAAGCCCTGATGCTTTCTGAGCAGAGTGTGTTTATTTCAGATTATTAGGGTTTGCACACTTCTTGCTCTCTGACATTCTGTTCAGTTTTGGCTGAGATGTAAACTTGCTGATTTCCCTTTTTAGCACTCGATTCCTTAGCAAAATGCTGGCAGTTTGTCAAAACAGGAATGGTGTAGCCTGGCACACTGTGCCACTGTGGACCATGACAGGTGGCACTGGCAGGGACTCAGGGACCACTGAGAAAGGATTTGGGCTACACTGGACTCGTAATGCAATATCATCTCACTGATTTGAGTAAGTGAACAAAAAAATAACCTCAATACTCCACTTCCCAGTCAAGATAAAGATCTCCTCTCTTTGGCAGAAGATGCAGTTTCTTGTGTGGTCTGAACACAGCTGGTGAAAGGTGGCTGGGAACTGTTGGGATTTCTCTTTCCCCTTGCTCTCATGTGAAGAAAAAACTGGAATACAGCAGCCCTCTCCTGTTTACAGTGGTTTTCTTGTATTACGAGTTGCTTCAGTTGCAGTGTCAGGCACTGAAAAGTTATGAAAAGCCAGTCATGGTGTCACTTTTTAATTCAGCATCTCTGGGCACTGGGGAAATACCTCAAATCCTGTGTCAGCTCAGGTCACTCCTGTGCACAGAGCCCTGCAGGGGCTGCAGGTGTGCAGGGCAGGGCACGGGGCTGGGCAAGGGGATGGAGCCCCAGCAGGGGCTGAGGGAGCTGGGCAGGGGCTCAGGCTGGAGCAGAGCAGGCTCAGGGGGGCCCTGCTGGCTCTGCACAGCTCCTGAGAGGAGGGCACAGACGGGGGGGTCGGGCTGTGCTGCCAGGGCACAGGCACAGCACAAGGGCAAATGGCCTCAGGCTGTGCCAGGGCAGGCTCAGCTTGGGTATTAGGGAAAATTCCTTCACCAAAAAGATGGTCAGGCACTGGAAAAGCTGCTTGGGGAAGTGGTGGAGTCACCACACCTGGACTGTTAAAAAAATCTGTAGAAGTGGGCATGGGCTGTGATCTTGGAGGGGTTTTCCAACCTCACTGGTTCTGAGATTGGGGAATCACCTTTAACTGCAGCACTGAACTCTGCCAGCTTTCTCATGTACCTGGGGGATGTGCACCTGAGTGTTTGTCAGGAAGATTCCCAGCTCATGTGTGGAATTCCCAAGGTGCCTGGAGAAGAGAACAACCCAGAGGAATGCTGAAAGAGCAAGGCTCACCTGTGCTGGGAGCAGGTGAATGAGAATTCTCTTCTCACCCTGTTTGTGCTGCAGGCTCTCTGTGTGTTGCTGAGCAAGCCCCTTCAGCCAAAACAGCTTTTGTGGCCGTTCATTGCCTCATCTCCTGCACCCTCAGGCTTAATGTGGAGAAGTGCTGAGCACTCAGAGCTGCAAATGGGCGGTGTGGCCACTCAGCATTCCCCAAATTAACGAGGAGTGGGATGGATATCTGGACGTTCTGGGTTCTGGGTGCCAGCCTTCCATCTGCAGATGATTTGCAGCATGGCTTGTTTGGGTTGTTTGTGCCCCTGTTATGAACACAACTTGCAACAAATGTAAATTAATTAATGTGTGTGTGATGCTCCTGGCTATAATTTTCCCCAATAACATGTGGAATTAATATTTTTTTTCCATGGGCAGAAGATTGTGGGTGGTATTGAGGTGCAGATCTACCCTGCACACAGTGTACATGTGGGTACAGATGGCCTGACCAGCACATGAAGGAGCTGCACCTGCTTCCACTGAAATCGATAAAATTTCCATCCATTTCAATCCTCACAGGAGATGATGGATTAGGAGAATTTAATCTGGGGCTTTGAGGAATGATATTCACAACTTTAATTGTATTCATATAAAATGCACATTGATCCTTGAACAAATTCTCAGTACAGCTGGCCATTGAAAAAGAAAAATCAGAACTTTGCAAATGCCTCTGCACATTCTTCCTGTGATTAACTGTTCTTTAAAAGAGAAGAGAAGGTCGGGATGTAATAGAAGTTATCGCCCTGTTTGCAATTATTCTGAGTAGGAAAACAGATTAAGGAGAGTCTTAAGGCATGAGCTTAGTGAATGTAGCCATACCTAAACAAACAGTGACAATTCTGCTCTTTCACTCTGAATTTTAAGATTAAGTAAATGGCAGAGTAGTTTAAATTATATGTAAATATTTGATTAATGGAGTCTTGACACTTTCGCTTGTAATTCCTTCTCTCTTATTAAAATCATCCACCAAATTTTGAAGTAGAAATGAAATTTTTCTCTAATTAAAAGCATTACTTTTCAAATAAGATTGTGCACTGTGACAAATGCTACTGAATTCTGCATTAGCAGAGGAGCTCCTGAGCTCTCATATCTGTCGGTCTCCTGTATAAGCAAACAAGATTCTCTGCTAGAATCTCTGTGGCTCATCTAATGGTGGTGGGGAGAAAAACCTGGCCACTGCAGCACCTTGGATGCTGAGCAGAACTGCCCTCATGCTCAACTTCCTCCTTCCTTTCCTTCCTCTAGGAGTCAATTTGAAGAATTTGGATGTTTAAAAAGCACGAGGGAAGGGAAGTAAGAAGAGAGAGGTTTTCATTCACCTATGTGCTTACAAATGATGCTGAGGCATGAGCTGTGAGTTGATTTGCAAAGTGCACATTGCCATTCAAGTATTTACAGTGTAACTATAGAGCACCTGGGTATCACAGGGGTTAAAATCACCTGCTCTCATCACTTCTGTATGGGATAGAAGGCTCCATCTGAATCAAAATTGCTTTTGCTTTTGCCTTCAGAGAAGGTGAGGGAAGAAATTTCAGCCTCAGGTTCAGCTGGAGGATTTAATCTGGATTTACACAGGTGAAATTGAGAAGAAGGGGTCACGAGGTGGCTGAGCAAGTGTAAGAACAACTGGCAGCTGAAGGGGGTGGTCCTGCACCACCTGCAAGGTCTGCTCATCCCACACCTTCTCAGCAAAGGCTTTATTGCTTATCTGTCTCCTCACTGATCCCCTTGGCTTGTTAAAGATGAAGGAAATGTTGTCTTTTGCTACCAGGTGAGTTTTCTGCTGATTTAGTGAGTTGAATTGGGTCAAGCAAAGTTGCTGCAAGGCTAAGAGGAACTTGAGGAACTTTTCTTTTGGTGTCAGGGCAACTAACTGGGCAGGATTCATTTTCTGAGTCCTACTTATGTCTTCGTGTGAGCAGCTGTAGTGGGAGCAGCAGCAGCAGCGGGGTTGGAATTTGGGATCTCCAGCCAACCTCACTCTTGGGGTTTTTTTGTTAAATAATTGTTCTTTGCATCCTGCTCTGAGTGGAAGAGTCTGGCCTGGGCTACTGCACTGATCTGGGCTTAAGCTTATAAGCTTTGGGGGCAGAGGTAGGGGAAGTGTCAGTGTATGTGCAGCACTGTTCCTTGAAGTACTGAAGTAAAAAATTAATAATGGCTAAGTACCCGATTCCACAGGCTGCTCGTTCTGCCTGTTTGAGATTTTTATTCACATAGTTCACCGAAAATCTCCCATTAAGCCTGCAAAGTTCATGTATTAAGGAAATGCTTATATTTAAAGTAAATTAACATGGGAGCTTGTGGGCCTCTACTGAAGTGCACGAGGATCTTTACAAGCATCTCTTCTTTGTAAAGACAAATGTGCAAGGACAACTGCTGGAAGCCTAAACACCACTTCTGCTAATGAGCTGACTCTTTGCCAGCACCACGACACGCGGTATTTCCCCTTCAGCCGCTGTAATGAATATTCATTTTTACTACAAGGAAATCACCCCCGTTCACTTGCCATCTCCCGCCAGCATCCCGGAGCTGCTCCCGCTCTCGGAGCCCACCCGCCGCAGCTCTCTCTGAGTCAGTGAAGTTTGCGTTTGGGTTTTCTCCTCGCCAGCGGGTCCCGGCCCCGCGGGCGTGCAGAGGTGAGGAGGGGGCCGGGGGAGGCGCTGATGGACGAGCCGGCAGGAGGGAGGCGAGGCGAGGGAAGGCAAGGCAAGGAGGGAGGGCAGGCGGCCGGTGCCTGCGGCTGCAGTTCGCCGTGCCTCC